>RPOG01000473.1:130469-313667 GCA_008086565.1 Thalassoma bifasciatum | reverse complement strand
AGAAAAAAATCTCGTAGCACTTAACTTTATAATATAGGGTTAAAATGTAGTTATGGGTGCTCTTTAAATCTCAGTGGCTGTCCATGCATGTCTGTGCAAGTTCAAATTTTTTGATGCAGTGTTTTTTCATAATGGCTGCTTTGGATGTTTAATAAAAGTGCTGTTTTGAGAAAAGTTGTGATTTTTCCCTCTCTGTAACAGCTTTTTTCTATGCTTAACATTTTTATTGGACAAACTAAACTTAATTAAGACTAACTTAACCACATCAAGTTACTCTGACTCAATAAACCTGTGTTGCTGTAAAGTATATCCAGTTCATTTGCTGAACTTAACCATATGACATAACGAATTAAATCCGAGGTATGTATTTTTCTTTCATTGGGTTAATTCAAGTACAGTGAATTCAGTGAATGGTACAATATACTTATATACATTGAGTAAATGGTATGAAAACTGGTTTGTTAACATCTACTTAAAAACATTATGTGGAACCACTTGAAACAACATTTTTAAGTAAATCCAACATATCTTTTTTTTGAGTGTATGCGTCCTCAGTCAAAATTCAGTCAAAGAACAGAGAGTTCTTTAAAATTGATCCAAAATAGATCAGAAAACACAGGTTACTTGCAGGTTGTAACACAGACACAAATCATCCTGAATAAAAGTTACAGAGGGTACTGTGAAAACAGCTGTGAAGGGTAACCATCAAACAGATGTTGGGTACTTTGGTATATATATATATATATATGTGTGTGTGTGTGTGTCTGTGTGTGTGTTTGTGTGTGTGTGTGTGTGTGTGTGTGTGTGTGTGTGTGTGTGTGTGTAGACAAAGATAAGAAATAAACAACAGCAAGTTCAGTGTTATACGATATATTTAGTCAACTGCTTTGGAT
This sequence comes from Thalassoma bifasciatum, assembly GCA_008086565.1. Taxonomy (NCBI): domain Eukaryota; kingdom Metazoa; phylum Chordata; class Actinopteri; order Labriformes; family Labridae; genus Thalassoma; species Thalassoma bifasciatum. The sequence goes on along the minus strand of RPOG01000473.1, from coordinate 312,774 downwards.
GCAAAATTACTAAACCAACGGAGAATGAAAACAGAAAACTAACTTCTCGGATTCTGAACTACTAAAAATACCAAAATACTTAAAATAAAAAATACTGAAGTATCAAATCTGACACTAAAAATACAGGTATACTTAATAATAAAATTCTAAAATACTTCATAGTAAAATACTAAACACTGTGCCATAGAACAAAGTTATTCATTTGTTGTGTTTTAATTAAATAATAATAATAATAATAATAACAANATGCAGTCTCAGTCAAAATTCAGTCAAAGAACAGAGAGTTCTTTAAAATTGATCCAAAATAGATCAGAAAACACAGGTTACTTGCAGGTTGTAACACAGACACAAATCATCCTGAATAAAAGTTACAGAGGGTACTGTGAAAACAGCTGTGAAGGGTAACCATCAAACAGATGTTGGGTACTTTGGTATATATATATATGTGTGTGTCTGTGTGTGTGTGTGTGTGTGTGTGTGTGTGTGTGTGTGTAGACAAAGATAAGAAATAAACAACAGCAAGTTCAGTGTTATACGATATATTTAGTCAACTGCTTTGGATGCAAAATTACTAAACCAACGGAGAATGAAAACAGAAAACTAACTTCTCGGATTCTGAACTACTAAAAATACCAAAATACTTAAAATAAAAAATACTGAAGTATCAAATCTGACACTAAAAATACAGGTATACTTAATAATAAAATTCTAAAATACTTCATAGTAAAATACTAAACACTGTGCCATAGAACAAAGTTATTCATTTGTTGTGTTTTAATTAAATAATAATAATAATAATAATAACAATAATAATTACTTCAACCATTTTTGTCAGTATTGTTTTTTTTTTAACCAATTAGTAGACATTTCAGGGGACCCAAATTGTATTCCAGCCAATGTCATGAGGGGTCACAACTCTAAGGTTGAGAAACACTATGGGAACCTTAAACACAAGTTATTGAGTGGTTTTAGTCCAAATATTATGTAAGAGCTGAGTGAGGTTTGAGTGTGGCTGGTGGCTCAGTGTGTAAAATTCAAACTCCTCTGCTTGTTCTCAAAGCCCTCTGTGGTCTCTCAGAGACCTGATCTGTCTCCTCAGACCCTGTGAGGAGACATCAGCACCTCCTCTTTGGTTTGGAGCTGACCTGCTCTTAGCTGCTCTTAGCAGCTGTTAGCAGCTGCCACATGTTAACATTTCTAAATGGATGTCCTGCAGCTTTTTGATGATTTATGACCGGTGCTGACTTTTGCTTTGGTGTCAGCATTTCTCATGTCAGAAACCAAACAATGAAACAGTTTGATTTTTGAGCGAGCTGTGGCTGCAGGTCGTTTTTTAGCCTCCTGTGGTTTTTTTAGCAGCATTCTTCACTCAAACGCTCCACAGTGCAAATAGCTGGGAGACGTTTCCTCCTGCTCTCTGCTGCCAATACTGAGTTCAGACAGTGTTAAGGGGCCCAGTTACCCCGTCAGCATTCTCACCCTCTGAAGGATGGAAAGCAAATATCTCACAGCGTTTCTCTCCACATCCTGCTGATTCAGAGATAATAGGGGCAGCTTCCTGAGGCTTTTTGGAAGTGTGTCTGTATCCAAGACGCTGCAGAATAATAAAACCTGATCGCAAAGTGTGCAGTTTAACTTTTATTCCATGTCCAACCTCTAACTGTCCTGGGACACAAAGTTTGATCCTTTAAATACTGCAAGTTAACTCCAGAGTTTGGGCTGAGTCAGGTGGAAGTTTCTCCTCCTCTGATCCAATCAAGGAGTGTGCACATGTTCTTCTTGATGTTCATTAAAACTGCAGGGCACACATTCTCATTTATGACACAAACATTTTAGGAAATATTTAGCATGTGCTCCATTCTTTCAGTCCCTGGGACTTCTCTGCTTGGTTCCTGGGGCCTGTTGTAATCTTTATTTCCACAGCGGCTTTAAGTCAAAAGCAGCTTATGCAAATCAGACCAGTGACATTTGGAGGAAAAATAAAGCGAACCACACAACCAAACTCAAAAAACTGCAGGAAGTTCCAGCTTAACTTCCAGGAACTACGTTTAGACCCTGGTTCCTGATGTCAAAAGGCAACTCTAATTCATGAGGACTCACCCTATCACCTACCAAAATAAAATGATGCTTACCCATTATCATTGAGGGGTAACAATGTGTTAGAAGCAGCATATCTCTATAATTGGATTACTTTTTTCAAGTCATGAGAAATGTAAGACATTACGATTGCAAAAAACAGTCATTTTATTACTGTTCCTGCCCTGCAAGCAGACAGCATGATTGCATTTGACCTGAAATGCAACAGTCTGTGCTCCAGCTCCTCTCTGTTGTTGACCGTGCATCCCACTTCATTGATAAGTCTTTCTTCATTCATGTTTGGCTGTAAAAGCTCAAACCTTTTGACTCCTGACTCCATTCATTACATCTGTTTGTTCATGCACTCAAGCTACATACCATCTGATTTTGACATGGTTTGTTTGATATCAAAAGTCACAGGCTTCTTTAGATGGATAATGGGCACTATGAGACTGAAATGTCTGCTGCTTTATCTGGATTCAGGTTGTGCATTATACAGTGCTTGATAATCGAGTTTTGATTGAATGATGTTATTGGAAGTAACTAAGTAAAGTTATGAGTACAGTAACTAGAAAACCCTCTTGTTGAAGCAATCACTAAGCAGTGACCGATTTCTATGCCCAAGTAACTTGACCAACACTGTTAAAGATACAGAAGAGAGACAACTCCAGAAGTTCAAAGCCTGTAAGTGATGCATGGAAAAAATTAAACCCTACTACAAACTTCCTGTTTATTTTCACAATAAAAGCACCATGTGAGGTTTCTGCTTCTGTGTCAGAGTGATGACAGCAGCAGAAAACTTTGAATGAGAGGGAAACTCTGTAGTCAGTCTCCTTACACCTGGATAATCACTTACACTGTATGTGTGTGTGTGTGTGTGTGTGTGTGTGTGTGTGTGTGTGTGTGTGTGTGTGACTGCGTGCAGCCTCCTATCTCTATAAACTGTCTAATTATATCAGCAGGGTATGTGTGAGCTGACACGTGGGTGTGTCTGAAAGAAGGAACCTCCTGCAAATCAATACACGGTGGATTACCCACAAATCTGCTGATAACCCATAAACTCACTCACACAGACACACACAGATTTTATCAGATATTTATTGGCTCCATGCTAAACTAAGAAGGCGTACTCAGTTTTCTTGGGTAGATAACGACAGAATTAAGAGGATTTAGGAGGAATAACAGCGTGTGCACACTGACCGCACCCTCCTGATTTATCATGCATTCACTCATCTCAGCTCATTTCTGCTGATATATCAGCGCCTGCTGGGAGCTGGATCACTGTTTGCTGTGTTTCAGCACAGTAATGTCACTGTGTCTACAGGGACAGAGAACAGTGAGTGAAGGTCTGCTCCTCTGTCAGCGTTTATACTGTAGTTACTCTGATTCTGCTGATCTCTGCTGAGACAGTGTGTGTGTCGGTGTGTGTGTGTCTGTGTGTGTGTGTGCGTTTTGGGAGGGGGACAGGAAAGTAACTTCAGAGTCAGACACAATGAGATCAAGCTGAAAAAAGACTCAATCAGGGTCTAAACCTCCCTGATGACCCGCTCACAGTGTGTTTCTTCCAGCAGAGTCTCATGATGTAACGTTCAGAATGGTTGAAGGATGGGTTTAGGCCCAGGATGTAAGAATGGTGGAATACCTAGGAAGAGTAAGGTGCTTAGATAACTCCATTCTCAAAGAGATGGCTTTTAATGTGCTTTTCCCAGTGTTTGAAGCAGTTCTAATCACTGAGTCAGTTTGATTTTGAGAGGGTGGAGACCTCTGCAGAATATTAATCTCCTGGTATAAAGAATATTTGGTTTTCATGTGGTGCATGCAAATACAAAGAGTGCTCACAAAGTGAAAGGATACAAATTCACATGAGGCAGAATTGCAGTTCAAGCTTGTAATTAGCATAAAAATGTCTGAATGAAACATTAAAACAGAGCCAGGACTGAACCTCCTAAATGAGGGGAAGGCTAATAACTTTGCTGCCACAGAAGTGAGGCTAACCTTTCATATATCACTACCTTGCTGCCTTTTGGAGACTCCTGTTCCCTGTACAGTCCCCAGACTGTGACGTCTAGATGGAACCAACGGCAGAGACCGCTGAAATAGAAAAGTCTCTGCATCACCGAGCAGCAACCTCCAGGCCTTGAGCATTGTTGACCAGAGGCCAGAAACAGCAGAGACCACATTTACACTAGGGGTGGAATAGTTCACAAAATCCACAGTTCACTCGCTTTTAGCACATACAGTTTTTAAGTTTGCAATTTGGCGCTGGGTGTTTGGGATCTTAGTACATTGGGTCCACAGTTTATAATTGGGCTCAGAAAAACCTCTGAACTTTGCCTGAAACCATAGAGGTGTAGGACTTCACATTGCAGTGAAAAAATGAGACCACAGTGAATTAAAAAAAAAAAGGAACAAAACTCCCGCTTGTCAAAGTCACAGGTATTATGACCGTAGAATACAACATAACCCTTGCTCAACCATCAACATTTTTTTTTTTTTAAACCAATTACACCACACAAAGTCATGTAAAAGCTGAAAGATTGAGGAAGTTTGTCACTAGATACTTCATTACAGCTGAGTGACATTGCTACTGTCAACATGCGAACAATTCAGTAAGGAAAGTCAGTATTTGCTGTTCTGACAGAAAGTGGATAAAAAACAGCATGAACATGTGTAGAACTATAAATGAACCTGTCCAGTCCTGTTTTTTATATTTATACAGTTCTGCCCAAAAGTTTACACCCCCGGCAGAATTTCTGATTTTTTGGCCTTTTCTCAGAAAATATGAATGATAACACAAAAACCTTTCTATCACTCATGGTTAGTGGTTGGGTGAAGACATTTATTGAAAAAAAAAATTGTTTACTCTTTTTAAATCATGACAACAGAAACTTCAAAATGACCCTGTTAAGAAGTTTACACAACTGTGGTTTTGGCCTGATAAATGCACTAAAGTTAACACAAATGTGTTTGAATGTCTACTAAAGGTAACCATCCTCACCCGTGATCCATTAACTTGTAATCAGTGTGTGTGTATAAAACAATGAATTGGGTCATTTTTGAAGTTTCTATTGTCATTATGATTTAAAAAGAGTAAACAGTTGTTTGTTAATAAATGTCTTCATCTAACCACTAACCATGAGTGACAGAAAGTTTTTTGTGTTACCATTCATATTTTCTGAGAAAAGGCCAAAAAATCCGAAAATTCTGCTGGAATGGGGTGTAAACGTTAAGGCACAACTGTACATATATAAATATGTCTAAATATCAACCCTCCTTTATCCAGTTTTGGGACCTGCAAAAGTGACCCAAAAGAGACAAACACGTGTGATTCATTTACAGGCAGTCTTCTGTTATGGCTGCAGCTGAGAGGGTCTGCTGTGAGTGAGGAGGACTTGTCCACCTGTGAGTATTTTGAAGAGGAGGGGTGGGGCGCATCCGCTACTCATTGAAGAGATTATGATCAAAACTGTCATGTCAGATTCTCCAAACTCCAGAAAAATCACTAGAATTGCCTGCAGGGGTCTGAAAAGTTGCTAAATATAGCCACAAAGTCGCACGGCAGGTAACACTGCCTGCACCACAGTGGCAGTTTTATCCATCCATACCAAACACACCACCATTCAAAGAGCCAGAAGAAACAAGCATGTTTACAAGAGATTTTAGTTCATAGTTCTGCCTGATCAGGGCAGTGATTGACTTCACTGGCAGGTGGGCAACCTGTAGCAGCTAGTATGGAAGCTTAAGGCCTGCCTCTTACCTTGTACCAGGTGTAGATGACATGCATGTCTTGTATAGTGTGATTTCAACATGGTAAGGTCTAATCTGAGTTCCTCTCAATTCGCTCCTGTAGGAGGACTTCCTGTGGTTAGATAATCTTGGTCCACAGCTCCTCCTGCTTGAACTCATCATCTTTCTTTGTTTTCCTGATTGAGGATCTCAACTGACATTTAGCTTTACTGCATTGGCATTGGATTAAGTCAAGTAATATTAAGGTTCTATAGAATAAATAAGCTTTGTGAAAGCCTCCTTATATATTTAAGAGATGAATAAACACCTGAGATGATCCTGAAATCTGTAGGTGAAGTATTTGCTCCTCTTTGCATGGATAAAAAGTCCCTGTTTGATAAAATCTCCCACCTGAGGCTGCCTCTTCTTAAAGTGAACCTGTTGCACAGATAAAGAGAGTTACCGTGGCTCACAGAGACACTCTGAAGGACTGCTGTGAAATTAATTTAATCAGATCACTCTCCGAAGATCCCTGACGGAGGTTTTATCTCCTTGAAACACTCTTCAGCCGGTCATTGTTGGTGGAATGAAAGCATCTCTGTGTGAGTCCTCTATAATCGTTTACAAAGAGCAGCTCACAAATGTCAGGACTGCGAGCTCTGCAGATTGATCTAAATGTCAGAGAGATTAATCAACATCACCGGATACTCATTAATTCATCTCAGAGGTCTCTGACTCAACGGTTCATCTCTGATCTGTTTCATCTTCAAACCAAAGAACTTCTCTGAGTTTGACTCAAAGTTTTTCTGTTTCATCTTCAGCTGCAGCACAAACAACCACAAAGATCTGACCCACAGCCTCATCTCTCATCTCAGGTGGTCTCAGTCAGATCTCACCTGCTCAAATGAGGCAGAGCCAGCTGAGGCAAAGCTCCCTTCATCACTTCAAAGTGGAGTTCAGAAACATCTCCTCATGATTCTGCTTCACAAACATGACTTTACACCAGCATCTTCCCATCCCACACTCTGAAGAGCTCATAGTCAAAACATCTCATTACAGCCAATATTAGTCACAGTGATCTGACAAACACAGGTACAGAGCTGATCCCACGCTCAAAGTCAAAACTTTATTCAGCCTAATTAGTAAAAAATATCTGACAATGCAGCAGGAAAACTTTGTTCAGTCTTTTCATAAAGTTAGTTTAATAATTAGAGTTTTTGTAGAGCCGAGCAGCTTCCTCAGACAGTACCAGCTCCATATAAGTCAGCATCGACATTTTCCTTTTCCTGCATTTGTCTAAGTAACAATCTGTCAAAAGTAAAGGAAAAAAGGGGAATCCTGGATGGAAGGTTCAAAAATATATTTGAACTCATGTTTCTATGATGTGGGATTAGAGCCACAGTGCAAAAAGACAAACAAGATGAAGCTTTCAAGAATAAAGTTTTGACAAACACGATTAATGTCAGCCTCATGACCTTATTTCAGTGACATCTTTAACAAAACCACTTTATGTGACTATGAGCTTGAAAATGATAACTTTGTCTCCGCTCCTTACTTTAGGACTTCATTGGAACTTAAAAAGACTTTGAACACTTTCTATGTGATATTGAAATAGTCTCATATCTAGATCTGATCGTAATCCCCAATTTAAAATGAGATTATCAGTGCAAAAATAGGTTATCTCTGAATGCCAATTCCTTCCTTCCCAATCAGATCTGGACAGGATTGGACTAGATCAACAACACTGTCTCTATGAAAACGCCATGCCAGCTGAGGAAGTTTATCAGTGAGATGAGAGAGCCATGTTTTTCTCTGCTGAAAATGATTTCTGTGATTTATGTAGTAAAAATAGCTTGGCTATCTGACAGAAAAGCAAAAGAATACTCAAGTGGAAAGTGATAGAGCACAGGCTAAAGGCTAAAACTGTGGTTACGTTGTTTGTACTGGTGTTCATTCAAACCCAAAGGGAGCAGTTATTCTGCAGTGATCTGTCCAAATCTGAGACTCAGTCAATAAAATACAGAGCCAGTTTAGATTTGCTCTGTTTGGTGAGGTTCAAGTTGGTAGATGAGCACTGGTAGGACAAAACCAGGATTTACTAACATTACATGTTAGTTACAGACGCGTTTCAGATCACCAGGCTGTAAGTAGCATTGAACAGATTGTCTGCTCACCTTCTGGCCACCAAATGACTTTACAAAGTGTGATTGTTGTCACCTTCAAAAGTAAATATATATATATGTTTGACAGCCTGGGAAAAGTTGTCTTGAACACAGAAAATCTGTGTTGAAAAGAACATATGCTCTCCAAAACAAACATATGCCTTGTGAAGAATTGATTCTTGAATCAGTGGATGATGATACCCATGGGAAATGAAGTCTTTGTTCCAGAAATACACTGTTTTTTTTCTGGATATGTCCTCACAGGCCCTTGAACTGTGAAACTACTCAATATGTTTTTCAAGATTGTAACAGCAGGTTATTTGTCCCATTTGAAAAATCTCACTGGCTTTGACCTCTGATAGGAAATAAATAAACTAGAATAAACTAGAGCATTGGAACCAGCTCAGATCACATTCAGGGTCAACTTTTCTGGAGTGTGGTTCATGGCTGGGCTTGATGCCTGAGGCTTGAGCATTCAGCATCAGTAGTGGTTTTATTTATCTCTTGTGGGGGACATTGGATTGCCAGAGCTGAGACAGAGCAGACACAGACCACGAGAGACACAGGGAAACCATCAGCTCCAACCATGAAGGAGAGCCACTGACAAAATCACACTCCCTCACAAAGAAAGTAAAGAAACAAAGCTTTACACCAAAGAAAAACTTCCTGAACCTCAACCTCAGAGTCTCACAGCAGAATCCAGCACCAGGCCGTGTGGTCTCCTCAGCTCGCAGCTCTTACCTGCTTCCCTGGAGAGCTGCACGAAGGCATCCACTCCCTTCTCCCCGTAGCTGCCCTCAGAGGCCACGGTGGAGACATAGTTCCAGCCCATTGTCTTCACGATGTCCACCATTGCCTGAGCCTGGAAACTGTCCGGAGGAACCACCCGAGAAAAGAAGTCGTACCGCCGGTCATCACTTAGCTCTGGGGCAGTGGAGGCATAGCTGATCTGAGGGATCTGCAGAAAGGAGAGGGAACAGGAAAACGGGATGTCAGTCAGATGCTGAATACAAAACGACAGGAAGTTCCACATGAAAACAGAATTTTTAGCATGTTGAAACAAAACACAGCAGCTGTGAAGGAGCTCAGTGTCCAACATCAGGACACGAAACAGAGCTGGAAACCAGACGACATGATTCAGAGAGTAATAGGCGACTCAACTCACACCTCATCACAACTAGTTAAAGAGTCCCAACCAACACTAAGGCCACTCTCAGGGCCTAATCTACTGAGATCCTAAATACCCAGCGCTAAATTGCATGTGCGAACTGAAAAAAAACGCACATACTAAGAGTGGGCACTAGATACCAGCTGCAATGCAGAAATCAGCCAGTCTCCTGTGTTCTTGTGATAAAAATGACAGTTCAGGACTTGGTTGAGATATATTTTTATCTTGGACTTAATCACAAGGACATAACTGCTTTGATTGCGCATGTCACTGTTACATTGTCTCAGAAATTCAAAACGGATGGTTAAGTCTTTTAATCTTTACTGGTGCAAGGGACATACCCTTAAAGTTACAAAAGCACACTGAACTTACTTTAATTCTGAAGGTTTTCAAAAGGGAAACATGCTCCACCTTAATATTTTGCTGCTGACATAATCATAATGTAGTAAAGAGGTGACCTTGCCCTTTACGGCAACCTGCAGAAAAACATGCTTTTCATCCTCTCTTTTCATCTGGATCTCTGGATTTACAGAAAAACCACTGGACAAAAAGCTCCGACTTTCCACATGTTGATTATTCTACATTTATTTCTTACATTTACACAGAAAAACAAAAGCTGTTATTGAACAGTTTAATTATTAATGTAACTATTATGCGCAGCGACAGAGAAAGAGAGGGGGACAGGGACAGAAAAGAGAGATAATCCAAATCACGTTATAGACTGTTGTTTTTGTGTTTTTTGTTTTTTTTTGTAATACATTTTAGGAGTTTTTAAAGAGTTCTTTGGTTGTGAAGCTGTCTAAACATTTGTCTGTATTTTGTTATATTTGACCTCAGCTGTCTGTGCATGACACGGTTCCACTTTGCACCTGCCTTCCACATGTGCTAAATATAGATGCTAAAACAGTGACCGCAAACCATTTCAGGTTTGATAAATTACTTTGCAGGTGCTAAATGATCATATTTGCATTTTCTCCTCCCAGAGTTTTACACGTTCTGGTGATCTGCAGGCATTTAGCATATTCATTGAGGTAGACACACTGAACGTATAGTGCGTGCTGTTTTGCTCACTAGAGACGCAATCCACATCTGCACTCTGTTAGTAGATCAGCTTTGCGCAAGCTATGGAGTTTGCTCATGTTTTTGTACACACAAACGTTAGTAGATCAGGCCCTTTGTTGGAAAAGAAGGAGAGAAAGCATACTGTCCCTTTTAAAGCAAAAGTTTTTTCATCACAAGGGTTTTTACAGCAGTGCACATGCATGTTTAAAGAACCACAAGACTTCATGTGGGTCTTGAAATTTCTTAGAGAGCTCCACTTTACCAACATGGATCCAACAAAATATCATAGCATGTTGAGGATTTCCCAGATGCAGAGTGTAGAGAAATGAACAGCACAGAGACAGGATCAACTTTCAGCCTTTTGCGGATTTTATTGAAGGTTCAGCACAACACAGCTGTCATCATTTCAAGATACGAAGACAGACAGGAAAACCTCTCTTCACTATTTATGGTCTCTCAGTGACATCACCATTTTAGTGATAAACTCATCCATTACCATGGAAATGACCTGTAGCCATAGTCCATTTGCAGTTTTCTCTCTTGTATCCTGTCAAAATATTTGTATAACCAGAATATGCATGTCCTTGCTGCTGTTATGGCAGGGCGACCTGACCAAGGGACCTGGTTTTGGGGATAGTGAACTCATGAAACCCTCCGAATGTTAGTTCAAGACCGGCTGGACTTGGATATTTGATTTCGGTGAATTCAAATTCGCCAAGACAAGCACAGGGAAACTAACTTAAATAGAAGGTAGTCAGCTTTCTCATAATCCAAACATGGATATGAAGCAATAATGCTGGGTGTTCAGACTGAGCGTGTGCAGATTTTCAAACGTCTACGTGTCTATCTGTTGAAAAAAATCCCAGAATCTGTCTGTAAACTGATCCAAACACTCCAAATAGCACCATATCTTCAAGAGAGCTTTACAAACACCAAGGTCCACCCCTAACAGGCCTCCAGTCCCTTGCACTCTGACCAATCAGAATGAAACGGGTTTGTAGAGCCTTAAAGAGACAGCAGTTAAAACATAGTGTTTCTGACAGATGCTGAATTAAGGGTTTACTAAAACAGCAGAAGAGGAAAAATAAGGACCTTTCTAAGCTGTAAATTATGTACGTCCACGTGGGCACCAGAGGGACAGATAGAGACAGAATAGAAGATGCTTTTTGTGCCCCCCCTTAGTTTGGAGACAGACCTGCTAAGTTTATTAGCCTGTCACTGGTTGGTGTTCTCCTGTGACTTCAGAGTCTTAAAGCACTCCCATCATAGGTGTCACCTGTCTCTCAAGTCACACTCTAATGGTCTCTGGGGACAGCGTGGACTCCTCCTCCTCCTCCTCTGTTGTGATTCAGACTGCCTATTTTTATCTCCCTCCTTTCTGCACTTCTCCTTTGTTCCCTGTTTTTCTCTCTGTCACAGTGAGAGGCAGGACAATAGCCGAGCCTCCAGCAGCTGCCATCAGCCCATGTTCAGTGTCAATCACTTTTCATCAGCACTCTATTCTGTATATGCGTGTGTGTGTGTGTGTGTGTGTGTGTGTGTGTGTGTGTTTGTGTTATAATGTCAGAACAATGATAGAAAAAGAGGAGCGTGGCCCATGGTGATGACGGCTGCAGTATGTGCGCTAGTGATCTGTGAGGCTCTCTGTGACAAGAAGTGGTCTGTGCGGCGGTGGCTGCGTCAGCCTGAGAACGGGCACTCGGCTGCCCCGCCATATTACAAAAGACCTGAAGGATGGGACACACTTGGAGAACACCTGCTGTCAATGGGACCACACCTGAGCCAGGTGTGACATCTGACCTACTGGAGGAGACTTCAGCTGTTCTTTTCTTTGTGTGTGTGTGTGTGTGTGTGTGTGTGTGTGTGTGTGTGTGTATGTGTTATGATATCACCTAGAAATGGTGTAGGCAGTGTCTAAATGTAGCTTTAAGGTCAAAGTTTTTCGAAAAAGTAAGTACTATGGGTCTGAGAGGCAGAAATGTAACATCCGCATAAGTGGATTCTGGGTCTTAAGAGGGTAATAAAGTTCAGTCCTGGATGCCCGTCAGTCAGGATTGTTTCTGACAGCCTCGTGTTTGAGGAAAGGTGAGGGATGCAGATGTTCTGTTTGTTAGAGATGAGTTTGACTCCTGACAGACTAAAGGTGTTCTCTGTAATTACACAGAGTGTGTGTGAGGTCAGGATTAGTTGATCTCTGCTCTGCACTGATGGTCAGTAAAAATTAAAGTCTGTCCCTCAGGATGACCTCAGAGGAACTCTTAAAGGTGTAAATCCCCAAGCTGGATATTTCTTCCAATTAGCCTTTGATCCTGAGGGAGAGGAGTCGCTCTCGCTCCCACATCATGTCTGGGTTAAAGTCTGAAGAGTTCCCAACAGAAGAGCTGCAGCAGAAGGTTAAACTCCACGTGGCGTTTCACAGGGTGTTACACGCAGCTCATTATTTCTGTTTTTCCCTCCAAAATGAAAATGTCTGAAGGGAAATTGGATTTTAAAAATACCATTTGCAGCACAAACACTTTCTTCTCACTAACTGGAGAGACTGGAGCAGATAATCAACAGCTTATTTTCACTCTTTTTCTCTCCACTCTCTGATTTTAACTACGGGCCTCTGAGCTGCAACATCAGCACAGGATTCATTCATCTCCCATCTCCGCTGCTCACAGATGTGACATCTGCTCTTAACGCAGGAGTCTCACCAACAAACTAAATCAGGTTAACTTAGTGTTCTTACAGGGGGAACACTCTAGCAAGCAATCAAGCTGAAAGTCAAGGAGCTAATTCTAACTGTTTTGACACATTAAACTCAGCTGCTAGGTTAGTAAATCACTGAGCAGTTTCTGGACTTCAGGAGAAAAAATAAGCTGTTGAAAAGATAATCTGGGTTAATGATGTGATGCCTACTTTTTCTGTCCAACTGAACTGTTTTAAATCACAGGCATAATTTATTACATGGTAACATTCACTGGCAAAATCATGAAGCATTTGTACTCATATTTCCATCATAATATACAAACAAATGTTGCCCAAAGATGTTAATTATATGAAATATCATCCGGGTGACCATCAAGGAAAGATAATTTTGGGACTTTAATTTTGTTACCACCTAAAGGACAGAGTATTTCATCAACCTGACACATCTCAGGAACCTAATAAAACACTTGGAAGAGTATGAAGTATTTGTCATATTTACAAATAAACCTTTTGTAATGTACAAGACATTTTTCAGGATCACGTGGGGCGGCCACGCATAAGCCTGTCCGTCTTAAACTGTTTATTTCATTACTGATACTTGTTGAACTAGTAGTGATTTTTAAGAAAAGTATGAATTTTGAGACCAATTACAGTCACCCCAAACAACTTTTTTTTTCCAAGGCTACCCCTCTTAATTCAACTTTAATAACACTAAAATTTCTAGGTTTTTTCCATAAATGTATGTGTACACTACATTCCAAATGTTTGAACAAATGCAAAGCATATATATCCTTGGATTTGGTATTTTAAGAATGGCCTATTCAAGAGCCTTATCCATCAATGATCCATCCACTCAAAATACAGTTAAGAAGAGTTATAAACTGCAGTTCCCTGAATGTCCACTAGATGCTGTGTGCAATGATAGCAGAAAAAAACATTCACCCATTCAAAAGAGTGCAGAAACACACGTTTACAGCCTGGTTCAGAATATGGTTTCTGTCTGAATGGTTCTGCTTTCCGAAACTGTAAAACCTAAGCCAGATCCAGCATGAGGCTTCAAACAGTTTCTTGCCTGATGCTTGTGTCCGTCACAGAGAGCAGAGTGATGAGAAAGAGTTTCAGCTCCATGCAGCGGGAGCTGGGCTCACACAGAGCCGCAGGTCACTGCACACCGAGCCGCTCCTCCGTCCTTGAAATGTATTTAAGCTTTTATGGCTCCTGACTCAACATGTCACAAAGGACACCTCATCTGGCCTGCAGCGGGGGATGCTGCATCACCACACACACACACACTCACACACACACACACACACACACACACACACACAAAACTCAACCTTGCATGCACAGTCATGAATACAAGCACACAAAATGAGCAGCACAGGAAAACACAACACCAAATATGCATCCTGCTGCACAAACTGGAGCTCAGAGAGGAGCATGCAAACACATGAATATGCAGATGTGACACACAAACACACACACAAGCTCACATCCGCCCACACATGCACGTACAAAGTGCTGCAATTCGTTCTTTTGCTGAATCTTTGGCAGAAGCCGACAGCAGGAAAACAGTAAAACCTCAGGGATCCTAAAACACCTTCAGCTCGCTACACTGAAAAAACCGAACAGCATATCATAATAAACAAAGTAAGTTAAAATAACTTAATTTCCTGAAAAAGTGGCAGGCACTCATTTCAATGAAGTGGTTCTTATTCAGAAATGAATGACTGTAGTAATAACTCAGGGGATTTGAGTAAATGCATTTATCTTTCATTGTTTAAGTGTTTTTTAATCATTTGAAGCGTGTTCAAAAAACTTATTTTGTTAAACTAGATTTGAACTCATTTCATCTAAGTTAAAAGAGCAAGCCCCGGTGATCTGGGTTGGAGACTCTGCTAAATCTGAATGTAGTATTCCACTTTACCTGTTGAAGATTACCACCCACTCAGCATTTGTACTTGGGGCCCGTGTGGGTTATATAAGCTGCAAAGTGGGGCCTAAGGCATTTTTTTAATGGAAATATTACGAAGCAATATTTTCTTCTTCTTAAATTGCAGTCAAATGACTGTAAAATGACGATAATTTTCTCTAACTAAATACATAACTCCTCATATAAGGGTTCATGTCCATACCAACAATCTAATGTCTTATCTTTACTATAAATGGATGGTAAATCTTATTAAGGCAACACTGTAACAAAAAATATACGGGGAAATTTCAACAGTAAAATGTTTAATAACGCTTTAAAACAATATTTGACTGTTTAATTCCTTCAAGGAAAGAAAACAGTGATTACTTTTACTTTTACAATTGCATTATGGGAACAAGAAGGTGAGGCCATGTGCTTAAAAGAAGAAAGAGGTTTGAAGTCAGATTTTTCCACATCTCATAAACAGGTACAGCTCCTTACAAAGAAAGCACCATTTACTGTCATAAAAGCCCATATTTTTCTCTATGGCCTTTGAACAGGAATACTATCTATTTTTCCATACACACTTTGCATTGTGCCATTCTCTTTTCACTCATGGTTGCATAACTGCTCTATTTTTACTATAAGCTGTTCTTTGATCTATGTCAGTGTTTTTAAGACCAACAAACTTCCAAACAGAAACATTGCTCCCCTCCTGGAAACACTTTCTTCTCATGTATCATTGGTCACTTTGTCCTCCATCATTTTGTTTTCTTATTTTCCTTAGCCACACCCAGCTGGTCAGCAAAGCTACAGCTTAAAAATGTACCCAAAATGCCTTTGTGATTTGTAACTTTACACTTTTTGTTAGTGAGTGAGGAGGGAACGCCGTGGACATGAGACCCTGCTGCATATGGGTGACACATGATGGCTGTGTTCCATGGCATATATTGGCTGTCGAGGCTCCACAGCATTAACAGTCAGAGTTTTTGTACATTTTGTTTGTTTTAGAGTGTACGAGAGCCAATACAACTATTTTTGCACATCTTACTTTTTAAAGCCTCAAAATAGATCAAAGGAGGATCCAGGTTCAAAGACCTGACCCCCTTCTGGAATACTGCACGACCAAGAACAGCCAATGGAAGAGAGAAATGAATGAAACCCCAAGAGTTGAGGAGCAACGAACAAAGAGAGAGAGACAGAGAGAGCGAGACAGAGAGAGAGAGATAGAGAGAGAGCAGGTGTTCCAGGTGTGATGTTTGGCAGCAGGCCAAACCCTGGAGACTCCTCTTCTCTGATAGATTAGACGCATAAGAGGCTTGGTCATCCCTCCTTCCCTCTCTCATACCTGCTGGCATCCTTCTCTCTTCCCCTGGACAGGGAAAGGTCAGCACCTTGACAGCTTCAATAAAACACAGCCAGTGCTACAATGTGACAATGGCTAAACCCGCATTGATCCCAGACGCAGAGAGGCGGAGGGACGGGACGTGACCTGAGCTGGAGGTGACGCCGACTAAAGCTGCATTGATCCAAGACAGGCGGGCAAAGAATGGAGGAGGAGAGAAGGTGATGGACAATGGAGAGAGAGGGAGGGATAGAGTAGGACAGAAACAAAGGATGAAGGAGGAGGAGGTAAGACAATGCGACTGAGAGAGATCCAGAATTGATTTAGGGCCCAGAAGCTCCAATGGACCTGAGTGGAATAAAAAAAGCATAGAGAGAGAAAGAGAGAGAGAGAGAGAGAGAGAGAGAGCGACGTAAGCAGAAACTGGTCACAGTCTGGCCACTGTGTGACTCTGAACACACTTATTGACATTTCCCTCTGACATTTGTGCATGCCTTCAGTGGCAGAGGACTTGAAGATATTGACCTTCCGCTGCACGCCGATGTCTATTAAATGAGTGTTTCTGAGCAGGGGGAGGCGCGCTGACGGGTGGCAGCTGTGTCGCTCCTGTCTGCTGGCCTTTTGGCCTACATGATAGTCGTGGAGTATTTGTCATGGGGTCAGGGTCTAGAGTCAGTCATCAGAGTGAATAGAGGCCGGGTGGGTAGAGAACAGGAGGTCTGAAAAAGGTTCTCATGCATAGAAAATAAGACTTCAAGAACTCTTAGTGTCTCTGTGTGCTTGTGGACATACTGGCTAAATATCCACACGGCACATTCAAACAGTTCACCTGAGCAGTCAGGCCATCATTTGCAGTGCAGCTTTGTGAGCTTTCATACCATGAGATTAACTTCCTGTTGTATGGAAGAACTTTATATTTGTGTCTGACTCTTTAAGAAGCTTAGAAATCAAATGTTTGTGCATGTAAGGAAGAGAGGAGGCTTAAAATGCTTTGTCTATGGGTGTTTTTGTGTGTGTATGTGTGTGTGTGTGTGTGTGTGTGAGAGAGAGAGACAGAGAGAGACAGAGAGAGAGAAAGAAAAAGCGTCCCAATCACACTTAATCACAGCGACCCGCTGGCTCTGGGCGCAGCAATCACCGGTTTCATTACAACCTCTAATTTTCTGTGATCTCCTCCCCTCTTGCGCTAACACACATACACACATATGACACACACATATATGCACTCAGGTTGACATTTCAGAACAAAAGCAAGCTCTTACTAAAATACACACATGTGGCGCATGCATTCATCAACATGCAGTTAGTACCCGCCTGAATATGGATGGATAAATGGAGCAGAAAGAAACACAGATATCAACCCTCTGAGTCACTGGACGTGTGTTTGTGTGTGTGTGTGTGTGTGTGTGTGTGTTTGTGTGTGTCTGTGTCTGTGTGTGTCTGTGTGTCTGTGTGTGTGTGTGTGTGTGTGTGTGTGTGTGTGTGTCTGTGTTATCAGCATATTTGTAAAACATCAGCATTCTGTTCCACTCTGATTCACATGAGAGAAAAAGTCTGACAAAGCCCCCCCTCTGCTGACTGACTCACTTTCTTTATCCTTTCATCCACCTCTTCCTCCTTCTCACATCTTCCTCCTCCCTCACCCCTTCACTCCTCTTCTTCCTCACTCTCTAGAACTTCTAGTCTTCAAGTTTGTTTCCAAGTCTCAGCCTCATCATCATCATCATCTTCCAGGAGCTGGTGTGACATCAGGGATGAGAGCAGAGCAGAGGCTGACAGCTCCGTGCTTTTTGAAGTTCTCTGCTCTTCCTTTAACAGATTTTAATGCCTCACAGGGACACAAACTTTAGGATTACCCCTGTAGATAAGACTGGTTACTTTGGACCAAACACAGTGTTTGAGTAGTGCACACCTGAAAGGTGAGGGCAGCAAGAGCAACAGCTGTGTGTGAGAGTGCACGTGTTTGTGTCTGTGTGCATCAGGACAGAACTTTGTTGTGCGCGGTGCAGAAGAGGGTTGCAAACATGAGGCAGAAATGATCCTGTCATGTAAAGAAAATGAAGAACACAAAGCGTCTTATTCCGTCAAATAAAAGAACAAGTTATAGAGCTGATCAATGAGAGGGGTAATGCATTGCTGCTTCAATTTTGCCAACATTTCAATGCACTTTTTGACGCATTTGCCTGGTTATGTATGGAAAATTATATATTTTTTGTAAACAATCAGGTTTGGACAAAAGTACTTTCAGAAAAAAAAGGGGGGGTGTGAATTTCAGAAAATACCTAACTACACGTGTACAAAGCTACAGTCTCACTCCCGGTGCATCAAACACTGACATTTGGTCAGGGCCCTTTGGCATTGATGTTTGAGGCATAAAGGTCTCTTTTTGCATCTTTTCCAGTCACACCGGGACTTTCACTTGAATACAACGTAATCTCTTTTGTGGTGTCATAAGACACTCAGAGCAAGTGCTCCAGCTGTCTATTCAATTCAGTATCCTTACGTTGCTATGGTGGTAGCTATGGATGCTATCATTACTGAACTGGAAATCATCAATTGACCGTTTTAAGCACATAAAGTTATTAACATCAGACCTTACACCTCAGCCGAATTATCAAATAGAGAAATAATCTGGATTAGAGTATGACATACTGAGGTGGAGAGCTCTGTACCTGACCTCTGCCTGCTCTGAATGATGCTTCTTATCCTGGACCTCACCTCATCACCTGTATCTGAACAATCCCACTCACAAGCAGCCTCTTACTGCCGTTCCCTGTCTGCGTGTGTGTGTGTGTGTCTGCGTGATTATAGTGTACATAGAGCCTATACTTCACTCTCACACAAAGACTAATAATACCTTGTTGCTCCCACTCGAGTGTCGACTCAAGTGGGTGCTGCAGGAGCTATTAGATAAGTTTCTGTTGACGGATATGCTTACACGCATTCCTGCACACACACACATCCTCTATTCTTTAACAAACATTACTGCTGAGTCCTGCACACTCATACACACACACACTCACGCAGCAGCTCAGCGGTGTGCCATTAAATCTGCTCGGGACTCTTTGTGCGTACATAATTCATTAGCCCGTCTCTGTCACCGAGCGCAGTAATCCTCCTTTAATCTGATGCTGTTAATTCATTTGTCCTACATCGCCCTCCGTCCTCACCTCGCTGTCGCCTGACACACACACACACACACACACACACACACACACACACACACAAACAGGACAGTGAGATGATGGGGAGGGGGAGGTCAGGAGGTGAGGATTCAAACCCTCTCAGACTTTAAAGTAAGGTCCAAACCAACCATTAAATCCAGAGCGACCTCTCTTAATTGAACGACACTCAGAGTCGTAATGAACATTTTAATTCAGCTCATTGATGGAGCTAGGAGGGAGAGCCAGCACATTATTCCTCCATAAATCCATCTGAAAAGCACTCCACAGATTCAGAGTTTAGCCTTAAGTAGCCTGAGGTTTATTCTGTTGGAGTTATGGACACTTTACACCCTCTAATCTGTCCGTACACACACCCAAAGAGAGCATTAACACTCTCACAGCATTGATACACTCCATCCTGATCTAATCCTGATCTAATCCACTCCTCTGCCGTACATTAGATCTGTTTAAAGAACTTTAAGGAGGCCTCGGATATCCTCCAAAATACACAAAACTAAACGGACAGAAGGCACAAACCAAAGACTGAGAGAACAACAATACAGGTGACACATGGTCACAAAGATGATACAGACCATCAACTGCAGAGAGGTGTACCAAGATAAATTAGCACTAATGTATTCGGCAGAATATATGGTAAAGTGCCTTCTTTATTCCTAGTCAAGCTGGCTGGTGAGATTTTTTTAATACCTGCCAAAATGAATTTCACCCATATTCCGCAGGTTGGTGTGTGATATTCTAGAGCCCTGAATCAGATCAGTTTGAAGAGACACAAAGGAACCACAGGTGGTCTGACACAGATCAGCTTAAGTATAACACAAAATGTCTTCACAGACAAAATAGAAACCCCCTCAAACACCCATTAAGCTCTAAAAATAAGTGTAATGATATGGAAAATAAACGCACGGAGACACAGAGTGACTTTGACCCTTTAACACCTGACGTGTCAGCACCGACACATTTGATGTTGTTCTTTCAGCCAATATGTGGTTACTGTGGTAATTTCACTCAGGCATTTAAGGAAGCCTGCAAATACACAGAGACAGGAGTGGATAGATGGAAGGGAAACACAGAAAACGTGTCAGAGTTTCTACAAAAATGCCACAAAGAAGATCCTCCCTGGTTCTAAAACTTTCACGGAAGCTTCTGTATGACTGAGACAGAAGGAGCATCTGAAGGAGCAACTTCATGTGAGAAAAGGTGACAATAGATGGATGGATTTCAGGATGATTAAAGCTCTCTGTCTAGGTTTTACTTCACAGATGTGTTTGTGTTGGTTGATGCTTGTTTAGTGTCTCTGACTCGCTATGATCAACACATAACGTCACAAGCGTGTGCACTGCGCAGCGTGTTATTTAGCACAAGTATTTGTTCTGCTATTTCAGAAGAGTGTTTCAAGTTTTCTTTGTGCTGTGAGAGCCTGATTTGAGGCCTGTACTCTTGCAACTTTATCTTTATAAGACAACTTTCCATATCTTGTTTAGACAGTACAGTGCATGTGAGCAGCTGAATATTTTCCTCCTCTACTTTCAGTTTCAGTTTCTGTCTCGTGATGAGGAGCAGCCATCCTCAAGTGACTTGTGTGCAAGGAGAGGGAAAAGCTGTGAAATGCTGGAGGATCTAGTGATTGCTGTAAAAGACCACTTGTGTATACAAAATGAGAAAAAAGACTTATAGATGTGACTGTGCATATATTTTTAATGTCCACATTTTCAGTTTAGTCTGTAAAATTTGTTTGCTCTGTCCGATTGCTGTGTTTTTCATCACAAAACCTCTAAAATCTGAATTGGAAATAATTCCAGATATTGAAAAGTACAAGTATCCCAGAATAATGGCCCTGAGCACTTACTCTAAGGACACTTTGCTGAACATTTTAAAGTCAAATAAGCAAAAACATCCAGGCAGGTATTTAGAGGCTCAGGATGTTACAGGGTTAAAGAGACAGAAGATTGAAGAAGAAGGGATAAAAAAATGTGAGACACTAACAGACTTCAGCACAATACAAAACTGCTGGAAAAAGCCTTATTCACTTTCCTATAAGCTAACTGCTTTATGAATAGGTGAGGTTAAACCTGTTGCTGATACAGGTGTGCCAGAAAAGAAACACTGCCATTAGGCGACATGAATGAGGCAAAACGTTCAAACGCAGGTTGATAGTCTGTTTTATTTCTGCAGCTTAGTCTCTGAATCCAACAAAGGAAGCACTTATACTGTCTGTTCTTCATTATTCAGGGCCTCATTCACTCTTTGTTCCTGGGTCTGGCTCCAGCTCTTTGCTTCCTCCTCCTCCTCCTCCTCCTCCTCCTCCTCCTCCTCCTCCTCCATGAGCTCCACTCTCTGCAATCCGCCCACATCCCATTAAGCAATCACCGACAAAATGGCAGCTCATTCATGGATGTTGTTTTTGGAGAAGGATGGCAGACACACATTGATCCTGCGTTTACATGGTGTGAATACTTTGCATTCATCTGCAGAGTGGTGCTAAGAGCAGCGTCGTGGTGCTAAAAGCAGCCATGAAGCACTCCACGGTGGAGTGGAAGAGCTCCAGGCGCTCAGTATCGCTCTCTCACACAGACCCTCTCTCTCCTCCCCACAGCTCTCTGTGGGCTTTTTAAATGTCGCTCCGCTCGGCGCCAGGCGTGTTTCTCAGAGATAGTTCTTCACACAACAGAGCCCACAATGAATCTCCCCTCAGTGATTTGCTCGAGTGATGCCGGGCCGTCCTCTGCTACTCGAGCAGTTAGCGTGCTAGCTATCACAGGCCAGATTAGCCCTGGTCCCCTGCCTGCCGTGCATGCTAAAGCAGAGACAGATTACACTCCCAGACCGACGCTGCTTCACACGCCAGACCGGAGAGGAGAGGCGGGAATCTGAGGCTGAGCTCAGAGAGAGTCAATGACAGATACTGTACACAGATGATAAAAGCTGTGAGGGGAATCACCAGAGACAGGCTCAGTCTGCTGCCTCTCAACACCACAGCAACATGTGGAAGACTTTATCAGGAGGGCACAGAGCAACCTTCAAACGGTTAAGTTCACCTTAGACTGTGCTGCAGAGCAAGCTGTCTCTGCTGCTGCCTGCACATAGACAAATAAACCAACATGCATTCAACAGCACCATGAAAGGAGACCTAGTTCTGCAGACGCCTGGTTCACATAGACACTAGTTAATGACATGGATGACATCTCTCTACGAAGGCCATCAGGACCAAACTGTGGGTGGGATCAGTCAGACTCAACCCTGACCAGTGGTTTGCACAGAATTTTTGAAGGCCGGGGTGAAAGAAAGAAAGAAAGGCACATAAAGCAAGAGGACACTAAAGCATGTTTTCCCCCTGAGAGGCCAGTTTACCATGTTTAAAGCAGTCAAACGGGCAGATCAGTGTGGTTACCCAACCAGGACAGCGCTTAATCAAATGTTTTGGCTCCCAAGAAAGCATTTTAGAGCAACTTTGGCACCAAGGAGGAAACTCAAGCAAGCATTATGCTGTGGAGAGAGCAGTGCAGCACCCAAGAGGGCACTTAAGCATACCTGATTTTTCTCCAAAGAGGGCACTTTTTTCTCCAGTGGTTGGTCTGCAGAGCCCATCCCTGACACATACCAGCACCCTGTTCCCCGGGAATCATTCAGAGCTGGTAATGTAGAACAATTGTTCATTACATCGTTCCATTCATTAAAAAATGAGACTGTCAGATTGTATCTTCTTACTTTCCTGATCTTTGAAATCCGAAGTTAAAGAGACATCTCTGCAAATAAACACGCACCAGCTCGTTTAATCATTCTGACACTCACAAACACACACACACACGCACACACACACACACACACACGCACACACACATACCGTACACCAACTTCTGTGACAGCCGGTAGGTTAAACTGATGATAAGCTCATAACCCAGACCATATGTGCTGATTGTGAGCTTTAAAACAGTTTTATGTTGGTGTGTTGAGAACATGAATTCTCCCGAGGATTCCTGAGCTTCATCACATTTTAGACCACCTGATCATCGCTGCAGCCAACAAGGAGGCATTTCTTGTATTCAGAGTCTGATAAAAACACAGCGTGGACAAATGAAGTCTGATATTTGGCCTCAGCAACCACCGTCTGCTCCTCTCCTCTCCACTGAAGAGAGATGAGCCTGCTGTGTGAGCGAGCGCTCTTTCAGCTCAATCAAACTCTGCGTCACGGCCATTTCCCCACTTTCAAAGTGTCCAAGGAATGCAGAAGGTTGCACGCTGTGCAAACCCAGACCCCACTGTTGGCGAGGGAAGCTTTTACCACATCACGTTATTGCACAATGACTATTTTCCACGCACGCTCAATGAAACCTCTGACACCTGACCACACCAGAGTCACTCAGCATGTTCTTCACCTGCTGAGGGTCGGGCTCTGCAGGCTGAAGCACAGGGAGCTGACAGGGGAAGACTGACCAAACATCCTCTTTTACCCGGACATTTCCTCCTTATTGGTGCTATGATTATGTCTGGTTTTTTTTATTAAATTCCCCAAAGCGTCAGGGTTTCCTCAACTTGTTCTACAGACGACTGATATTTATAATACAGTGCTGCACTGGGCTGCATTCTAGGAAAGATTCTGAGGCATTATTTATATTTTTGCACACGATAGATGTGGTGGGGCGTTATTGTGGAAGCCTATTCCCACCAGTTAAAGAAATAAAAAGAAAAATTGGCTTTGTTGAGATTATTTTTTATGGTCATATAAATCAAAATTTTGAGATGAAACATCTAAATCTTATGATAAAACAATTCAAAATGTTGAGACGGTCAAAACTTTGATGATGATTAAGTCAAATTTATGAGGAAAAAGCCAGAATACTGTGACAACAAAATTTTGGGATGAAAAGTCCAAATTTAATGAAAATAAAGTCCGATTTTCTGAAAATGGGAAAAGTCAGAATTTTCAGATGGAAAGATGAAACTTAGAGATAAAAATTAATTAAAAAAAAAAAATAGGCAGAAGTTTTTTTTTGTTTGTTTGTTTCTTTGTTTGTTTGTTTTTGTTTTGTTTTTGTTTTGTTTTTTTTTTTGTTTTTTTTTGGGGGGGGTCAAAATTCTGGGATGAAAAGCCAAAAGAGTCCAATTTTGGAGGATAATAAGTCAAAATTATGAGGTAAATGTCAGAATTTTGTGACAATAAGTCAAAATTTGACTCCTTTAATCTCAACCTTTTAATTTTAATGGGGGGTAACAATTTATAAAAATCAACGAAGCCAGTTTTTCATTTTTACATGGATAGCTGGCTGAAATGGGCTCTATATACAACTACAATATGGAAAGTTTTTACTTTAAGTAGAAAACGAAAAAAAAGGATTCTGAAAATGTTTTCTCATCTTTGAGTATCTTTGGACATTTCTGCAGAATCTCCTTATCTTTTGGGTCTTTGGGATATGGTCAACCAGAGAAACAACACGAAATACATGACATGAATATCTACACTCTTTGGAGTCAGCAGAAGGCGCTACCTGTCTTTGACTCCTCCTGTTTGACATCATTATGTCTCTAGTATCTTAAGCTGTGAGAAACTTTGAGCTTTCCGACGGCAGCAACACATTTCTAAATTAACTTTTTGGAAGTTAATCTCTCCTAAAAAGTTCCTGCTTGGAGAGTAGCTTCTTTGTGCCTGGAGGAGATTCCTGCTATTAAAAGTGTCTGAACTGACAAGAAACTTTCTGATCAACTTGAAAATACTCTGTGTGCCCCTTCAAAGTACACGCATATCTGCAAAAAGTAACTAAAAAAGTAACCAATATGTGAAGCACTAACAAAACCAAATAAAAGCATCACAGACTACAGTTCTATGGTAAAGTCTCCCCCCTGAAGCTTTAGTATGAACAGACCTTTACACTGAAAAGCTAAGGTAAAGTTGGACTGTGAAAGCCATGCTTTTAGTTGTTTGGTTTAGCTCGGCGTAATCTCACATCCCTGGCAACAGGTGGGAGTAAAAAGCAGGTAAAGCACAGAAAGAGCCATAAAAGAGGTGAAATATGACACCAGAGACTTTCTGAAACAGTCCTTGTTAAAAAGCTTATCATGCAGCACGATGTGTCTCCACTGGGAGCTGCTTCTTCAATATACCTCTAACAAACTCCAGAGGGAGAAAACAAAGGTGTGCATGAAGCGGCTGACAGTGAATCAAAGAAGGTCCACAGACTCTGTGAGGCTGTGTGTTCATCACAGAGGGTGAAGGAGCCGTGACTCATCCCTTTTAGCTCCTGATCCTCTGACTCCTGACTGACTCCAGGTTAGAAATAAAAGCTTCAGACTGTGTTTCATCTTCTTCTTCTTCAGCTGTGGAAATGTTGTGTTCACAGCTGTGACGTCTGAAGCTTTCAGACTCTGGTGATTCTTTTAAAGAAATACAAAGATAGAAAACTGAAGTCAACCCAGACTCTCTAAGTTTGATGAGTTTAAAAAAATAGGCAAAACTATACATTATGTGCCTGATCTACTAAGATCCCAAAAACCCAGAGCTAAATTGCAGGTGCAAACAAAAAAATTGCACATGCTAATAGTGGTCATAATGGGGGTGATCTATTCACTGTTGATCACATGTGCAGACCACCTGCAGACCATTTAAAATAAAGATTTAGTGTGTGCTACTGTCTGTTTCCATGGAGAATTTGGGAGAGCAGAGTGGCTGAAGTCTTCAAAAAGGAAACAGATCACCTTATATGTTTCTGCTGACATTGTCATAATGTGCACGCTCTGTTAGCTCTACAAAGGCACTCAACTCGTTCTTTACTGCAGTCTACAGCAAAGCCTACCTCTGGGTCTCTGGAATTCTACAGAACAACCACACACAGGACAAATTATGTGGGTCTCTATGCATGTCTGACAATCTACATTTAAGAGCAATAAAACACGGACAAGCCATATAATTCAAATTTTATCACTGACATGATCATGCACTCAGAGACAGTGTGTTTGTGCCAACCTGTTACACGCAGACAGAGAGAGAAAGAGAGAGGGAGATTCCAAAACATGTTATGGGCTTTGTTTTTTTGTTTTTTTAAGCGTTTTTTAGACCTCTTGGGTTATGGAGCTGTCTTAATATTTGTTAATTAGTTAGTTAGTTAGTTTTACTTCACTGCAGCCATCTATGCCTTATGCTGTTCCAGTTTGCACTTGCCTTTCACATGTGCCAAATGTCGACGTTAAAATACCTACCAGAAACAGTTTCAAATTTGATAAATCACTCTCATGAGGTGCTAAAGGATCACATTTGCATTACCTCATCTCTGTATTTTGCATGTTCTGATGATTTACATGTATTCTTCATATTTATGAAGACAGACGTGCAAAATGTATAATCTGTGCTCTTGCAATCCACGCTGCACGTTAGTAGATACGTTTGCACACGCTATTCGGTTTGCATGTGTTTTTGTACACGCAAACTGTTAGGAGATCAGTCCCTTTGTACTCTTTCAATCTCTTTCTTGAAGGTCTGTTCTTTTGGCACTGAGAAAGCACGTTCTTTCTCTTAATGAGAGGATAAAATCTACTCACAAAAGTGTTAATTACAGATTTACAGGGTTATAGACCTACATATAGAAGCTAAGTATGACCTGAATCCATCATCAGAGGGTTACATTGTGAAGCAGAAGTTAGAGTTTAAGATCTCCCCTCGTCTTCCATTGTGTTTAAATGGGGAATAAATGTCTTTCTCTGGTCTTTATGGCATTGTCCTTCTGTATGCTCTGGCTCACAGTGAAGGCTGAGTCAGGAGAGGCACTGCAGACGGAAACATCTGTGCCAAAGTTTGAGTCAGACAGATTAAATATTTAACGGCCAATCATCCACAGAGCGTCTGTGGGGAGAAGAATATAAACTGAGAGAGAGACAGAGACGGGTACAGAAAGTGAGAGAGGGTGAGAGAGACAGGTATGGAGAGAGAGAGAGATACAGCCATACAGACGTTTCTCTAATGAAGACGTGGTTGGAGACTTTCTGTCTAACGAACTCTTTCTGTACAGCACCCTTGTTAAAGGTGAAGCAGACAAAGCTCACGCTGAAGTGAACTCACAGAAACGACCTCCGACTGAAACACAGAAACCTTCAGAGCTGAACATCTGCTCCTCTAAGTATGACATAACTCTCACTGAACTGTGAGAGAGACATCACCGCCAAGACACCCAAGCAGGTCCAACCAGACCACCTGACTGGGTTTAATCACTGACTTTAAATTGTGCTGAAATAGCTGCAGACAGCCTGAAAACCACCAAGAAAGCTGCACAAACCAATCAAATTGTGTACATGTGCTTCTTCATCTGAGCAGGGACTTGTTTTTATTTAAAGGTGAAGTATTATACTTTTAAAAACACGTAATGTTATCTGATGCAGAAGTCTGTTGTCACAAAACTCACATTTGAGGTTAATTTTTCTCTCTATGAACACTGGAGCCATTGATTCAGGGCTGTCAAAATTCCCTCTAATTCACAAAACCTCTGTACTGCATCTTACAGGCCACACCTCCCATGCCATGGTAACTCTACTCAAAGAAATAACAATGGCTGTGAACCATAATGGTGGTTTCCAAGTTGTGTTTTAGTAGTGCCTACTACCTACTACTTTCACAAGGAGTATGTAGTATGACTGTTTTGTTGGATCTGTTTTGCAGTGTACTACTCCAGAGTTCTGTTTTGGAAAGTCGAGCACATTATTATTATTATTATTATTATTATTATTATTATTATTACTTGTTTTCCAATGTTTAACTTTATCACAAATATAGATAATAAACCTTTGGCATTTCAGTCATTAATTAACTCTATCAATCAGAGTTCAACAAATTAAAAAAAAGATAAGTCAAATTAGAAGTTGATAAAATACATAGAAAAATAAATAAATGAAATAAAGCATGGGAAGGGAATAGTCTCAGAAATAAAAATCAGAATTCAAACTATTCTTCTTGCAATTCTGATTGACGTCTCTCATAGTCAATTCACAAATCTTTTACAGGATCAGTAAAAAGCTCAAGTGTTTCTTGATGTTCTTTTGATGATTTCACTGAGACCAGAAAGAAACGATTTCACTCAATCAATGATGTTTAAAAAACTGTTTCATGTTGAGGAATTAAGATTATTTCCTCTGGGTTTATCTGTTTTATAGATTAAAGGGTCTCTTCTAAAAAAGCTTTAAAAAAGAATTCATCCATTAACGTCATAGTTTGATGTTTAAAAGCATCCTTCTCAGAGAGTTACTCTGCAAACCAAGAGTCAAACTTCCAAACTGCAGTTGATTAATGACCAGATCATCTTTAAAAAACCAATCAGGCCTTTTGGGGCAGCGTTTAATATTTCTTTTAATCACTTTGAAATGTTCAATGTCACCTCCTCCGTGTTTAATCAGAGCGTCGGCAGGAGCTCAGAGAGAGATTTATCGATCTTTGATCTGCAGGAAATATTACAACCATTCATTGGAGAAGTGTTTACAGGACGGCATTATTTGTGCTCTTAAAAACACTAAAGAAAACCTGAACTGGGGCTCAGAGGCTACAGGTGTTGATCCATCAGGAATTTTTCAATCAAAGAAAGCTTTTCATGTTTCATGAATCGCACAAATTTGAAGGACTTTTTTGTGAAACATGCAACATTTCTGACAAAATACGACATCTGGAGAGGTCACAGTTTCTTTTTTCTCTGACTGTGACAAATTCTGAACAATCAATCTGCTGCAGGGTTGCAAAATAAGCCTCCAAAGCACAGCGCACTTTCATACACTGATGGTGAGGCTGCAAACTCAGAGTCTGACTGCCCTTTTAGTAATCATCCCCCAGAGTTTCCCTGTTCCTGTGTGTGTGGAAAGTTTGAGTCTGACTGTGGACCAGTGTTGTAGCCCAGTCCCTACAGCTTGAGTCTGAATGGAGTTTTGAGTATTCAACAATCCAGTCTGAGTCAGGTCTGAGTCACCAAAGAAAAATATCTGTCGAGTCTGACGAGAGTCCTCTTCACCTGAGTTCAAGTCCAGGTCTAGTCCTGGAAATGTTCCCAGAACAGGACACAGCGACCTCACCTGGTGGACCTTTAAGTATCTACAGTTTAATGGAAAAAGATATAATGCTGTGGGCTGTGTAAGCCTGGGCTGACTGTGTTGGACAATTTTGACGAACAGAAAATACATTCAATGAATTTACATCAGTGTTTGTTCATCTGACGTTGAAAGTGTAACAGTTCAGTAAAGGGTCTCTACTATAATTGTTGTTTGTTTCTGTAAGTTTCATCCATACAATGAATGCTTCATTAACTCACATGTCATCAAACTTCCATCCATCCATTTTCTTAACCATCCATCCTGCTATTCAGGGTCACGGGTGGCTGGAGCCTATCCAAGCTGTTATTGGGCGAGAGGCGGGATAAACCCTGGATTGGTCGCCAGTAATTGCAGGGCTGACATGTAGACAAACAACCATTCATGCACACACTCAAACTTATGAGAATATATAATATATACGATATATGCACCTGAACACACCTGCAGTCAGAATCTATTACTGTAATGTAACTGAACTTTAAGGATGAACATTGTGAAGTTAAAAAACAAATTAAACAACTTAATTAAATTAAAACTTCACCAAACATTTTGAAACAAGTGTTTGAGCAACTTAAAAGGCTAACATTGTTCTATACCAGCTGCCTTATGACAATATTATCAATGGTCAGTCATTCCCTCTACATGGTCACTCATTCACAGTTCTTCTCTGCTTTCTGTATCCTGTGCAACAGAGTTTCCCTCCAATGTGTTCAGACACACAGACATGCGCACACACAAAGAGATGAGCACACTCTCTTCAGCAGATGGAGAGCCAGGAAAAACAATGTCAAAATCACTGTAAACAAAAATAAATAAATTTAAAAAATTTCTCGCGCTACAATTGCTGCAATAATAAACCACTTTTTTTTTCTGTTTCAAAGTTGTTGAGCAGGTTTAAGTTTGATTTTTGGGTTAAATTGGTGTTTGATATCACATGCATTGCAAGTGAAGAAGGCGCTTTTATTTTGAAATTGCCTGTCAATCAAGAAGACTTAAGATGCCTGTGCTTCACAGAACGAAAAAAGCAGAAAGAAACAGTGCTCAGCATGACAAAGGGTAAAGATTGTGACCTTGTGTAGTTAGCATGCAACCAATGAGTTCAATGTCACAACTGCCATAAGAATCACAGGAAAGAAGACTTAGTCAAGCGCTTTCAAGGTCATCTCTGTGAAGATGGCAACACTCCTCTCATGTCTCGTCTCCTGAGAGTTGTACATCACCACAATAGCAATCTTCTTGTTTTTCTTTTTGATGTAAAAATGTCTCCATTTTCTCTTTAATGTTTTCCACACTGTGGACACCTTGTTCTGTATTCACCAATTTGAGTGGGAGAATCTTCAAACTCTGAACTAAGTGCACAACCCATGGCATGTCTTTTGACAAACCAACGCTCTGTTGCCAAACCAGTTGGCTCATGCAGGTAAAAAAATACACGTCATCTGTACCCTGTCGCCCAGAGCTGAAGCCCAGGGTGAGTCATCAGCTCCAGGTCCGAGTTGAGTCACAAGTCTGACACATATCACTCGAATGGGGCTCAAGTCTGAGTCCTGGACTTGACTGCACCTCACAGTCAACAGTAAGTCCCACGGAGGCTTCTCTCTGCCCTCCTTCAGCAGGATGATGCTGAAACACAAACTGACTTTCTTGCGATGAATGTCTCTTCAGGTTGATGAAATAACATCACACGCACCATTTACATTCACAACCAGAACAAAGCAGCACTGAAAACACTCATTCAGAGTCAGGTTGTCTTTGACACTTGCTCATTTCTCTTCCTTGAAACTCCCCAAACTTTGCAGACTCATTCCCAAACTTTAACATGAATTATGAATTATTTCCTGTCATACAAGACAGAAGGATATAATGCTGAGTCATTAACACAAATCCAACCGGTGGCTGATAAATGAGTCAAGCACAAAGTCAAATGACATTCCCTCTTCTCTGTGAGCCCGTCAGGCTGTGAGTGGACGAGCGACCAGGCTGAAGCTACAGAGACAACAGAGCGGAGACTTATTGTTGCTTTGTTTCCACTGATGGAGGGGATTCCAGACATGTCAGAGCTCAAAGCTCAGATCGAGGGGAACAGCACGCTGTCAGAGGAAAAATGCTGAAACGGGGAGGATTGTGGGGGTGTGTGTGAGCTGGATGAAGATGGGAAGATGAGAAACCCTCTGAACTCCCCCTCTCTCTCTTTCTCTCTCTCCCTCTTGCTTGGCTGCCTGTTCTGGCACAACTCAAGTGGGAAAAAAGAGGGAAAAAAAGGGAAAAAAAAAGAACAGGACAAGGTTTGGCAGGATCAGATTGTGGGTTTGGCTCTCAAATGATGCTAATATGCTAATTCCTCTGTTAAGTGAGGAATGTCCCCGGTGGAGGCTCAGCCATGGGGGAACTACTCCAAATGATCTATTTATAAAGAGCCGAGCAGAGGAGGTGGAGACATCCATCATGGAGCCCAGGAGTGGAGGAAATGTGTGGCTAGCATCAATTATCCACAGAGTCACAAGCGCCAGGCCTCATTCATGAAATGTTTTAATTGTATATTTATATTTATACCATTACAGTTGCTTATATGATACCACTCATGGGTACAAAGTGTGCATTATTGAAAATCATCGTTCATAATCCATGGCAGTCAGAAAGTATGTTCACCTTAAAAATAAAAGCCTGTGATGGACATAAACATGAATTTAACAAATATTTTAACTCTAAAAGTGAGCTCATTCAAGCACCAGTGTCTCTGAACATAATATGTATAAAATGCAGCTCATCCTCTTGGTTCAGAGATTCAGATTTTGGACAGCATATGGGACCAAAAGGAGGTCCTGAAAGTGAACCAATCTAAGTGCCTCAGTGATGTCACGACATTCTCTGGCTATGATCTGTGGTCCCTTTTCGGCTCAGGCTTTTGTGCACAGATGGATGCACTTTGCCAAAATGAGCAGCTCCGAACTCACTGACTGATCAATCCCCTCCTGGATTAGAACACTCAGTGAAGAAGAATCACAAACCAACAAACAAAATGATAACTCCTCCCTCTACTCATTATTTCACATTCTTATGTCCCCCTCAGGAAGAATGAGAATCCCTTCACTGATCTGCTGAATTTTATTCACTGTAAAAAATTATCAGGTCATTTAAACTTCAGATATGATATTCATATAACTTATATAACTCACTCAAACATAGTGCATTAACAAAAATGTACCTTCTTTTTCAAAGTAACCTCCAATTATATGTCAGTCCAACTCATTATATTAAAAATACTAAAATACTAGAGGCTGACTCATATATTTTTATTGTTTGAACTTGATCCTCTGAGTTGTAACTTTTAACTACATGACATTACTTGTTTGTGAAAAATTACTTTGTCTTGTTAAAAGAAGTATTAAAGGCTTTTCTGTCGTTGCCCCTAAATTGTGGAACGAGCTCCCCCTCCACATCAGACTATCCACCTCACTGTTTGTTTTTAAAACTCGTCTTAAAACCCACTTTTATTCCTTGGCTTTTAACACACCATGAGACTGGACTCTGTTTTAGTGTTTTATGGTTTGTTTTTAGTTATTGTTTTACTTATTAACACAAGTGTTTATATCTGATTTTATCTTTGTTTCAATGTTTCTGTCCATATGTGTACAGCACTTTGTTTTCAGCTGTGGTTGTTTTTAAAGTGCTCTATAAATAAAGTTGAGTTGAGTTGAGTTGAGTTGAGAAGTATTGCACATCTTTTCATTTCATTTTTTTTTTTAGTTTGAATAACTATATGTATACCAATCGCCTTTTAAATTGATGTTAACTCGTATTTTGAAAGCAGAAATTGAAATCAAAATTACAAAGTAAGTAGACAAATGTTTTCAATGTCAACCCCTTTACTTGAATAATAAAACACATAGCTGGTCAATGCTATGGAGCGTAGACAACCTGTAATGACCGTCTAATATCTGAATGTATAATAAGTTCTAATGTCCATGGATACCCTCCTAACTCACTGTAACAATAACTGTCAGGTTACACAACACAAAAGAATTCAGGGTACAACTTTAAAGCTGTAGCTTTGTTAAACAGTCGGAAGGAGTTGAGTTGTGCAGAAAACCAGGAAATGAAGTGATACAAGATGAAGTGATCAGTGATGCAGGAGAAGAATATGTTGAGAAGAATGTTTCCAGGAGAGGAGTGCTGTGCTCTGTTTGGAAGTTAAATGGTTTGAAAAAAAATTCACGTAGATCAAAAAACATTATTGTAAAAAGAGCAATTATTGCAACCATGAGTGCAGAGGGAGCAGGTGTGGCAGCACAATGCCTTTGAGAAGATTTATCATCAGGAGTTTTATGAAGCTCCAAACAACAGCTCGATGTCACTGCAGGTCATGTAAGTGTACCGTGCTCTCAAACAACGCAGTGTCTCACAGATATCCAGGTTTGAAATAGAGCAGCTGTTAATGTTTTAACATCACACACAGTGACTTCTACTAAATCCTTGGCACACCACGTCCCTTCATCCTCCCATCTGACAGGGAGGACTTCAAGCTCACACAACTCTGGAAAAACTTTGATAGAACTTTTCAGGATGTCTGAAAATCGCTCTTTCATAAGTCTTACTTTTTTAAGCCATCTTCTGTTATTCCCAGCAGAGAGCAGCTTGTCATTTTCCCAGAAGAGCAGACTTGGTTAAGCAGAGACAGCAGGACAGAAAGAGAAAGAGCTACAACAGACAGAATGGAAGAGACACGTGGTTTCTGTGACGTCTAAGGAGGTTTTAACATCAGCTCCACTTGCTTCCACTTGACTTTTGGAAAAAGCCTCAAGTGGACACTAGTGGTACTGCAGCTTAGCTCCCCCATATTGGCTTCATTTCTAAATGCAGGAGGTTTCCACTTGAAAACCCACATCGTGCTGCATTGCCAACGATCTTTGAGATTATTCACCAACAAATGGCAGCAGCATTCAACTACAATAAACTTCTGTTCCAATGTGTTGCCTCTGATTAAAGTTTATGACAATTCTAGAATTGTACAATTTCATTAAGCAGACATTTTTGTCCAAAGTGACCACCATAATTCAAATTTAACAACATCATTTAATGTCCCACCGCATCCATTATTAATGAGCCCATCATTTAATTATTATGAATATTGACTGACAGCAACGTGTGAGACCTGGTTCTTTAGACCCCTAAGGACAAAGAGGAGAAAAGTCGGAATAAGTACCTAAATATTCCCTAAACAGTTGAGTCTTCCGATGTCTATTTGAAATTAGAAAAAGACTCTGTGGATAAAATTGGGATGGGTAAATTAATCCACCATTTGGGAACAACAGAGGACAAGAGCCTGGCCAGAGATTTAGAGCCACACTGGGTTCATTAAAGGTGAGGTCTGAGGGAATTCTTTTTTTACTGTTTGTAAACAACATCCAAACCGGGCTACCCCCCTCCCCCCAAGGCTCAGTGCCAGCTGCAATGCATACCCACTGCCTCTGAGCTCATAGCTTGCAGCATTGCATTTCTAAGTGGGAGAGACTCATGAGCCGTACACTTGACTTCCTGCAGGAAAATGAGGTATCCCGTAAATACTGTATCATTCTTGCTCTGTGTGATGGCTGCCATTGCAGCTGTTGGTATGCCTTTTCCCACTCACCATACTCAATATGCAAAGTCACTTGTGCACTGCTCGCTGTGATTGGCTGGTCATCATGACTACACTCTGCCCAGAAACGTCCCGAGTCAACCAAAACATCAACATACAGGCAGAGAAGGGGGTTGAAGCAGATACAGACACTGCCACACATGCATAGAGACTCATAGAATCCTGTCCATTGTGCAGGATTATTCCTGTAAAAGCTAACAGTTTATCTTCCAGGAAAGTCCCACAGACCCTACCTTTAACTTTTAAAACATAAATGTCATCAGAATTCAGAGAAAATGTCAGATGCATACAGAGTTCTTTTAGAGAAATTAATTGGGCTGGCTGTTGGAAAGCTGATGGGATCAAGGATAACATAATGTCTGTTCATACAGAAGAGAAAGTAGAATAGCATCAATGAGCAATAACAGGTAAAGTATCCCTCAGACAAGGAGCCACAGCTGATGTTATTAAAGAACACATGGAAGAGGATGTGATCTGTCCTCCCCTGTCACTCTATGACTGAAATATGAGGGAGTTTTGTAATCCAGGGCATATTTTTATCTGGACTGATCCTCCCAGGCCGAGCAGTAATGGAGCCATTAATCACCAAACCCCATAAATTAACCCCCTGTAGGTGTGAGCTGGCTCTCTGTAGCTTTATTTTTGGATGTTTGACCGGCAGCAAACCTGTCTCCTGCACTAACTGGCCCCGCTCAGTCCACTTCACGCAGCTCCGAGGCTCCCGTGTGGACTCGACTGCCAGCACCAGTTCCTCCGTGTTCCATATTAGCCGTGCTGTTGAGTCCCTCTGGCGAGCCAATGGGAACAGAGGGTGACCCGCGGGGTGAGACCACCATCTGTACCTGACTCACTGAGCTCACAAAGCATGCCAGCAGCACACAAACACACACACACACACGCACACACAGGCTGAACGGCGCTAACAAGGACACTTGTACCAGCGCTGATAATGAGGGTTTGTCCCTGCTGAAAAAATGTATCAGCACCACCTGCTCTGTGTATGCAGGGAGGGAGCTGCTGCCTACGTAAGTGTGTGTGTGTGTGTTTGAAGGGTGATTCCAGTGTTAGTCATGGGTTTAAGGGAGAGTTTCACACAGAAAGTTACACAGGAAATGTAAAAGAAAAGAAACAGAGGAAATATAAAATGATTATTTCTGTACTCTGGGAATAATTCAATGAAAAAGTTCAGATGACAACACTTAATGTTAACTTTGCTTTCCGTTCTGCATTTTTACATCTCTCTGACTTTTTGTTTCCTCTTTTTAATTAAAGCTGTATTATCCTGAGCATTGATAAAATCACTCTTTATTCTTTTAATTTTCCATTTCCTTTCTCAATAATAGCTCTGGGCTCAGTGCGTACATTTGCTGTGCACACACCAGACATGGGACCTAATCTGCTTTCGCAAACCTTGACTGTTAATGTTTAACTCTATCGCCTGTGGGTTTATCACTCTTAGCAGGTAGTTTGATGCTATCGGGGTATGGACGTGTTTGATGGCGGCATTGATTTTACAGGAAAAGATCAAAGAGTGAGGTGTCGGTGTGCGGAGTTCATGCACTGGAGCAGGAAATGTCTAAGTTTATTTAACAAGAAACTCAAGGCCTGATGTGTTGTATTCTGACACGTGATTGTGGATGAGCTAGTCTGCTGAAGATTTGGATATTGTGCACAATGTTCATCTTTCATATTGTTTGTTTATATGCAGAACTTCAGTCATGGAGCCTAAAACTGCACCTCCTCAAGGGGACCTTATTAGTCTACTTTACAATGAGTATCATTTCTGCAGAAAGACATGTTTACAGAATCAATGGCTCATCTCTTCATTTCTACGGATTGTGTAGTCATGAATTTTAAAAGGAACATCAGTTTTCATAATTTTTATTCTGTCTGCTTCATCTCTGACTCTTAAACTGCTCTGATGATACTCAGAATCCTGCAGCTCTGTGCAGTTTGCTCCTGTCCTGCATCTGACTGTGACTGAGATGAGCTGTTAGCTTCGCCGTTCTGAGCTGCACAGAGCTGAACTGTGAGCTCTCACCCTGACGTAGACAATGAGCTAGATGGGGAGATGGAGGCCTTTAGGCAGGTCCGCACTGCAGGATAATCAGGTTGATATACACACTATATGATAAGAAGAGAGAGATCTTATGTGATCTATCTTTTGCTGTCATCATATGTCTCTTTATATGTGAGGGTTTGAAGAATACTGCAGTTTGTGCCAGCCTTCACAGGAGGTTATCCAGATGTCGACATCCATAAACAGGGGGCATGTAACCCTCCGTGGACTTCGGAAATCAGATCATGTTGGTTTGGCTCATTGGCACACGTGCAGAGTGTGATCTTTTAGTATACTAGACCCAAAATGTGTGTTGGGTTTTTGTGCTACCTTTGACTTTTACCTACATGGGCATTAAAACCAACTCCCAGGTGAACAGAAATGAAGCTAACGGCAACTTCCAAAGTTTTTTCTGGTTGGTTTATTCTGTTTTAAGGCAGAATGAGTCACAACAAATCAATCATTGAACATCTGCACATGAAGCAACATGAAGGGGAATAAGCAGAACTGAATATACAAGGTTCACAGCAGAACCACCAAACAGGTGACACTAAAACTCTGAAAAGCCACCTTTACAATTCCCTTTATCGAACACTGAAAAAAGGCAGAAAAAGGTCTGGTGTTATATAATGAAGCCTTATCCATCATCACTGACTCTGATCTCTGAGCCGTGCTCACTGAGGCGAGCGCTTCCTGAACAAACCTCTCTTAACTGTTTAGATTTGACTTCTTCAGCGTTTTGCTCCTGACGTGTGCAGCGAGGATATTTTAACCACAGAGTACATTTGAATTTAATTTCAGAAACTCTGGCAGACTTTCATTAAGAGGAGAGGGAGCCCTGGTTTGGGTTGCTGCTGCACTTTGTGCTCTATGTAGATAAGACTGATGTATTTTTAAATAAAAATCCTGCCGACTGCAGCTGGAACGGATGTAATCTATAACGGCTTGTAATTGTCAGCATGGATCCCAGGGCTGGGTTTATTTCATGGAGAGAGCAGGTGTTTCTGAGATTCTGCCCCCTCAGCATTCATCACTCTCTGAGTGTGGGCTTGTAAAGAGAGCCAGAGGTTAGCGCCGCATGCTGAGGTGACTGCACTAACAAGTACCTGTAAAGAAAGTCCTACCTGGCTCTCTGACGCTGCTTATTAAGCTCTGGGTCGGGGTCCTGAAGGGGCCACGGGCTTGTTTGTGACGGGGCCGACTTGACAAGGATACCTGAGCGTTTTAATGAGGCGCGGTCTCTGGGTAGAAATAAATTATCATAATGAGATCCTGAAAAAGTTTAAGACTGCTCAGCGCTGCACTATATTAATCTCTCTCCTCCACCAGTTCGCTTTACAACCTTGTAGCTGGATGTTGGAACAAAAGGAGAGGGAGGGGCGAGCGTGATCTTAAATAACCCTCAAGACTCTGATAAAGATCTGTGACACGCTGCAGAATGAATGCTTATTCTCTGAGCCGTGAGACGCCCTCAGAGATCTGGATTTAACCTCATTACAACAGCCTCTGCTTCAGCCAAATACTCAGAAGAGGAGAGCGAGTGACTTCTTTCAGAAATTATCTCACGATGAGTATAAAATGAGCAATGGATTCATGGGTCTGACACAAACAGGACGACAAGCTCCTCTCCTGATCTGAGCCATTGTTTCATATCTGTGGATTCAGCAGAGTTCACACAGATGGAAACACACTCATGCTCAGTTGACTAAACATCCTCTGTCTGAAGACTAGGCCGTGTCTTTACCTCCTGTCAGCAGAGCCCACGCTCCTGTTTTCCTCTTCCTCTGTAGACACTGAGTGACGAGTCAGAAGCTCACAGCCTCTACCAGCTCTTCTTTGGTGTGATGTATCTGTGTATCAGTGCATTTTCTGCAGACATGAATGACGCATTATGCTGTTTTACTCCCACTGGGTGATTGTTACTGTGGCTACTGCAGGACAGCTTGACTTTCATTCGGTGTGCATGACTGTTAGCACAAGATACAAAGTAAAAATCTCAAGAGGAAGTGCTGGATTACAACCTTGCTTTAAGGGCAGACCTCCACCAGATCCGTGTCCGCCCCATCCCCTCTCCACTTGGTTGCAGTTTAGTTCTGAGTAGAGCCCGACCAATATGGGATTTTTGGGGCCGATACCGATACCAATACCAATAATGGGGGCAAAAAAAAAAGCTGATATCCGATAAATCGGCCGATTTATGAGTTAAAAACATTGATATACACAGGATATATACGATGCATGAATACAAATTGCTAAAATACCCAAAATGTGATTCAAGACAAAGGAGCAGAACACAACAAAATTAAATCAAGGAACTTTAATCATAAAATTGTCAACATAAGGACTGTAAACCATCTGATAAAAAAGGCAAACTGCAAACAGTAATAAATAAAACAGGCCAACTGTAAACACATTGGTGGTGTTTTTAGTCTTGCTGGTGCTGTTACATCCAACACCTGACAGTCCTTAGAGAAGTGACTCAGCACCTTACTCTCCCCCTCTGCCTGTGTAATGAAAACATGGATTTAGTACATTTTGGTAATAAGCACAGAATTTGACTATAGTTGACAATTTTTAAATCAAAAAAAGTGGCTGCATTCAACTGAAAGTGATAATACACAAGCTAATGGGAGGTGTTTTAAACTAATACATTATGTACTTTTAAAAGGCTCATTCCTAAAAACATCTCAACAATATCAATAAGTCATATTTACGAGCTTTTGAAAAGTTCCATCTTCCATTAAATGCAAGGGACTGAACTATATTTCACGTAATAATGTAGCTGCTTTCAAAACATGCAATGAATAAAATCCCTACATAATACTTGTGAGACTCTGTACAGTATTCTCATATTAATGGTGGACATGGGAGTCAACAGTTGCATATATCGTTGTTTAATAAAGATGCAACTTACACGACGTTAAAACAACGTATTAGTGTTTTATTAGATCATGGTTGACGTATGTATTGACAGGAGCGTTTATCACTGTTTATTTCACATAGAAGCAACTTACACGACGTTAAAACGCCATATTATGGTCTTATGTTAGATAATGGTGGTCTTGTGAATTAACAGGAGCGTTTGTCAGAGTTTATTTCACAAAAAAGAAACTTACACGGTGAAAAAACGCTGTAATACGCTCACTAAAACTTCCGTGAACAAACATGTACTGACATGTCTTCACAGCGTGTTTCCTCCAGAACGTTTTTGTCATGGAGCACTAAAGCTAAGAGTCATGTTGTTTACAAAGTCACAGCTTACCATGAAGTGAGTAAAATAGTTGTTTCTGTTGCCGTTCTGTCCTCTTCTACAGTGGCTGAGTGTGAGTGGGGCAGCGGAGGAAGGGCTGCAGGGGGCGGGGCCAGGTCCGCGTACCTGGCCCCGCCCCCTGCAGCCCTTCAGGGCAGAGAGCAGCATGCAGCCAGACACAGACAAAGAAACGACATCTCCACACAGAAAAAAAAAGGTTATACATCAGCTACATAATGGCCAACGTCGATTAATCCATGACAAGCCATAATCGGTCCAATTAATCGGCCTGCCAAAAATCGTCCGGGCTCTAGTTCTGAGTCCCCTCTTCTGTTGGATTGTCAGCAGTGTTGTAATGGAACAAAGTGCGGATACTTTCATATATCTGTACTTAACTTTGTTATTTATATTTCTGGCAACTTTTACCCCGCTATGTTTTCCCAAAATAAAACGTGTACCAATACTTCGACACATTTTCTCTTGCCATTTGTGTAACTTGTCTCTGCAACATTAAATCCAGATAAATTTGAGTTGGTGATGCAGTAGAAGCTGTCTACCCCTATACCTCTACATATGTTCACAGATGTTCTGTATTTGAGTGACTTTACTCCCATCTTAAACTTTGGGTCATATTGATGATTTTTCTCATTAAATGGGGTGGAGGCTGTGTCTGCCACATTACTTTCACAGAACATCTGTAAAAGTTTGGTCACCCAATACGGCCACCTGGTGGTGTCGTAATATACAAATTAGATGAGTTGATTTAATCCCATCTCGAACTTTGGGTCATACTGGTGACTTTACTCATTTACAGTATGGCTTTATCTCTAACCATTTTCAAGATACAACCTTTTGGCATAATAATTTCAAAACAGAATATTTTATTGAAAAAACTGTGGCGCCTAAAGGGCTAATCCCAAAACTCAAACACTGTCATGATCATCAGATTCTCAAAATGCTGATCGTACCTGAATGTGTCACAAGTGATATCAGTAACATGTCTAAACTGGCCAGAAAAGATATGAGACTTTGATTGACAGAGCTTTGATTCTCTAACTCAAAGTTTTTCTCTTTATTTGAGCTCCCTCCAAACATTTTCTGAACTGAATATATTCAATGATAAAGGCTGGAGGTATGCTGGGAAGTATCAGGCGATTCGTCTTGTGAGTTTTTCCCTTTTTGTCTCAGCCTCCCTCTCTCTGCAAACAGTGGTATCAGTGTCTGAGTGTAAATTTCACACCTTTTTTAGGCAAATACGATCATTTTATAGAGAAACGACACTCAAAGACTTCCTGTGGAGGTATGATGAACACATTTCAGCCTCTCACAGTTTTCATCATGAATAGTTTATGCCTTATTTTAGGTGAGACGAGGCTGGAAACAGCAGCTGCTCTGAAACCCACTTTGACTCTCTGCTGCAGCCATGTTTGAGTCGCTGCTATAAAGCCAGCTCTGAGCTCAGAGTGAGACCTGCAGCTCTGCAGATCTGCTGTCAGTGAGTCTTTGACTGCTCTTCTGATGCTCTGACATCATTTAGTCGACAGATGTTGGCTTGATGGGAGGACAAGAGAAAGACCCATTTACCCAGAAACAGAGGAGGAGAGAGAGAGAGAGAGAGAGAGAGAGAGAGAGAGAGGAGCTGCCTCGTTTACCAGAAATAATACACAGATGCAAATGTTAACACCAACGCAAACACCTACAGGCATACACATGAAGAAGCACATGTCATAATGTGCAGCGACCTGCATCATTACACTCACAGAGCCCTGCACACACACACACACACACACACACACACACACACACACACATTAGGTGAAGGGCAGGGGCGTGAAAAGCTTTGAGCCTGTCTCTATTTTTACCACAACATGTCTTTTGCGTTTCTATGATACATGTGTGTTGGTATGATACATGAGTGTGTTTATACGATCGGAGGTATGCAGCAGTAAACACTTTTTGCTCCATCAGAGGGAGAGAGTGAGACTTTGTGCGTGTGCATGTGCGTGCGTGTGTGTGTGTGTGTGTGTGTGTGTGTACATGCATGGATGAGTGTGTCTGATTTGCTCTGTGCCCAACAAAGAGCAGACCGAGCGTGCAACATGCATTTGATCTCAGCGGCCAACAAGCAATAAATTTTATATCAGGCTGGAGATGGAAATCCTGGTGGGCTGCTTCTAACGGAGTGATCGGAATACAAACGCCTTCAAAGTGAAGCGGGAGAGAGAGGGAGAGTGAGGAGGGAGAGGGGGAGAGATTACAGGGAGAGGGATGATGATAGAGAGCTAAAATTTTTAAGTGACAAAGAATGTAGGCAAAGATAGAGACAGATAACTGACATGAGAGAGCTTTAGGCATCTTTAAAAAGACAGATCATACTTTAAAGAGGGGGTGTCGTACTTTTTTCAGTCTTTATCTTGTCCCTCTGGTGCCCCTGTAGTATCTTAACATGATTTACAGCTCAATAAAATCTCTATTTTTCTCTCCCTGGTGTTTCAGAAAACCATTTTTTCAGCCTCTATCTGAAACACTGTGTTTCAGCTGCTGTCTCTCCAGGATTCCCTGCTCTACAAACCTCCTTTGTTCTGCTTGGCCAGCCTTCTAATGACCTATCTGGGATGGACCTTTGTGTTTGAGGCCCCTCCAGCATGTCATGAAACAAATAGGAGACCCTAATGAAGGATGGATACCTTTCACATTTGAAAGATGGTACCATTTGGTAAAAGCAAGCATACAAGAAAGATGAAATATTATTCTAAACAGCTTTGCAAATGATGTGTTCTGCCTCTTATTAAATGTCTACGAAGATCAGGATCACACCTGAAGTAAGAGCCACTGAAACTAAGTCCATGCAGAAGTGTTAAAACCTGCAGTTCCTCCAGTGTCCACCTGAGACTTTCTGCAGAAACATTCGGAACCACATACACACCCAGTCAAAAAAGTCAAAATGTACGTCATTATCTATAAAGTCATTTAAGTGACTGAGGGAAATCTGCAGGCATTCCTTCAGCAAGAGGACTCAGGAAAACTGTTATGACTCGTGTATTTATTTTGAAAGATGAATGATCTTCTTTTTCAAACTACCTCAATATGTTCAAGGCAACTTCTCACTGAATACAAGGTGACAGGGGAGTGTATTCATCAAAAGTAGTGTAGCACTGTTGTTTGAAAGGTGAAAACAAGCAAATTCTGTTTTTTTTTGCATAGTTTAGTAGCAGTCTATATTTCGCAGTACTCACACTCCAGTGCGCAAAGACATATCCGTAATATGTAATGTTAGTGAATCCAGGTTATGTCCAACCAATGCTCATCTACCATCTCCAACCTCACCAAGCAGAGCAAACGTAACCTGGCTCTTCATTTTATTGATAGACTTCAGGTTTGAACAGATCACTGCAGAATAACTGCTGCATGCGGCTTGGAAAGAACATTAGCACAACAGCTTCACAACTGTTTTAGGCTTTAGCTCGTGGCTTAGCCTTTAGCCTGTGCTCCACACTTTCCTGGTTAGCTTTTCTCTGCTCTTCTGTCCCTTTTTTGTCAGACACTCCAGCTCTTGTTTCCACCATTACTACATAAATCACAGGAATCATTATCTGCAGAGAGAAGGACAGATCTCTATTCCCTCTGCTAAACTTAATCAGTCAATATGGTGCCCTCATAGAGACTA
Source organism: Thalassoma bifasciatum (assembly GCA_008086565.1). NCBI lineage: Eukaryota > Metazoa > Chordata > Actinopteri > Labriformes > Labridae > Thalassoma > Thalassoma bifasciatum. The sequence continues at coordinate 268,783 of RPOG01000473.1, read as the reverse complement.
AAACCAATCCGGTCCAGTCCAACCTGATTGGGAGGCTAGCGATAGCATTTGGAAATAACCTGTTTTCACACTGAAAATCTCATTTTGAATTGTGGATTATGGTCCGGCAAATATCTAGATGTCATATTTTTTCAAGATCACATGGAAAGTCCCTTCAAACTGACAAGTTATGTCCATAAAAGGTCATGGCTGACTGATTGACAGGTGCTCACTCTGTAGTTATGAGCAAAGAGGCTGAAGACCCCCCTCTTTTAATCATCTTGAGTGAAACGAAGATAGAATGAGTTTAGCTTTTCTAATATGGCAACCAACAAGGCTTGGCTTCAAAACCCTGCTTTAGAAACAGAGTAAACCCTACCTTGGAAAGAAAAGAGGGCCAGTAGCAAGCATACCAATGTACGCTGTGATGTCTGGATGGATGGATGGATGGAGGAATGGAGCAAATGGAGCAAATTGACATAGTCTATGGAAAGCTTTTATTGGCTGAGAGCAGAATAAAGCCTCATGTAAATGTGTTCTAAGGTTTCTGTTTCAGCATCCCGCTGCTGCTCAGAGATCTGTAAAGAATTAATGAGCCTCAACACGAGTGTATTTGAAATAAGAAAAGGAAGGGTGGAGATTTACAGGGGGAGGGTGATGGACAGCAGCAGAGAACAGCTCCTCTGGGCTCCATCATCCTCCCTGCACACACAGACACACACATTTCCCTATTTCCCCATGTATCGGAGGTGCAGTGTGTATGAGACGCTCTGCTTTGTGGCGTGCTGCCTTGGGCTGAACGTTTTGCACTCGATGCCTCACCTCCCCATCTCTGCCTCCTCTTCCTCAGGATATTTCACAGATCTGCAGGATCCTGCTCCCCTCTGTGACCTGGTGTTGCCTTCAGGGCTGTTCGGATCTCTCTGCTCACTATTGGACACCAGACCTCCTTTTATCCTCCACGCTGCACTAACAGACACTGGTGTGCCCCCGACCAGTAGATGCTTATGATATTTCTCTTTTCATAGCTTCATAATGCTTCTCCATATGAGCGGTGATGACACCGGCTGAAACTAAAGCTTGTGCTTCATGAATTATTAGATGTTTGGAAGATTTCTGTATTTCTACAAGTCAGGCAGTAGAGAAAACACAAAATGATGAGTTTCAGAAAAACACACTTTGAAAACAAATTTTGTTCACAGCAAACCTGCACAGATTATGTTACTGTTGGTGAACAAACCAATAAAAGCCTTCATCTTTATTCCTATGGCCTGATTATTAAAAAGATTGTTTGCAGACATCTGGAGCTAACTTACACCTTCTACTGAGAAACAGTTGTTATTCTCTCTGTCAGCTGTATCTTAGATACTGATGTCATCACTTTGGTGAAGGTAGAGCTAATTTTGGGAAATAAAGCACTGAAATCACAGGAAGGACTTCCGTATCTTGAAACAGTCTCACTTTGATTTATTTGCATGTTCATCATTCATGATTTCGAATGATTTTATCAGCACCAAGAAATGTTGTTCATGTGATGTTTCTCAGTATCAGTATCTTTGGAGACATTTTATTGGCTAGTAAGCCTCATGTGGACACTTCAGGAACTGGAGGTCAAAGATAAATCTATGATTTTATTCTCGTGTATTTATGACTCTATACTCATAAATCTATAACTTTGACAGGGACTGTGACTCATGTCACATCACTGCAGGACCTGAAATCCATCTTCAAACAGCTCTCTCTGGACACATGTCAGCTTTTAACTGCTCCCCTATTCATGTGATATGTGTATCCTAGCACATCAGCGTTACATCACCTCCTTTGTCACACTATTGATTGGACATTTCTCACACACACTAACAACCATAAACTCACTGCCAATCATCCCTCCCTCTCTCTGAGAGGGTGAGGGGTATCTGCAGCGGAGTCTGTGGTATTAGGGGGCATCTGGAGTCATTAACAGAAGAAGGAGGACCCCTTTGTTCAGCTCTGTGTGTGTCCTATAGGGATGGTGTAGTGCAGGAAATGGAAAACTTGTTATATGAATTCCCCATCCTGTACCATAAGAGTCAGTCTCCTTAGAGCTCCATGCTTTAAATTAAATTAATTTAATCTGAAGGAATTTTTGAAATTAGTGAACCAAAAAGTTTGCTGGAGACATTTCTAATCGCTTTTTTTAACTTCCGCATTAAAAACCGGCATTGTGCTGTTACGTCATCAAGAGGAGAATTGCCGAAAACGCCTCAGTTTAATGTTAACATGAACATGGATGAAACTGTCACTACTGTTTATGAAAAGGAGAAAATCAGCATTCCTATACGTATGAGGGTCCTCAGGATTAAAATGATGGGACTTTTGGACAAGATGAAGAGCAGGAACATGTCAGGATTAGGAGGAATAACAGATAAAGGAGGGCAGAGAGCTGAGGAGTGAGGAGGAGAGGAGCGCGAGCCCTAGTGAGTGACCAGCGTTAGCTACAGATGTGGAGTCTGATGCTGTTCACATCAGCGTATTTAACGTTTGAACTCAGTAACAGTAACATAAAAAGTCCATAGTGCATTTAGTGCTGATCACAAATCAGTCGCTGGAAGGGTAAAACTTGCAAAAACGCCAAATCTGAACTACACTTTTCCGTGAGTGTGAGTGTGAGAAAAGAGACGCAGCACCAGCTTTGGCAATATCGTATATTCAACAAACACCTGTTCTACCCATGAAAATTCGTATATGCATTAACCTAGGGTTGGAAATTAAATATTTCAAGACTTACAGTGCTCAGATGACGTTTCTTTCAGAATGAATCTCTGATAAATCCTAATTTACATCCGACACCTGGAGCCAGGCTGTGGCTGCTGCTGCTGCCGGTGAACCAGTCGCTGTCTGCGGCTTCACCTCCATCATCTGACCTGGTCCTGGCTCCAGTATCTGATCCTGAACTCCATCATAAAACCAGGAACATAGTCTCCCTGTCGCCACAAACGATCCCTTTTTTATTGTGACCGATGTAGAGATAAAGTCCTGTTTCTTCAGCTGTACAAAACAAACCCGAGCATGGAAGCTAACTCTTTCCTCATTTTGGGGAAAACACTCCATGTCCTGCTAAGTCGCTATTTTGCATCCAGAGTAAGGATTCATTATTGAAGCATCCCAATGAACAATCAAATCAAATGAAAAACTTGTAGAAACACAACTCGAAATCCCCGCTCTTATTCACTGCCTCCTATCAAACACATTGGATCAGAGCTGAGGCTGAGCGCGCCGTCCCCTTGATGACGTCAAATGACGCAGTGATGGAAAAAGAGCTTTTTGAACAGCGACACTGAAAATAGCCACTTCATCCTCTAAATTTGTGCCTTTTTGTCATGAATAATTAAAAAAAATCAGTGATTGACTTATTCTACTACCACTATCAGACATTATTAAGCGTTAATCCCCCCCAAAAAATGTAACCTGCAATATGCTCTTTAACTGTAGCTTCCCAAGTGTCCACCAGAGTAGTCGGTTTGTCTCCTTAGAGCTCCATGCTACTTGAATAATGATGAAAACAATTTTACTTTTGTTCTGAGTGAAGCCTACTTAAATTAAATGAGTAGGTTCAAAGGCTGGAGCTGTCAACTTCCCATTTCACACTAACGTCCAGCAGGAGGCTATATTGCAAGGGAAAGTAGACTGAACAGGTAGATGAAGATACAGGAATGCTCAGCTGGTAATGAAGTAATGTTTAATTAAAAAGCTGACTTGAACATACATGTTGGGAATGATTGTTTAACCTAAGTATTTTCAGTACCTGTAACTTGGTTATTGTTACAATTCAACGTAAATGTTCCATTCCAGTTAATTAGGAGTTCAAGTACATTGGGTATAGTGCAGTTCATTAATTCAACTAGCTCATGGAAACTGGAAATTTTAGGGCAACGAGTTACCTCAAGATTTTTAAGTAGAGTCTACTCATGCGGGGTTGCTGTGAGGTGATCCGAGTGTCATGCAGTATGTCTTCCAAACCTGTCATCAACTGAATCCTGATCCAGGTTCTGATGGATTGAGAGTTCAGGTCTGTATATGAAGGGTTTTATGAGGTCAGGTTGCAGAATAAATGTAGAAGCATGAAGAACTGTAAGAGGGTTCTGGTCAGAGAGATGCAGATCAGATTGTGTTTGTTGAACATGTGAACCAGCTTCACTCTCACTCCCACAGACAAACAGAAATAGATCCGAACACGACCTCAATCAACAGTTTGCTTATCAATACTCTGCTGCTGCAGCAACTGTGAGACCTGAGGAGCTTTAAGGTAGGAATCTGGCTTTGATCTCTATTTTTCCATCTGTTAAAGCTGATGCTTTGAATAGATCCTACAGAGACTTAATTATCACTCAAACCTGTAAAAAGCATCATCAGTGCCTCCTCCATCATTCATGTCAGCTAACAGCTCTGATATTTCTCAGAGACAGAGATTCACTCAGCCTTCCCCACTGCTGAGAGCCAGACTCTGTTCATCTCCACTGAGAGGAAAAAGCACACAGATGTTTGTGCTCCTTTCAAATGAAGGCAAAAACAGAGAAATGAGGATTGCTGGTTTGTTCTCATGTATTATTTATTTGAAGGTGTTCCTGTTTAGAGGCACAAAGCTCTGCAGCTGCTTTATCACCACAGACTGAACGCTGCAGCAGGAAACAGAACAAAATGTAAAATCTGCAGCTCGTTTATTTTCAGGCAGTGAGAGGGAGAGAGACGGGGGGGCGCTTTAAAGAGCTGCTGAAAGCAAAGCAGCCCAGAAAATACACCTTCTATTTACACACCTTTATCTGCCTTTAAAGTAAACCGTGCAGGAAGAGATTCACACTGAAATGATGAGCAATCACTCTGTTCTTTGCTTTTTAACACCACTGAGTCTGTTTGACCAAATATGGATCTAAAAATTACTGATGATGACATCCTGTTTGTTCAATCTTCATTCTATAGCATAATTGTTTCTATTGCACCAGAAAGTCTTCAGCCTGTTGTAGCCCATGCTAGCTTGAATTAGCACAACATTATTCATAAAGCAATTTTTAATTCATACATGTCACCTACATGAAAAATTAAAGATTCCACACGGAAATTTTCTAACCAGAGATGAATGAAAGGAAATGATTTACATAATAAAATGAAAACATTTAAAAGTAAAAGAAGCTCCAATAAACATTCGGAATACAAAGTGAATTATTTAATTAAAGTGTATTTAAAAGAAAAGGGTGTGAGGCCCTGTTTAATTGGATCTATTTCTCAGTGAATAAAATTAGATGGCTCTTCTACAGGAGTCCAGAGGGGACAATTTAAGAAGGGATGTAGGTAAATGTAGTCCAGGTGAAGACAAGGATCATCTCACATAGAGGAAACCTTGGAGAATCACTCAAGAGAAAACTATCCACCATCAGTAAACTACAGCATCTCCCCTCACTCTGACACCAAACAATGTTTCACTCAACCACAACCATAAACCATCATGATGGGCGGGGCCAGACCTGAGGTCAACAGGTCAGAGATTTTTAGAGTACAATGGAGACAACACCGAGAAGGAGAGGGTCATCAATTGGACCTTACTCCAGCTTTCAGGGGGTCCTAACCAAGCAGAATCCTGCAGTGTGAAAATATGTTCGAATAAACTGCAGTTCTCTTAGCATCCACAAGAGGCTCAGTTCAGGAACAGCAGAAAGCACATACACAACTATTCACCATTGTCAGTTAACACAGTTCATCACTACATCTACGAGTGACAGTTCAAACTCTAACATGCAAAGACAAAGACAGATATCAACAACAGACATAAACACAGCCACCACCAACTTCTCTGGTCCCAGTTCATCCGAGATGGACTAAAGCAAAGTGGAAAAGTCTGCTGTGGTCTGATGAGTCCACATTTACAATTTTGTTGGAAATGATGGACGTTGTGTCCTCTGGGCCAAAGAGGAAAAAGGACAATCCAGATTCTTCTCAGCACAAAGTTCAAAAGCCAGCATCTATGATGGTATAGTGGTTCAAATGTGCACAGGGCATTATGGGTAACTGTCACATCTGTGAAGGCAGCATTGAGTCTGCAAGGTACAAACAGCTTTTGGAGCAACATATGCTGCCATCCAAGCCATGTCTTTTTCAGGCACGTCCGTTATTATTTCAGCAAGACAATGAAACCAAGACACATTCTACACATCTCTTGCATCTCTCACAACAGCGTGGCTTTGTGGTAAAAGAGTGCAGCTACTCAGCTGGCCTGCCTAGAGTCCAGACCTGTCCCCAATAGAAAATGTGAGCCACACTCAAAGAAAAGGTGATGTAACACAGTGGGAAACATGAACCTGGCCCACACTGTAAAAATAAATAAATAGATAAATAAATAAATAAATAAATACTGTAAAAAAAGGGTGAAAGCACTGGTAACAAAGTTTCTAATAGAATACTGTAGAATTACAGTCCAACTCTGTGCCACTTAAACTACTTAAAATAACTGTGAAAATACAGGACTAGATTTTACAGTCAAAATTGCTTGAAAGACAGTATTTCATAGGTGATAAATGTCCATTATACTGTAAAATAACATATAAATTCAGGCAAAACACATTCAAATCTGGTTCCTTTTGGATTAATCTCTGTAATTTAATGGTATAAATCATTTATTTTAGTAAACAGTCAAATGTATCGACAGTAATTATCTGTTCAATGATTTTTTTTTCCCATGTACAATAACAAAGTTGTAAAGTATTAAAAAAAACTCTGTACATGAAACTAAAGATAAATGTCTGCAAATTTACAGCATCAATAAGTTATTGCAGAGAATTAGAAGATTCAGAAACATCGATAGGACAGTGGAAAAACAAACTGAGTACATTACAAATATAGCCTTTTAGGAACGTGTTGCAGGAATCAAATTCAAACTGAGTGAATTGCAAAAAAAAATAAAGTTTATCAGTTTTTACTATAAATGTCTTGTCTTTGTAGCGTAATTAATTGAATATAGGTAAATTTGAAAATAATTGTATTGTTTTTTATTATGTTTAACAAAGCCTCCAAGCTTTGTTGGAATTGGGGTTTTAGGTAAGTATGTAACTGTTGGTGTGGTGTGTAGGTGTGTGTGTGTGTGTGTGTGTGTGTGTGTGTGTGTGAAGGCAGAGGTGATAGAAAGTAGGATTAACACAGTCTAAATTAGAGGAACAATAAATTAAACAACAAATCAACAACCTTAGAATACATTGATGATATAACCCAATGAACAGCTTTAATATCAATTATTAAATATATTAATGGAGGCAACTGCATGAATATTTTTGTCTTTGTGGATTTTGGTGCCCACTGTGGACAAAACATGCATTATAAATTCACATTCTGAGCCTTCAAAGCTAAAAAGTCTATACCTGGATCTGGTCTCAGTTATCCTGTGTTCAAGAGAAAGAGCAATAGGTTTTGAACCATCAACCTGCTGCTCTCAGACTCACTCCAAGAAAAACCTCTCTCTCCTCAGGTCGCTCTTTTAGCATTGAGTGTCTCTGACACACACAGAGATTCATCGATAAACAGCTGAAGTGAACACACACCTCCACACACATGAAATGCCAAGACACCAGAGAGCATCACCCTCTGCACGCGCTCAGTCCGAATAAATCAATCCTCCCTTTTTTGTCACAGCTTTAAGAGCCTCCAGACTGTCAATCACTGCCGAGCTGGATGCTGTCGCTCTGTGAACCAGAAATAATCTCCCTCTGGTGACTTCCCCCAGAACTAAACACCTCCAAACTGCTCCTCAGACTCGGTAAGAGCTAAAAAGGGGGGAAGTATCAGAGCAGCCTCGCTCTGATGATGAGTTTCTCTCACCACGTCACGCTCAGACAGTCTGCAGCGTATCTCAAGCCACAGAAATGGAGAGGAAATGAGAAAATAAGCCACCAAATGTTGAGTTAAAATCAAGTTCTTCATCACATTTATGCAAACATGTAGGAAATCAAACAAGGCCATGAAGCGCTCCTCATCTCTGCAGTTTCCTGTCAGTCTTCTGAAGCTCTGCTCGAAGCAGAAAAAATGTGACTGATATCAAAGAATCAGAGTGACAGCAACACTCACAACTAGGACAAAACACAACTCTCCAAATACACTTAACCAGCGTTAGTCAGGCAATTTCAGACTGTTTTACAGGATCATTGTGTAATCTTTATTTGGTTCAGTGCCTGACCCTGCACTTTCCAGACCCAGTACAGAAAAGTTTGTTTCTGCAGCCGCAGACTCTGGCTCCTGTGGGGTCTCTGCTCTCCTGGTGCAGCCTCATGATGCCATAGTCCTCTCATTAAATTTGACAGCTTCAGGGTGAACACTTGGCTCTTTCAAGATTAAAACCCTCTCTAATCTCTCACCCACGTCTCCCACTGAAGATTCCTCCTGTTGAAGGCTCTGAGGAGCAGCTGAAGGGACCCGTCAGTTTTTCATGTGTCATGAGGAGAAGTTCAAGCTTTAACAATAAAGTTAGATATATGAAAGCTGCTATATGAGGAACAATCACCACAGCAATGCCCCAGTAACTCACCATGAATAATTCTACAAGAAGTTGATTAATCCCCATTTCACAATACACATCTTGAAAGGACCCTGACGAGCCAAGAGCCAAACAGAGGTGCAAAGCTGACGACAGGGAGTCATGCTGGTTTGAGACTTGGATTTCCTCCTTTATCTCATCTGTTTACTGAAAAATGTTGCGTTGTCATGCTTATCCAAAATATTTGTTTGATCCCCAAATTGGTGTCTTAGACAACGACACAAAAGCACGATGTTGACCTTCAAATGGGTGAGTGCGTCTGCAATGCTGGGGTCTATTACCATTAAATTTGATGCGCTGTTGGGGTGTTAACCTGGCTCGTACATACCACTGATCCTGTTGTTTTTACCATTTGTACAAACAGTCTGTTTTCCTTGCCATTGGCTGGTCATGCAAACAGACCCAGATTAAGGTCTGCCGAAGATCTGGCGCCATTTTTGAACAAAAGATATGAAAAAGCAGAATAAATACTCTTTAACTTTTTACCTTTTTGACTGTCTTTTTTTTCCTGTATTGATATTTTAACTCACCTGGAAGGCATAACCAGGCTTTAACATTAATTATTGCCTGATTATTTCTCACAGTGTGTCCACATGCCATGTGCCATGTCAGTATTGTTGACTTGCATACTAGATGGACATTAAATTTAAGTTATTCTATTTCTTCTTTTTTTTCTTTTTTTTAGAGTTTTGAGTTGAATTATCATCACAGATACTCTCAACATGGAGGGGTTAACTGTAAAATCCTTCTTTTTAAAGTTTTCTATCTGAAATTAAATCACTGACTGTAATTTTCTTTAAAGAGGTGAAAAAACGGCTGTTCCAGTTTGTCCATTTATCTATTCAAACTGTAATTTCCCATTTCCTTCTTTTTTTCCTTTTTCATTACAGCTTGTAGGTGCTGCTGCTTAAGTTTGATAATCTCTTAAACTCCTGTGCTCTGCATTTGGGCTTTTTACTTTATTATACATAAAATAAAATCCTCCATTCTGGTTTGATAAACTTCAAAAACATAATAAATTAAAGGAAGAAATAACTCTCCTGTAGTACAGATTTTTGTGTAAAACTGACCCTGAAGTTGAGTCTTCCTTCCATGGAGAAGTCAAAACCTGAATGTGATAACTGGAGCAGAATGATGAATGGCTTCAGGAGCTGATCACATTCATGTTTGTTTACCTGCACAGGTAGAAATCTGACTCCTTAGTGCTACTCAAGGTCAGCAGGTGTGTTCCACTTTCTCTTACAGGCACAGCAAAGGATCTGATGTGTGTCCTAGATGTCAGAGCTGATCTGCTCTCTCTCAGAGACGACTGCCGAGTGACCCCCGAAGTGAAGTAGCCCTACTCGACACAGGTAGGACTGGTGTCTCGGGTGGTCTCGGGTGGTGTCGATTTATTAAGTAGGGGGAGTCTGACGTCTCCGAGTCTCGCCCGCGTCCAATAGACACCACTCCCTGAGCCAGTCTCTCGTTCAGACGTTTGTCGGTTTGTCGCTGGTCTCTCTCCAGAGAGAGCAGAGAGAGCGGAGAGAGTTAGAGGACAGTCAACACTCATTCCCGCCTGAGCTGAAACAAGCCAGACTAACACCAACCCTCTACCTGTCAGATATGTTTCATGAAAACAACATATTCCTCTGAGAAAGGCGTCAGCTTCTGGAGAAGTCAGCATTCAAAAGCAAACCACTTCCTGCTTTTCTCAAGGTCAAACAACTGTAAAAGTGACCATGTGATTGGATCAAAAGAGAAGAACAGAGTCCTTGTCCATGCTTCAGAGTTCTCCTGTGTCTGTGGTCAGTCTCAGTCTGACTGTAAACAGTAAGTTACACAGATCCTCCCTGTCTTCCTTCAACAGGAGTATGAAATACAAAAATCATGATGCAGATTAGACAGAAGTAAAGCTTTGCCATGCCTGTCCTCAAGAGGAGGAGAAAACATTCAAGATTTTTGTTGGCCTGAATTCTCCAGAAGAGGTCTCTTTTATCAGGCTGTTCTAACAAGTTTATACAGACTCTTCAGCTGGTTCAGAACGCTGCAGCTTTGATTTTGACTGGAACTAGGAGACGGCACATCTCTCCAGTGTTACCTTCTCTACACTGGTTACCTGTTCATTTTAGAATAGAACTTAAGATTCTTCTTCTGACTTACAAAGCTCTTAATGGCTCGTCTTATTTTAAACAGCTAATGGTTCTGTATTATCTGTCTAGATCACGGCGCTCTCAGCATGCAGGCCTGCACGTTGTGCCAACAGTCTCTAAAAGTACTATGGGAGGTTTAGCCTTAAGGTACCAGGCTCCTCTTCTTTGGAATCATTTACCGGTTGAGGTCCAGGAGACAGACCTCATCCAGCCCTATTTTTAGGAGCAGACCTTAAACTTTCCCTTTTTGATAAAGCTTTTAGTTAGAGCTGGATCAGGTCTGAACCTAGTCTGAACCAACTCTTAGTTATGCTGCTGCCATAGGTTTAGACTGTCAGGGGGAAACTGACACTGACGGCTGGCATGTCAGCAGGACCTGACTCCAGCTACTAAGGCTTTAACAATCTCTCCATTTGTTTTTGCTTCCCATTGTATCTGTGTCTCTGTCTATACCCTCCTCTGCCAGTTCTCTCTCTCTCTCCCTCTGTCTGTCTGTCTCTCTCTCCTTCTCTCTCTCTCTCCCTAACCCCAACACTGTCATGGCAGATGTACGTCTAACATGAGTCTGGTTCCATCTGAGGTTTCTGCCCTTTAAAGGAAAGTTTTTCCTCTCCATTGTAACTTGCTAAATGCTACAAAGGTCTGTTATCATGGTTGAGATCAGACTTCTTGTGTTGTCTTGATGTTGGGTCTCTGTTAATATAAAATCTATAAACGATGACAGGTCTGGGCCCGTTAATGTTTTGGAAAGTGTCTTGAGATAACTTTTGTTATGGTTTGGCGATGTATAAATCAAGACTGATTGATTGACCGGGTGGTGCAGGTCTGTTAATGAGTGATCCTTGTATTTGCTGCTGTGCCTCCTCTCTGTTCAGTCTTTATTTAGGGGAATGGACCTGTGAGCAGCTCTCCTCTGCAGCTCTGTAGTAGCAGTTGCTGGTGGCAGCTCTAATGTTCATTATTGCTGTTTGGCTCTTTTCTGGAGACGCTGAAGCAGAGTCGATATTAGAGGGGGCTAAAATACTTTGGTATTGGATTTGTGCATTGACTCAGGCACTTGTGGATACAGAGTTTGGCCACTACAGAGACATTTCGTTAATTTCTCTGATATAAAGTCAGTTTGGAGGGTCAGCCCAAATTTAGTTTGGGATGATTCATTATTGACAAAGCTGATTCAGATCTGGGAGTCTCTGGGAGTGAGATAGACCTTTGTGTGGAGTAAATCATCCTCATTTTAAGGCTGTCTCAGTTTAGGGACATCCTGTGATGATTGTTTGTGCAATGCTAACGGGAGCTGCTAACGCTATCATGATTTAAAGAGAGACTGACGTGTATTAGAGAGAGGGATACTTAAAGAAGAAAAGGGGACATAAAGACGCTGAGAGTTGATGCAGTCTCCGTCTCACAGCCGTGGTAATGCAGCTCCATAAAAGCCACAAACATAAGCGGTAATGAAGACAGTTATAGTCATGATAAAACATCATTTCTGTGTGGCTGTAAATCCTGTAGCAGACAGAAACTGAGGAGAGAAGAAACCCTCTGAGATGGAGCTAAAAGCCTCTGCAGCTGAAAGAGTCCTGCAGGGGAACGGCATCATGTATACAGGCTGATGGTCTCCACCTCATGAACTCTGCTCTTCAAAAGCTAACACACACAAGCACATATACACACACATGGGTATATGTGGTCAAATGTCCAAAATGCACTTATGCACACTGTCCACTTCTGCCTCAACAAGAATAACAACTGCTTTAAGACTTCTATGAGTAACAGTTTTTTTCTTCTGAGCAGGTGTAAACCAGCCTTCAGGTCTGTGCAGCAAAGTGGTTTTGCAACATTTAGCTGTGTTTGAAATTCTGAGGTGATGCAACTGAAATAATTGTAAAAAATATCGTTTTGTATTTCATTTTCATAACTCATCAGACAGTGGTTGAAAACAAGACCTCACTGTGCCTATCAGAAGAACATTGTTGTTTTGAAGCAATTACAAAATTACCTTATCTTTCCAAATAACTGAAAATGGAATTATGTCATTACTGTTTTGAATTTATATCCTATTGATATGATTAAACTGTGGTGACTTTTTATTTAAAGTATGCCTAATGTTTCTAAATTGCATTCCACCTAAGATTATATCTATTGATAGTGAAAATCAAATTTACAATCTCCATTTTATTTAGCATCTATAAGAATGTCAAAAATACACACAATAGAAAAGTGATAATACTAATTGACTCATTGACTGACGGTTGTTTTCAGAGCAGAGTTCCAAACTGCCAGCCATAAAAGAGCATTTTATGTCATGATCCTGCCTGCCTCCTACTCCCGTGTTGTCTCCCTTGGTTGCCCTGGTGACCCCTGCTGTGTGGGCGGCGACCTTTCTCCTCCACTAGCACCTGCCTCGTCTCACTCTCTGATTCCCCACACCTGCACCTCCTCAGCCTGATCAGCGCCTGCATAAAGACTCTGCAGAGTGGAGCAGCAGGCGCCAGAGTATTCCCGCTCCTGAGTGGTATTTCGGCCATTTCTAGACCAAGTATTTCCAGATTGTGATTTTCCTGCATTCCGTGTTTCCTTTAACTAATCCTGCTTCTCCCTTCTTCTCTTCCAGTGCCTCCACGAGCCCCCTGCCACGCTGCCACGCTCTCTTTCCCTGCACCTTTTCAGCAATAAAATTCCCTTAATACTGCCTTCTGTCTTTGGCTGCTTTTGGGTCTCAGCTGCTCTCCATCGGTTTTCTACAAACCGTCACAGAATACTCTGGCCAACATGGACCCAGCAATCCCGGACACAGTCAAGGAAGCCTTATCCCATCAAGGAACACTTATTGGATGCCACGACAAACTCCTGCACAATATCATGGTCTCACTTCAGGAACTCCACATGCAGTTCTCCCACATGGTCTCCCAAGCCCAGCAGAACACAGACCCACCTGTGAGTACATCCACTGTTGCTGCACCTTAACCACAGCTCTCCTCTCCCCTTAAAGAGCCCTTTGTCCCCCCTCCTGAGCCTTACACTGGGGATCTAGGCTTATGTGGTCAGTTGATTCTTAATAGTACTTTAGTTTTTGACCTACAGCCATCCAGTTATCCTTCGGACAGAGCTAAGATAGCTTACCGTGAAAAGATCCAGCTTTTTGTCATCCCATCTCCTGTGACCCCTGTGGTCCTTGGTTATCCTTGGCTCAAGGTCCATAACCCCACCATAGACTGGAGCCAACTCACTATTACTAAATGGAGCAACTACTGCTATTCCCACTGCCTGCTGTCAGCTGTGCCCGCCTCCCAAGGCTGCTCCTCCTCCCCTGAACCTCCGGATCTCTCACAGGTACCACCTCAATACCATGACCTAGCCCCTGTTTTCAGCAAGGACCTGGCACGCACCTCACCCCCCCACAGCCCGTATGATTGTGCCATAGATCTCCTCCCTGGGGTCTCCTTACCCATCAGCAGGCTTTAAAACCTGTCCCGTCCCGAGAAAGGAGCCATGGAGGAGTACCTGAAAGTCCCTGTCTTCCGGTCTCATCCGTCCCTCCTCCTTTCCTCTTGGTGCTGGCTTCTTCTTTGTAAAAAAGAAAGACTCCTCCCTCCGACTTTGCATTGATTCCAGGGGTCTCAATGATATTACAGTGAAGAACAAGTCTCCTCTCCCCCTCATCGATCCCTCCTTCGAGCCACTCTGTGAGGCCCAGGTGTTCACCAAGCTCGACCTCCGAAACGCCTACCACCTCGTCCGGATAAAGGAGGATGACGAGTGGAAGACGGCACTCAACACACCCATGGGCCATTTTGAATACATGGTTATGCCTTTTGGACTCACCAATGCCCGTGGAGTTTTCCAGACCCTCATGACGGACATTCTCCGGGACATGTTGAACCGCTTCGTGTTTGTTTATCTGGATGACATCCTCATCTTCTCCCGTTCTCTGGAGGAACACAAACAACATGTCCGCCTCATCCTACAATGGTTTCTGGAGAACCGGCTTTTCGTTAAGCCAGAAAAATGTGAGTTTCACGTTCCCTCTGTGCACTTTCTGGGCTATATCATTGCCAAAGGACAGCTTCAGCAAGAACCCTCCAAGATCGAGGCTGTGGTTAACTGGCCCACCCCCACTTCCCGGAAGGAGCTGCAGCGCTTCTTGGGTTTTGCAAACGTCTACCGTTGATTCATCTGAGATTATAGCAAGGTTGCTACCCCCCTCACATGTCTCACCTCCACCACCTCACCTTTTCAGTGGACTACCGATACAGCTGCAGCCTTTTCTCGTCTCAAGGCCCTCTTCACCAAGGCCCCTGTCCTGAAGCACCCAGACCCAGCCCTGCAATTCATCGTGGAGGTGGATGCCTCCGACACCGGGGTGAGGGCCATCCTCTCTCAAAGGAACCCTGAGACTCAAAAGATCCATCCCTGTGCCTTTTTCTCCCGTCGCCTGTCCTCGTCTGAGAGAAATTATGATGTCTGTAACAGACAGCTGTTGGCAGTCGTGTGGGCTCTGCAGGAGTGGAGGCACTGGCTGGAGGGATCCTCAGTCCCCTTCATTATCTGGACTGACCACAAGAACCTCTCCTACCTCCGCTCAGCTAAAAGACTCAATCCTCGAAAGGCAAGATGGTCTCTCTTCCTCAGCCGTTTCAATTACACCCTCTCCCTGGATCTAAGAACACTAAACCTGATGCCCTTTCACGTCTTAATTCTCCCCCCTCTGGCTCCGAGGAACCCGAACCCATTATCCCTTCCCCCTGCATTGTCGGAGCAGCCACGTGGGAGATAGAACGGATTGTTAAAGAGGCTCAGAGGAACCAGCCAGACCCCAAGACCAGACCGCCTAATCTCCTGGTCGTCCCGGATTCTGTCCGGTCTGAGGTCCTCCAGTGGGGGCACTCCTCCAAACTAACCTGTCATCCCGGAGCCTCACGCACCCTCCAATTCCTGAAACAACAATTCTGGTGGCCTACTATGAACAAGGACACCCAAGAGTTTGTTCTTGCCTGCTCCGTCTGTGCCCGTGGAAAGTCGTCCCATCAACCACCTGCTGGTCTGCTGCGCCCCTTACCGATCCCGAGCTGCCCCTGGTCACACATTGCTGTTGACTTCATCACTGGATTACCCCCTTCTGAAGGGAACACAGTCATTCTCACTATCATTGACCATTTTTCCAAGACTGTCCACTATGTGCCCCTTCCCAAACTTCCCTCTGCTCTCGAGACCGCTAATCTTCTTGGGCTCCATGTCTTCAAGCTCCACGGTATTCTCTCTGACATTGTCTCTGACCAAGGTCCCCAGTTCACATCCCAAGTTTGGATCCAGTTCTGTAAGGCGGTGGGCGCAGCAGCTAGCCTCTCCTCTGGGTATCATCCCCAGACCAACGGCCAGACGGAGCGGGCAAATCAAAACCTGGAGACAGATCTCTGGTGTGTGGTTGCTCATCACCCGGCTTCTTGGAGTTCGGTCCTCCCGTGGATCGAGTACGCCCACAACTCCCTTACCAGTTCGGCTACAGGTATGTCACCATTCATGGCATGTAATGGGTTCCAACCTCCCGTCTTCCCAGATCAGGAGCATACCGTGGCCGTCCCTTCAGTGAGGGAGCACCTGAGACGTATCAGAGAGGTGTGGAGAAACGCCAGGGCAGCTCTGACTCGGTCCTCGCAGAGAAACAAAAGGCTGCCAGGCCTCCATCGTTCTCCAGCCCCCGAGTACCGTCCGGGACAGATGGTCTGGCTCTCCTCCCGTGATCCTCCCCTTCAGACGGAGTCAAGCAAGCTAACACCTCGATTCATAGGCCCTTTTTCCCCATTCTCAAGATCATGAACCCTATATCTGTCAAGCTCAAGCTCCCGGATTCACTCAGGATTCACCCCACCTTCCATTTGTCCCTCCAAAAGCCTGTCTCCACCAGTGCCCTAAGGCCTCTGGCCGTTCCCCCTCCGCCCCCCCGGATCATCGACAATCACCCAGCCTTCACCGTCTCCAAGATCTTGGATGTCAGGCCCCGGGGCTGAGGCTTCCAATACCTGGTGGATTGGGAGGATTACGGTCCAGAGGAAAGATCCTGGATATCACGTAAGCTCATTTTGGATGCCAGCTTATTGAAAGACTTTTATTCTGCCCACCCAGAGAAACCTGGAAGGACGCAAGGAGGCGTTCATTGAAGAGGGGGGTACTGTCATGATCCTGCCTGCCTCCTACTTCCCTGTTGTCTCCCTTGGTTGCCCTGGTGACCCCTGCTGTGTGGGCGGCGCCTTCTCCTCCACCAGCACCTGCCTCGTCTCACTCTCTGATTCCCCACACCTGCACCTCTTCAGCCTGATCAGCGCCTGCATAAAGACTCTGCAGAGTGGAGCAGCAGGCGCCAGAGTATTCCCGCTCCTGAGTGGTATTTCGGCCATTTCTAGACCAAGTATTTCCAGTTTGTGATTTTCCTGCATTCCGTGTTTCCTTTAACTAATCCTGCTTCTCCCTTCTTCTCTTCCAGTGCCTCCACGAGCCCCCTGCCACGCTGCCACACTCTCTTTCTCTGCACCTTTAAGCAATAAAATTCACTTAATACTGCCTTCTGTCTCCGGCTGCTTTTGGGTCTCACCTGCTCTCCATCGGTTTTCTACAAACCGTCACATTTTAGGTGCTTTTCCAAACTCTCAGTATATTGTGTTCAATGGAAATGTGTCGTCAAAAGAACCAAAACAAAGAGTAGATTTTTTTCTTTTGTCAGGAAGAAAACAAGTTTCTACATTTTTTTCATCCTTTAGTCACCAGCAGCAGAAAGCAGTAAACTTGACCAGGATCACCTGTTTTTGACCAAAAAGAAGAAAAAAAGAAAAGAAAGCATAGAAATGTGTTTTGATTACTGCTTGTCTCTGTAGTTCCATCCTTTGATTCTCTTATGATCCCTGTCACCTCTCTCACAATCACGACACATATTCCATACAGGTGTGAGCTACCTGAACTTTTCCAACTGGTGACGTCTGCCACTGTCCCACTTCATCTCTTCTCATAATCTTTGCTGATCTCTCACCCGAAGAGAACTGTTGCCACCTACAGACGTCAGTTTGTTAATACACTAGTACACAAGCCTGATATCGATAAGCTCCGCCAAACTGTCTCTAGCCCACCCTGTGATAAAACATCTTTAAACATCTCATTTTCGTATTTACAAAATGGATTGACTCATGTAGCAGCAAAGAGACCAGCCGTAAGTCTGAACAGAGGGTCTCCGTGTCAAACTATGGAGATCAAGACAAGAGGGGAGCCTCCTCTGGAAGAGAAAACATCAACAACATAACCCGGTCAGCCTACTTCCACCTCAGAAACATCAACCGCCTCCACCCCTCCCTCACCCCACACACCACCGCCATTCTGGTCTACAGCCTAGTCACCTCCCGCCTGGACTACTGCAACTCCCTCCTGTTCGGTCTCCCCCAGAAAACTCTTAATAAACTTCAACTGGTTCAGAATTCAGCAGCTCGCATCATTTCCAGGACTCCATCCACCCATCACATCACTCCCACCCTGCAGCAGCTTCACTGGCTCCCCATCACATACCGCATTCATTACAAAATCCTGCTCCACACCCACAAAGCCATCCACCACCTCGCCCCCCCGTACCTCTCTGACCTCATTCATATCTCTGTTCCTGCACAGGTAGAAATCTGACTCCTTAGTGCTACTCAAGGTCAGCAGGTGTGTTCCACTTTCTCTTACAGGCACAGCAAAGGATCTGATGTGTGTCCTAGATGTCAGAGCTGATCTGCTCTCTCTCAGTCTGCTGACGGCTCACTGGGGGCTTCACTTCATCGGGATGAGCTGTGTCCATCCTGACCACAGAGCCCACCAGAGCCCACCACAGCTAAATAATTCATCCCCCTCAGACTGCAGAGGCTCAGAGCGGGCGCAGGTTATCTGTGGTGAGGGACTCGGTCAGAGAGCAAGTCTGCAAACAGCCAAACAGCGACCAGAGAGAGCAGAGAGAGCGGAGAGAGTTAGAGGACAGTCAACACTCATTCCCGCCTGAGCTGAAACAAGCCAGACTAACACCAACCCTCTACCTGTCAGATATGTTTCATGAAAACAACATATTCCTCTGAGAAAGGCGTCAGCTTCTGGAGAAGTGAGCATTCAAAAGCAAACCACTTCCTGCTTTTCTCAAGGTCAAACAACTGTAAAAGTGACCATGTGATTGGATCAAAAGAGAAGAACAGAGTCCTTGTCCATGCTTCAGAGTTCTCCTGTGTCTGTGGTCAGTCTCAGTCTGACTGTAAACAGTGAGTTACACAGATCCTCCCTGTCTTCCTTCAACAGGAGTATGAAATGTAAAAATCATGATGCAGATTAGACAGAAGTAAAGCTTTGCCATGCCTGTCCTCAAGAGGAGGAGAAAACGTTCAAGATTTTTGTTGGCCTGAATTCTCCAGAAGAGGTCTCTTTTATCAGGCTGTTCTAACAAGTTTATACAGACTCTTCAGCTGGTTCAGAACGCTGCAGCTTTGATTTTGACTGGAACTAGGAGACGGCACATCTCTCCAGTGTTAGCTTCTCTACACTGGTTACCTGTACATTTTAGAATAGAACTTAAGATTCTTCTTCTGACTTACAAAGCTCTTAATGGCTCGTCTTATCTTAAACAGCTAATGGTTCTGTATTATCTGTCTAGATCACGGCGCTCTCAGCATGCAGGCCTGCACGTTGTGCCAACAGTCTCTAAAAGTACTATGGGAGGTTTAGCCTTAAGGTACCAGGCTCCTCTTCTTTGGAATCATTTACCGGTTGAGGTCCAGGAGACAGACCTCATCCAGCCCTATTTTTAGGAGCAGACCTTAAACTTTCCCTTTTTGATAAAGCTTTTAGTTAGAGCTGGATCAGGTCTGAACCTAGTCTGAACCAACTCTTAGTTATGCTGCTGCCATAGGTTTAGACTGTCAGGGGGAAACTGACACTGACGGCCGGCATGTCAGCAGGACCTGACTCCAGCTACTAAGGCTTTAACAATCTCTCCATTTGTTTTTGCTTCCCATTGTATCTGTGTCTCTGTCTATATCCTCCTCTGCCAGTTCTCTCTCTCTCTCCCTCTGTCTGTCTGTCTCTCTCTCCTTCTCTCTCTCTCTCTCTCTCTCTCTCTCTCTCTCTCTCCCTAACCCCAACACTGTCATGGCAGATGTACGTCTAACATGAGTCTGGTTCCATCTGAGGTTTCTGCCCTTTAAAGGAAAGTTTTTCCTCTCCATTGTAACTTGCTAAATGCTACAAAGGTCTGTTATCATGGTTGAGATCAGACTTCTTATCTTGTCTTGATGTTGGGTCTCTGTTAATATGAAATCTATAAACGATAACAGGTCTGGACCTGTTAATGTTTTGGAAAGGGTCTTGAGATAACTTTTGTTATGGTTTGGCGATGTATAAATCAAGACTGATTGATTGACTGGGTGGTGCAGGTCTGTTAATGAGTGATCCTTGTATTTGCTGCTGTGCCTCCTCTCTGTTCAGTCTTTATTTAGGGGAATGGACCTGTGATCAGCTCTCCTCTGCAGCTCTGTAGCAGCAGTTGCTGGTGGCAGCTCTAATGTTCATTATTGCTGTTTGGCTCTTTTCTGGAGACGCTGAAGCAGAGTCAATATTAGAGGGGGCTAAAATACTTTGGTATTGGATTTGTGCATTGACTCAGGCACTTGTGGATACAGAGTTTGGGCCACTACAGAGACATTTCGTTTATTTCTCTGAGATAAAGTCAGTTTGGAGGGTCAGCCCAAATTTAGTTTGGGATGAGTCATTATTGACAAAGCTGATTCAGATCTGGGAGTCTCTGGGAGCGAGATAGACCTTTGTGTGGAGTAAATCATCCTCATTTTAAGGCTGTCTCAGTTTTAGGGACATCCTGTGATGATTGTTTGTGCAATGCTAACGGGAGCTGCTAACGCTATCATGATTTAAAGAGAGACTGACGTGTATTAGAGAGAGGGATACTTAAAGAAGAAAAGGGGACATAAAGACGCTGAGAGCTGATGCAGTCTCCGTCTCACAGCCGTGGTAATGCAGCTCCATAAAAGCCACAAACATAAGCGGTAATGAAGACAGTTATAGTCATGATAAAACATCATTTCTGTGTGGCTGTAAATCCTGTAGCAGAAAGAGACTGAGGAGAGAAGAAACCCTCTGAGATGGAGCTAAAAGCCTCTGCAGCTGAAAGAGTCCTGCAGGGGAACGGCATCATGTATACAGGCTGATGGTCTCCACCTCATGAACTCTGCTCTTCAAAAGCTAACACACACAAGCACATATACACACACATGGGTATATGTGGTCAAATGTCCAAAATGCACTTATGCACACTGTCCACTTCTGCCTCAACAAGAATAACAACTGCTCTAAGACTTCTATGAGTAACAGTTTTTTTCTTCTGAGCAGGTGTAAACCAGCCTTCAGGTCTGTGCAGCAAAGTGATTTTGCAACATTTAGCTGTGTTTGAAATTCTGAGGTGATGCAACTGAAATAATTGTAAAAAATATCGTTTTGTATTTCATTTTCATAACTCATCAGACAGTGGTTGAAAACAAGACCTCACTGTGCCTATCAGAAGAACATTGTTGTTTTGAAGCAATTACAAAATTACCTTATCTTTCCAAATAACTGAAGATGGAATTATGTCATTACTTTTTTGAAATTATATCCTATTGATATGATTATACTGTCGTGACTTTTTATTTAAAGTATGCCTAATGTTTCTAAATTGCATTTCACCTAAGATTATATCTATTGATAGTGAAATTCAAATTTACAATCTCCATTTTATTTAGCATCTATAAGAATGTCAAAAATACACACAATAGAAAAGTGATAATACTAATTGACTCATTGACTGACGGTTGTTTTCAGAGCAGAGTCCCAAACTGCCAGCCATAAAAGAGCATTTTATGTCATGATCCTGCCTGCCTCCTACTCCCGTGTTGTCTCCCTTGGTTGCCCTGGTGACCCCTGCTGTGTGGGCGGCGCCCTTTCTCCTCCACCAGCACCTGCCTCGTCTCACTCTCTGATTCCCCACACCTGCACCTCCTCAGCCTGATCAGCGCCTGCATAAAGACTCTGCAGAGTGGAGCAGCAGGCGCCAGAGTATTCCTGCTCCTGAGTGGTATTTAGGCCATTTCTAGACCAAGTATTTCCAGATTTTCCTGCATTCCGTGTTTCCTTTAACTAATCCTGCTTCTCCCTTCTTCTCTTCCAGTGCCTCCACGAGCCCCCTGCCACGCTGCCACGCTCTCTTTCCCTGCACCTTTTCAGCAATAAAATTCACTTAATACTGCCTTCTGTCTCCGGCTGCTTTTGGGTCTCAGCTGCTCTCCATCGTTTTTTTTACAAACCGTCACAGAATACTCTGGCCAACATGGACCCAGCAATCCCGGACACAGTCAAGGAAGCCTTATCCCATCAAGGAACACTTATTGGATGCCACGACAAACTCCTGCACAATATCATGGTCTCACTTCAGGAACTCCACATGCAGTTCTCCCACATGGTCTCCCAAGCCCAGCAGAACACAGACACACCTGTGAGTACATCCACTGTTGCTGCACCTTAACCACAGCTCTCCTCTCCCCTTAAAGAGCCCTTTGTCCCCCCTCCTGAGCCTTACACTGGGGATCTAGGCTTATGTGGTCAGTTGATTCTTAATTGCACTTTAGTTTTTGACCTACAGCCATCCAGTTATCCTTCGGACAGAGCTAAGATAGCTTACCGTGAAAAGATCCAGCTTTTTGTCATCCCATCTCCTGTGACCCCTGTGGTCCTTGGTTATCCTTGGCTCAAGGTCCATAACCCCACCACAGACTGGAGCCAACTCACTATTACTAAATGGAGCAACTACTGCCATTCCCACTGCCTGCTGTCAGCTGTGCCCGCCTCCCAAGGCTGCTCCTCCTCCCCTGAACCTCCGGATCTCTCACAGGTACCACCTCAATACCATGACCTAGCCCCTGTTTTCAGCAAGGACCTGGCACACACCTCACTCCCCCACAGCCCGTATGATTGTGCCATAGATCTCCTCCCTGGGGTCTCCTTACCCATCAGCAGGCTTTAAAACCTGTCCCGTCCCGAGAAAGGAGCCATGGAGGAGTACCTGAAAGTCCCTGTCTTCCGGTCTCATCCGTCCCTCCTCCTCTCCTCTTGGTGCTGGCTTCTTCTTTGTAAAAAAGAAAGACTCCTCCCTCCGACCTTGCATTGATTTCAGGGGTCTCAATGATATTACAGTGAAGAACAAGTCTCCTCTCCCCCTCATCGATCCCTCCTTCGAGCCACTCTGTGAGGCCCAGGTGTTCACCAAGCTCGACCTCCGAAACGCCTACCACTCGTCCGGCTAAAGGAGGATGACGAGTGGAAGACGGCATTCAACACACCCATGGGCCATTTTGAATACCTGGTTATGCCTTTTGGACTCACCAATGCCCGTGGAGTTTTCCAGACCCTCATGACGGACATTCTCCGGGACATGTTGAACCGCTTCGTCTTTGTTTATCTGGATGACATCCTCATCTTCTCCCGTTCTCTGGAGGAA
The DNA here is from genome assembly GCA_008086565.1 of Thalassoma bifasciatum. Classification (NCBI taxonomy): domain Eukaryota; kingdom Metazoa; phylum Chordata; class Actinopteri; order Labriformes; family Labridae; genus Thalassoma; species Thalassoma bifasciatum. The sequence continues at coordinate 245,580 of RPOG01000473.1, read as the reverse complement.
CACAAACAACATGTCCGCCTCGTCCTACAACGGTTTCTGGAGAACCGGCTTTTTGTTAAGCCAGAAAAATGTGAGTTTCACGTTCCCTCTGTGCACTTTCTGGGCTATATCATTGCCAAAGGACAGCTTCAGCAAGAACCCTCCAAGATCGAGGCTGTGGTTAACTGGCCCACCCCCACTTCCCGGAAGGAGCTGCAGCGCTTCTTGGGTTTTGCAAACGTCTACCGTTGATTCATCTGAGATTATAGCAAGGTTGCTACCCCCCTCACATGTCTCACCTCCACCACCTCACCTTTTCAGTGGACTACCGATGCAGCTGCAGCCTTTTCTCGTCTCAAGGCCCTCTTCACCAAGGCCCCTGTCCTGAAGCACCCAGACCCAGCCGTGCAATTCATCGTGGAGGTGGATGCCTCCGACACCGGGGTGAGGGCCATCCTCTCTCAAAGGAACCCTGAGACTCAAAAGATCCATCCCTGTGCCTTTTTCTCCCGTCGCCTGTCCTCGTCTGAGAGAAATTATGATGTCGGTAACAGAGAGCTGTTGGCAGTCGTGTGGGCTCTGCAGGAGTGGAGGCACTGGCTGGAGGGATCCTCAGTCCCCTTCATTATCTGGACTGACCACAAGAACCTCTCCTACCTCCGCTCAGCTCAAAGACTCAATCCTCGACAGGCAAGATGGTCTCTCTTCCTCAGCCGTTTCAATTACACCCTCTCCCTGGATCTAAGAACACTAAACCTGATGCCCTTTCACGTCTTAATTCTCCCCCCTCTGGCTCCGAGGAACCCGAACCCATTATCCCTTCCCCCTGCATTGTCGGAGCAGCCACATGGGAGATAGAACGGATTGTTAAAGAGGCTCAGAGGAACCAGCCAGACCCCAAGACCGGACCGCCTAATCTCCTGGTCGTCCCGGATTCTGTCCGGTCTGAGGTCCTCCAGTGGGGGCACTCCTCCAAACTAACCTGTCATCCCGGAGCCTCACGCACCCTCCAATTCCTGAAACAACAATTCTGGTGGCCTACTATGAACAAGGACACCTGAGAGTTTGTTCTTGCCTGCTCCGTCTGTGCCCGTGGAAAGTCGTCCCATCAACCACCTGCTGGTCTGCTGCGCCCCTTACCGATCTGTCCCCGGTCACATATTGCTGTTGACTTCATCACTGGATCACCCCCTTCTGAAGGGAACACAGTCATTCTCACTATAATTTACCTTTTTTCCAAGGCTGTCCACTATGTGCCCCTTCCCAAACTTCCCTCTGCTCTCGAGACCGCTAATCTTCTTGGGCTCCATGTCTTCAAGCTCCACGGTATTCCCTCTGACATTGTCTCTGACCAAGGTCCCCAGTTCACATCCCAAGTTTGGATCCAGTTCTGTAAGGCGGTGGGCGCAGCAGCTAGCCTCTCCTCTGGGTATCATCCCCAGACCAACGGCCAGACGGAGCGGGCAAATCAAAACCTGGAGACAGATCTCCGGTGTGTGGTTGCTCATCACCCGGCTTCTTGGAGTTCGGTCCTCCCGTGGATCGAGTACGCCCACAACTCCCTTACCAGTTCGGCTACAGGTATGTCACCATTCATGGCATGTAATGGGTTCCAACCTCCCGTCTTCCCAGATCAGGAGCATACCGTGGCCGTCCCTTCAGTGAGGGAGCACCTGAGACGTATCAGAGAGGTGTGGAGAAACGCCAGGGCAGCTCTGACTCGGTCCTCGCAGAGAAACAAAAGGCTGGCAGACCTCCATCGTTCTCCAGCCCCCTAGTACCGTCCGGGACAGATGGTCTGGCTCTCCTCCCGTGATCCTCCCCTTCAGATGGAGTCACGCAAGCTAACACCTCGATTCATAGGCCCTTTCCCCATTCTCAAGATCATGAACCCTATATCTGTCAAGCTCAAGCTCCCGGATTCACTCAGGATTCACCCCACCTTCCATTTGTCCCTCCTAAAGCCTGTCTCCACCAGTGCCCTAAGGCCTCTGGCTGTTCCCCCTCCGCCCCCCCGGATCATCGACAATCACCCAGCCTTCACCGTCTCCAAGATCTTGGATGTCAGGCCCCGGGGCAGAGGCTTCCAATACCTGGTGGATTGGGAGGGTTACGGTCCAGAGGAAAGATCCTGGATATCACGTAAGCTCATTTTGGATGCCAGCTTATTGAAAGACTTTTATTCTGCCCACCCAGAGAAACCTGGAAGGACGCCAGGAGGCGTCCGTTGAAGAGGGGGGTACTGTCATGATCCTGCCTGCCTCCTACTCCCCTGTTGTCTCCCTTGGTTGCTCTGGTGACCCCTGCTGTGTGGGCGGCGCCTTCTCCTCCACCAGCACCTGCCTCGTCTCACTCTCTGATTCCCCACACCTGCACCTCCTCAGCCTGATCAGCGCCTGCATAAAGACTCTGCAGAGTGGAGCAGCAGGCGCCAGAGTATTCCTGCTCCTGAGTGGTATTTCGGCCATTTCTAGACCAAGTATTTCCAGACTGTGATTTTCCTGCATTCCGTGTTTCCTTTAACTAATCCTGCTTCTCCCTTCTTCTCTTCCAGTGCCTCCACAAGCCCCCTGCCACGCAGCCACGCTCTCTTTCTCTGCACCTTTAAGCAATAAAATTCACTTAATACTGCCTTCTGTCTCTGGCTGCTTTTGGGTCTCACCTGCTCTCCATCGGTTTTCTACAAACCGTCACATTTTAGGTGCTTTTCCAAACTCTCAGTATATTGTGTTCAATGGAAATGTGTCGTCAAAAGTACCTAAACTAAGAGTAGATTTTTTTCTTTTGTCAGGAAGAAAACAAGTTTCTACATTTTTTTCATCCTTTAGTCACCAGCAGCAGAAAGCAGGTAAACTTGACCAGGATCACCTGTTTTTGACCAAAAAGAAGAAAAAAAGAAAAGAAAGCATAGAAATGTGTTTTAATTACTGCTTGTCTCTGTAGTTCCATCCTTTGATTCTCTTTTTGATCTCTGTCACCTCTCTCACAATCACGGCACATACTCCATTCAGGTGTGAGCTACCTGAACTTTTCCAACTGGCCACATCTGCCACTGTCCCACTTCATCTCTTCTCATAATCTTTGCTGATCTCTCACCCGAAGAGAACTGTTGCCACCTACAGACGTCAGTTTGTTAATACACTAGTACACAAGCCTGATATTGATAAGCTCCGCCAAACTGTCTTTAGCCCACCCTGTGATAAAACATCTTTAAACATCTCATTTTCGTATTTACAGAATGGATTGACTCATGTAGCAGCAAAGAGACCAGCCGTAAGTCTGAACAGAGGGTCTCCGTGTCAAACTATGGAGATCAAGACAAGAGGAGAGCCTCTGGAAGAGAAAACATCAACAACATAACCCGGTCAGCCTACTTCCACCTCAGAAACATCAACCGCCTCCGCCCCTCCCTCACCCCACACACCACCGCCATTCTGGTCTACAGCCTAGTCACCTCCCGCCTGGACTACTGCAACTCCCTCCTGTTCGGTCTCCCCCAGAAAACTCTCAATAAACTTCAACTGGTTCAGAATTCAGCAGCTCGCATCATTTCCAGGACTCCATCCACCCATCACATCACTCCCACCCTGCAGCAGCTTCACTGGCTCCCCATCACATACCGCATTCATTACAAAATCCTGCTCCACACCCACAAAGCCATCCACCACCTCGCCCCCCCGTACCTCTCTGACCTCATTCATATCTCTGTTCCTGCCCGTACCCTCCGATCCTCTTCATCTCTCCATCTCTCTGTCCCCTCTGCTCGCCTTGTCACCATGGGGGGCCGAGCAGCTGAATGCTCGGCCCCCCAGCTATGGAACTCTCTCCCACCTGACCTCCGCAACACTCAGTCCTCACCCCTCTTCAAATCCAGACTCAAAACTCATCTGTTTAAACTTGCCTACTCCCTCTGACCTTTCACCACCATTCCACTGATTTGTATTTTAATTTATTGTTTTATATTGCATTATATTGCATTGCTTGTTTTATATCTGACACCTTTGGAGGAACCAGCAGGGAGGAGTCTGGGGCCAAGTCAACCAACTAAACACACTCAGTGCTGGAAGTTTTGGTGCTAGGTATGCTGGGTAACGGAGAGAAGATTGTTTTCCTGTGGCAGTTAAACACGTTCACCTGTGTCCCGTGTCACACCAGTGTGTGATTGGTTCTGTCTATTTAACTCCTGTTCTTGTGTTGGTTCTGTGTTGGTTCCAAGTTTGTTTTGTGTCGTGTCGTGTCCTGCCATGTTGTGTTGTGTCATATCCAGTTCCTGTTTTTCTTGTTCCCTGGGTGGTGTTTATTGAAGTAAGAGTTTATTTCGGGCTTAGGCTTTTCTAGAGGATTTCTTTTGTTTTTGGGATTTCTTTTGTGTTTGAACTTCCATCCATCCATTTTCTTAACCGTCTACCCTGTCCAGCTGTTATTGAGCGAGAGGTAGGGTACACCCTGGACTGGTCGCCAGTTATTTATTTGTTTCAGCACTTTTATAAAGAGCCTTCTAAGTGTTTTTCATTAAGGTGTTTTCAGGCACGTACTGATTTTTCTTCACTTTAGTTTGATTTAAATTTGGTATTACAATTGATCAATCAATCGTACAATCAAGCTTTTTAAGCTAACATTTTTATATCTGGGGTTAGTTGCTGGGTAATCAGTAGGATATATATGTAGCAGGTAGTCAAAAGATAAAGAACCTCTGAGTTGCTTTAGGCCAATTATTGGCCTTTCTTACGTCATAATTGACTTTCTTATCTTTCTTTTTCTTTTTTTTTTTTTAACCAAGTCGATTGTATAGTTTTGTATATCAGCATTGTGTCCATCATCAGGCAATGAGCCCTTTGGTTAGCAATTTTGGCAATGGCCATTAAACCAATACCAGGGAACCTCAGCTTATTTGAGCATGTTTTTAGAGCACAATTGCTGCTTAGGTTGGCACAATACTCTGAGTTCAAGATCAGCAGGCTAGCTGATAACCTGGATGTCTTCCTCTCTTGTTCCTGCTGTTTTTGAGAAGGCGGTACAGAGGTTCAGATAGTCTTGTTGCTATCTCCCGGTAGAAAGTGACAGCATTCAGTACCGATAGATTTTTTTCTACCCAGTGTCCAAGCGCAAACTCTCTGAATGGTGAAAAAGAAGGCACTCTGATTGGTCAAAGTGGCCAGCATTTTCCAACAGGTCCTGCCCCCTAGTCCTACAAGTCCTCAAATCTGTTTTGTAGCCAATATTTCAGTGGAGGGGAAGTTAAAGCGAGAGCGAGCAGAAGCTGTGGTCTGTGCACTCGTGGCAGTAGATTTGTGAACTGGCAAAAAAATAGATTTCAGAACCTGTAGATGTTAATTTGTTTTTTACAAAAAAGAAAACGCTAAAAGTATGCAAAATACAATTTTTCAAAAGTAGTTTTCCTAGTGACGGCAAATTTATGGTTACACATTCAAGTTTATGTGTACTTTTCTCTGGGAGCTCAAAAAAAATTAAATGTAAGCAAGTTTTTTGTCTTTAAATCTATTCCCACTTAAATTGAGCGCCACCCAGCTGATGGGTTGAGTGTTTCTTTCATGGAGTGATTATTCTAATTTCAGGAAAAGAAACTATTCAGGCATGATTTTGTCTTTTAAAATCTTAAAGGAAGATTATTTTTTTCTGTACTTGTTGGGTGAATGTGGCTGAGATGCAGTCTTAAAGATATGTTTTCCTCAAAATAAGACAGAAACACTACATTAGTTGCCAGCTTTTGCAGAGGAAGCACCAAGTCAATGTCTTGTTTCTTTTAAAGATGGTTATCTTCAAAAACACAATGTTAACAACACAACATATCCTCAAATGAGGAAATAAAAGCTCTGAAGTGATAGGAGTTTACTGGAGCGTGTTGCTGACAAGTATCTGAAAAGAAAAAAAAAGATGAATGAGAAAGAGGAGGATACACAAAGGCAGTGAGAGTTTGTACCTGTGGCACACCTGTTGCAGATCAGTGACTGCATGGAGACTGCACCCCATACCCACATCGTCCTCGTCCAGTAACAGGAGGCATGTGAATGTTTTCAGAGACGATGAAAGCACAGAGGGGGGTGACCACGGGTTGGTTAATGGTGTCTTCTGAATACTAATGCATGAATATAATGAAAAATAATCAGTCTAAATGTAGTCACGCTCTGTTGCTGCGTTCTTATCACAGCACAGCGTAATTCAGAGAGTCTCTCCATCACTCCATACGTCACACACATCACAGACGGACATAAAAGAGTAAAGATTCTTTAAAGCCAGTCTCCGTCGAGTCGTTCTCCAACATAAATGTCAAATGAATTTAAACATCAGTTCGCTTATAGCAGCGTTTTTTTAATCAGCTCTCCTCCCTGCTGCTTCTGATGCATGACTTATCATCCTGCCAGATGGTGCAGAAGAATCTCTCACCATTATTAATCTCAGCGTTCCAGCCCAACGTTAACGAGGGCCCTGAACGCCACATCTGCAGCAGGTGCCGTGCTCAGAGAATGTTTAATGAAGCTTTTATTTAAATCTGTCGTTGTGCGTGTTTGCTTGTAGAACAGGAGGTCAGTGCTCAGATGAAGGTGTGTTTGTGTATGTGAGAAAGAGAGAGAGAGAGAGAGTGTGTGTGTCTAATGAGCGACACAAATCATACAGGTCTGAAGTGTTCTCAGCTCACAGAGGAGCCTGCGGTTTAAACTGAGGTCCAAACTTTCTCTTTCTTAAAACCCTCATCGACACGAGGCGTGAAGATAAGGTAGGAACCAACAGTGAATTAATTAAAGACGTTTTATTGAACAGGGATCAGAAAACGCTTCATTTCTGTACTTACAGCTCCACCAAATATCAGCCAAAATCAATAAAAGAAGAATACTTTTGGAGTGAAGCATTTGAAGACTGTCCACGAAATGATTTCTGCAAACACACCAACATAGAGGACTTTCTCTCCAGCAGATTAAACCGTAAACATCAAACTGCTTGGAAATAAACACCCAACACTAAAAAGCCTCCAGAGATCCAATGAGGTGTGTGCCAATCTGTGGGCCTCAGTAAAAACTCTCATCAAACATGTTTAGGCTTTAATAAGGACTACTTTTCAATACTTTAACATCTGAATTTGGATTCTAAACTAATGAAACTTCTTTCGGTTGTAGTCATTTAAGGGTGCACCAATAAATGAGGTACAGTGCATCCAAAACCCCAACATGGTCACTTCTGGTCACGTTTTGTTGCAGAGAGACAGTGAGTGAATCAGTAGAGTAACAAATGACTCTTACAATTCCATAAATTATACTACAACTACTCATCCAAAGAGTAACCAATTACTCCTGTACTACTTAAATTAACTAAACACAGCAATGAATGATTAATTTCATCACACATGTCGTTATCATGTCAAGATACACAAAAAAGAAAAAATAAGAGTTGAGTCGCCTCCTGGATTTTACTAAGCAAATAGATACAAGCCTTGTATTGGATTCTAACTGCTTTGTCGATTATCTTTCAGCTGTCAACACGTTGTTTAACTGCAGCTGATGCAATGAGTAACTTCTCATTTCTTTAACAACCATGGAGAAAGACACATCCTGTGGTGTTGGAAAGATGTTCGTCCGTTTAAGAAGGAAATAATCATTGGTATACATCAAGCAGAGAAAACATCTGAGGATGCAGAAACTACTAAAATTGGGTTAAGAACTGTCCAACACATTATCAAAAACTAGAAGGATGGTGGGGAACCATGTCTTCCAGGAAAAAATGTGGTCAAAAAAAAACCTCTGTGTGATTGTGATCACTTGAACATTTGGCCAAATCAACAAACAACAAGGAGAGAACTCCGGAGTATGTTAAATAGTGAAAGTCAGAGCATTTCCACTTGCACAATGTGAAGGGAACTCAAATGATTGGGACTGAGCAGTTGTGTAGCCTTAAGAAAACCACTAATCAGTAAGGTTAACTGGAAAAAAAGGCTTCAGTTTGTTAGGGAGCATAAAGACTGGACTCTTGAGGAATGGAAGAAGGTCATGTGGTCTGATGCGTTCAGATTTACCCTGTTCCAGAGTGATGGGCGCATCAGGGTAAGAAGAGAGGCAGGTTAAGTGATGCACCCATCATGCCCAGTGCCTACTGTACAAACCTGTGGGGGCAGTGCAATGATCTGGGGATGCTTATCTCATGTTATCTAAACAATGCCACAGCCAATGTGTGCTCAAATCAAAGCTACAGGTGGTCCAATGACCTGCAAGAGTGTGTGACCTTGTTTTTTTAACTTTCATTTTTCCTTGTGAATTTCTTTGGCCAGGCAGTGTAGCTCGCTTCATGGTTGCCAGTTTTGTGGTTTTCCTGTTGAATTGGGCATCTTTTTAGGCACTGCCACAGGTAGTTTTCTTGGTCCAAGGGCTTGTCTTTACTGTTGTTGTCATCCATACCTAGCAACCCTTGTTAACTTGAAAGATGGAGCAGTGCATGTTTACATTTAGGGGCTTGAAACACTCCCATTACTTTTATTTTGTTGAGAGGAAAGATGAAAGGAACAGGGATGCAAATTGTGTCCCAGCCTTAGATCTCTTTGCAATTGGATAAACCTAGATTTAATTTCAAAAATTTAATTGAGCTACCTTGTATTTCATTTAGCCTGTAAGTTTGATGCGTTCATAGACTGCAGAAAAATGCACCTGCAAATTCACTGGCATTCACACAGAGGCAAATGGCAAACTCAGAATCAAAAGGAGAAATAATAATTATGACAATATTGACAATACATTTTATTTACAAAGCACTCTATATTTCCAAGAAATCTCAAAGTGTGACTACGAAAGAGTACAAAGGGAACATGTGTCGATAAAAAGCAGGTGAAAACCAGTTAAAACATTGATAAATATCCAGGATATGATAGCACTGTTGGATACCATGCTGGCAAACAAAGATATCACAAGAAAAAATAGCGACACAGTATCAATGTGATGTAATGTTAATCAGAACTGTGTACTAAAGAATAGGAATGGGTACCAAATTTGGCACTTTTATAGGTACCGACCAAATTCCATCAAAAGTACCATGTACCGCCGCAGTCAGTAGTACGGAGAAAAATTACGTGAAATAGAATGGTACCATGTTTCAGTACCTAAACACATCATTGAGACTGTGAAGGAGTAGGAGATTTATCTTGCCAGACATAGGCATGGAGTCTGTAGAGCTGGGCTTTGATTTGAGCATTGTTAAGAAAAAGTAGTTGTAGGTTTTTTTGTGATTATTGTGAAAATTTGTGAAACAACTGCAACATTACATATTAAAGTTTGATTTTGTTTTGATGTATTTGTTCAAGTTTTTTTATATTGGGAAATCAATTTGTTAAAATTGAAAAAATAAAAAGGCAAATATTTAGATTTATTATAAAAAAATGTTGGTACCACTGAGTACTGACACTGATTCCCAGGTACAGGGTATCTGTATCATACTGGGTTGAATGTGAAAGGTACAAATCCCTACTGAGAAAGCAACAAAAAGCATCAGCATTCTCTCTCTCTCCTTTCATAGGACACAATTACCAGATTTGTGGGATATAAAATAAAGTAATATAATCAGTAGTGTAATGTATTACTGTTGGCAGGAAGTAATTAGTCTGTAATAATACTTTCAAACGAGTAACAAGTAATGTGTAATGTAGTTCTTTTTTCAGTAACAGGCCCTACACTGCAAAAAGTAAATACTTGAATACACTTTTGACCTTCATTGTAACTGAGAGTCAGAGGCTGGTAAGTTCAGGGTCACATTCAAAGACAGGGAACTCCACCATCCATCCAGACTTCACAAAACCATTCCAGCACATATTTCAGTTATTCACAAATTATTCCTGTAACTTCAAAAAGTTTTATCAACGTGCTGATCAAATATCTGCATGTAAAGCAAATGCACACAAAATCTGGAAAACCTTGTTCGGTTCTTTTTTTTTTATTTTTTGGAACATTTGCACAGTAAGATATTTTCATGGACACAGAAGATGAAGTTTAATTTTAGGCTATTAAACTTTCTGAGAGCAGAATTTCCCATGAACCTTTGACTGCCCCTAAACTGAAATGGACTCTGTTAAACTGCAGACATTATGAATCATAGTTTAAGAAGTTTAAATCCTGAGTAGGTCTTGGTGCTCACTTGCCCCTTTGGTCTCTAAATCATTAGAGAATGACTAAGCAGGAGCTATTGTTTTTGTTCTAAATGTTGACAAATCAGCTTGAAGTTGAGCTCAGTCAAGGATAAGGAGAAAAAACATAAAGTTTCTGGTTTCCTGTTAGCTTCCTGTTAAGTGCAGACTCAAGCTAAATCCAGATCAGATGTAGTTTTTATGTAGATGACTGGGTTGCCTTACGTCCGTACTGATGAAATCTCTCCTGATGTAACCTGAGTGAGCCATACTCCCGCTCATTTACGTAACATCCAGTAACACTTAAAAAAAAAAGCCATCACCTCCACTTCATGCTGACAGCACACGCAAAATGTGTGGTCCCTCAGCCCCTTGTGATAATTTCCTTTCTCTGCACAGTCAACCTGTGAAAACGGTGCGAGAATGACGCAGGCAGGCACCCATCCAGCACCGCCACATCACAGCCCCCGCGCCCGCCGTAGGCCGGGTGGTCCAAGGCGTGACAGTCCAATTAAAAGGTGAGGAAATATGATGTGTCAGGGGATGTCTAATCCCGAGCTGCTCTGACACAAAGCCCCCACCCCCCCACCCCCCCAGCTCTGATAACCAGTCAAAATGTCTCCTTTTTCCTCCTTCTCTGCACGTCTTCTTCATTACTTCTTCTATCATTCCCTGACTCGTATCTCATTCTTTTACAGTTTTTTCTCCTTCCCCATCTTACCTTATCAGTTTATTTATTCTGCCATTATCTCCATGTGACAGTTTTATATCCCTGAACTATGACCTCCCTGAAGAGATATGGAGAGCAAAACACAATCCCCAAAAACTGAAGAGAAATCTTGCAAAACCCAAGAAACACAGAAGAGTTCAAGGTCACCACATCTGCCAAGACAGAGTAACACATCTCATCTGCTGTCTCTTTAAGGCCCCATGCTTAACAAACCCCCTTCACTATGATTGGACAGGCCTCTCGAGGCATTTCAAGGGATGGAGCTATGGGCAGACCTTGGTGCTTGGTGCACAAACATAAACCAAACACGTAATATGTGTTTAACATTAGCACATTAGCATTGTATATGTGAAAATTACTGCTAGATGTTAGCATTAACCGTGCAGCTTACACTGTTTGCTGCTAACTTAAATATATAGTTAGACATTGACAGTCAAGAATAGCTCAACATTTTAGTTAGTCGTTGTTAGCATTTAACACACAAAACACTATGGTTACTTACTTTCGCATGCTAACATGCTACTTTATGATTTTGAGACGTATAAAAAGTGTTCCTCTAATTAATAATTGCAAGGGCACATAAGCTTTGCTGATGTGAGCACTTAAGCAAGCTACAATGAGCACTTGGTTCCTTTTTGATAAATTGGTGAATATTAGCATGTTGAACACGCTGAAACTTTACCTAGCATTAAGCACAAAGCCCTACTCCATTTTTCAGCTTGTACCATATATATAAGCTTATTGTGCACATTAGCATCTTGACACTAACATTTCCTTCTGCTGGATACAAAAGCTTGTAGCTTCATTGCATGTTTGTGATCCAGTCTGAAACAAGGTCATAACTCCTTCCTCCTGCTCCCACTCTGTCTCCTCCTCCTCTGTCACACAACCCCTTCATTTCCTCCTCTCCTCTATGCCCCTGCCTCCATCTAGAAAAAGGATGACAAGAGAGAGGCGCTAATAGCAGCTTAGCGTGTTGACACCCCATTAATTAATTGTCATGTAGCTAAAATAAAGTTATCAGACATGTTAGCAAATAAGAGCTCTGCGGCTGCAGCAGAGATAAAGACACGACTCGTGGAGAGGAGGGAGTGGTGGGAGAAAAGACGAGCTGAAAGAAGAGCCAGAGCTCCAACAGGTGCAGCAGAAGTGTTCAAAGTAACCCAGGAAACAAAAAAGGTCTGTTTAAATCATCAGGATGTGATAGTTATTCCTGACACCAAACCATTTTTTGTTCTCAGAGGAACAAAACAACAGAGATGTGGTTTTTGTTTTTTTTCTGCTGGGTGACTCTCCTCTCAGGTGTTTGTGAAGCGGTCGGCACAGATGTGGGCGGTGATGTCAAATCGGGGCTGACAGGATGACAGAATCCTTTCACTTTCTGTCTCAGCGATGCATAATTGAGCTGCTGATACTCAGAGCCAACATTCACTCAGTGCCAAACCTGTCTGCAGAATGATTTCTCCTGTTATGAGTCCTAACTCAGCGAGAGGTTCAGGTGGAGTGTCTGACTCAACCTAATGTTTATTCATGTTATTTGTTTCTGAAGCGGAAGTCTGTCTTGTCGGTGTTAGATGTCTTTGTTGTAAGCCTCAGAGGAACAAACAGCTGGAGGGATAAAAGAGGGCTTTAAAATTTAAACAGCTTGAATTCAGCTTTTGTGTTTGGTTACATGCTGCCACATGTCTTTTTGAAACCAGATGACAAACTTCCCAAAGTCCCACATCTCCTGTGGCTCCTCTGAAACCAACACAGAACTGGTTAAAAAAATGAACAAATAAAGACTAAATATGAGGATGACTATGAAGAAAAATCTCTAGGTATCAAAGCGTGAATGGAGAGCTGCAGGTGTGACGGAGAGAAGAGTAGTATTAAAAATTACAAACCTGTTGGTTTGTAGTTTTTTTTAAAAGCCAACCCTTAGAATAAAGCAGTTGTTTTATGAAGCATAAGTTTAATCCATGTGCGAAATGTCACACATGCTCCTTTATTAGCCGTTTGAGGTCAAGGGGTCAACTTGTTGTTGTTGACCACTTTTGATTTCATTATAATATTTTACCTTAAAAAAATGTTTACCTTGTCTTAATAGGTGTTTTTCAGCACTCCTTACTTCTTAGATTTTACAGTTGTCTATTCATGATCCGATGTACAAACACATTGGACCTTAAAAAAAGTAAAAAATACAAGTAGGAAAAAGTTTGATCTTGTATACTGTCTTTAACCTTCTGTTCAGCAACCTTGGGTGTCCTGAAAGGCGCTTTTAAAATAAAATGCATTATTATTATTATTATTATTATTATTATTATTATTATTATTATTATTTTTATTAAAACCATGAACATGTAACCAGTCATATTTATTACATGAAATACAAGTACGAGGAGTACACTTTAAAAATTAATGCATGAGTTTAGCGAACAACACAGTAAAATAAAACTATTTGTGTTAAATTACAGGAAATTTTAAAGCACCTTTGTCCAACTATTTGCAAAACCATCAGGTGTCCATATGACATAACAAAATTATTGTCATGAACCATCTAATTGCTCTGACACACACACACACACACACACACACACACACACACAAAAACTAGTCTACACACCATAAATCCCAAAATTGCCCCTCTCACCCAGCAATCATGATGTTGTGATTGGCTGATGTGGTGTACTTTCAACTTATAGGAAAAGGGTGTTTTTATCTATTTATTTATTCATATATTCACTTCTTTTGACTTTTGATTTGGTTGCACTCTCCACAGGATCACGCTACTGTTCCATCCAGCACCAAACTTATGACAGCATTCAGGCAACCGTTATTGTCATAGAAGGTATGATATGGCACACCCCAACTAGTTTGTGTCATTACCTAAAAAACATTAGCGTATTTTCACATTCCACTGTTTTGGCTTCATAAGCTGTTCTCCCCTTTTTGTACTTCCTTTCTGTGGTCGATGAACCAAAACTGCTCTCTCTGCAGCATTTGGTTGTAATTATGACTGTAAATCTTATTTGTTTGTTTTTCTTTTCTTTGTTTTAATAGAGGGAGGGGGATTTTAGTTTCAGTACTTGTAAATTTGAACATAAGGGTTGTTATATTATAAAAACCTTGTATCAAACAGTGTTGACGTCTAAATGTTTTTTTGACAACTTTGCTGGATACCGATGTGTGATGTCTCAGTCAAATTGAGTTTTGGATTCCTAAACATGATCTCACACGACGCTGTTCCACCTCTGACAAACTGACTGAGAGAATGAAGTGTCCTGACTGACAGCTGAATCTGTCTCTGAGCATTAATTCCTACGCCTCTTCGCACAAAGGCTGTTGTTCTGCTCCATAAATAAAGCATTTTATGCAAACCACGAGGCCAATTGTTCTCCCTGTGTGTGTCAGCATAATCACATTTCCATGTCTATCCTGCAGAGTGGACTCACACTGAGCCACAAAGAGCACATTCATCAGGCACAGGTGAGCCAAACAATAATGATTACAGGTAGAGCTGCAGTGACAAAAACAAGCAGCACAAAGTAACAGCGCAGCGTTGGAGAAGACGAGCTGAGTCTTTGTGTTATCAGAGTGCAGGGTTCAGAGACTGCAGGGAATAAATTCAGAGGTGATGAGACGTCAGTTTAATCACCGTCTGTACGCGGCGCCTATCGACGAATCCATCAGAGGGAAAGATTTATCAGAGCAGCCACGAGGCGCTGATCAAACACAGGTATTGATCTATGTCTGCAATCACTGGACATGAACATAAACACTGCTTCATTCAGACATTTACATGAAACACCAAGTCGCTGTATGTCTGACTCATGAGCCAATAAAGAGTGTAATCATTAAAAATACCGAAACACCGAACAGCGGTGTATTGAGTCAGCCAAACAAGGATCACCCACTGAAATACTACAGAGCAAAACTCTGTTAGAGCATAACTCAGGCCTGCACAGGCAACGTACCAGAGGAGGAAAAGCAGAGGGATGTAGGAACTGGCCTGCATCCCATTTCAGCAGAGCTGTTCACTCAGTGGTTCATTCCAATTCCTGGGATTATTCCCAGGATTTTAATCCCGGAAATACTACTCAGGCACAATATCTAATCTTTTATCTTTTATTGTTTTAATTTTTATGATGTTTCCTTTCTTTTTTTATCTGGTGATAGAAGAGAGAGAGAGAAAGAGAGAGAGAGAGAGAGACTCTGGGTGAAAGTCTACCTGTAGCGTTCTCAATAAAAATGAAACTTTAAATTTTACAGTAAAATCAATATTGGTCAATACAATGAGCTAATGTGAAATCTGTGCTGTAAATTCCAACATGGGCTTCATGTTAAATCCCAGATAATAGGTCATGGTCAAACCATTTGACAGTGCTATTTGAGTCATACATTAACAATAAATCACAACCTAAAGAGAAATTGGATTACCTTTATATAGGTTATTACAATAATTCATGAACAGCAAGGGAGTGTTATTGTACAGCATTATACTACTGTATGACATAGTCCAAGGCTGCGCTGCAAAAAAAATACCACAATTCAAATTAAGTACTGCTGTGTTACTGATATCTTAGAGAGCCAGTCAATGCTGTGGGGCTTGGATGGCATATATGCAGGAGTGTAAACAGCCTGTGCCAATTGTGAAATATCCATGCACAATAGGCTCTCATGTCCAATGAGTTCCCTCCTCACTCACGTTAACAATAATTGTTGGGTTATCAATAACAAAAGCATCCTGGCTGCAATTTAAAGCTGTAGCTTTGATGAACAACTTGGGGGGTGGGGGTGGGGGGGTTAAATGCGTAGTGATGCACAATTACAGTGTATAATTGTGATTTAATACTGTAATTTAATCAGAATTAATCACATCTGAACAGTAGCAACAGATAGGGTTGTCAAACGTACACCTGTCAAACCGTTAGCATGCTCCCTCACCCTGTCTTGCCAGTTCAAATATAGCTTCAATCAGAGGGAAACATTTTGCCACAGTGTTAACAGGCAGAGGTGAAGATAATATTAATAGTTCACCATATGTGTTGTGACACCTTCACATGGCTTACATCTTATTTCTCTAACATGATCATGGCGTCCCTAGTGTTGCCTGCTGTGTGTCTTTGACCAATTGGAGGTGAGTATTAAGAGCAGGTGATTAGCTGCTCTGAGGACTCTGAGTGTTTTTATCGTTTTTCTTTTTAAGTGATTCAGTCAGGATTAAGCAGAGCCTGATCTCCCTCAGGACTCTGTTTTTTTATTTAATGGGGTTAAGTTTTCAACATCAACATCAATGAGCAGATCAGATTTCAGCCGCGGTGCCTGAAGATGAGCTCTTTATGTTCGCTCTGTTCTCATGTAAATTCAGCTGCAGGTGGTTCTGCTATGTCTCACTCTGTGACGGGATGTTCTTACTCCTCTGTACCTGATTTTCTGGATGATTCCACAGCATAGCAGAGAGCGCAAACCATGGAAACACACACACACACACACACACACACACAGACGGAGACGAGTCCACCGTCTGCATGCAGCGCAGCCATGTGATGAGGCCTGTGATCTATAATTAATTTGCAACTGTAGAAAAGTAACAGAGATGATAAATCACTTTAATGCCGCGAAAATTCATAAATAAAAGAAGAGAGGGAATAAGATAATACTGCGCGGAGAGGGTGGAGAGTAAGCATGGAGGATGGAGACAGCAGGAAGTGGGGTGTGGAGGCTCTGACACACAGAATTGATGACATAATAAAACCAGATCTCTCCAGGAGCCGGTCATTTTGTCTCCTCCATGACTTCAAACATGACTTTCTTTGACTCTGGTCCTCTCTATTCGTCCTCTCTCTCTCTTCGTCTCACGTGTCTTGAGTTTATCTCTCCAAAGCAGAGCTGCTCTCCGTGTTGCAGTAGTAATCCCTCTGGATGCTCTGCTCTCTGAGCTTTACAGCTGAAAAGTGTCTCTCCGCTGGCTTTCTTAAAGATGTGATTTTAAACACAAACACAACACAAACTGCAGGCCAATGAAGTGACTTATTCTTTGATTTGCACATGCCACTTTTTACAGTCTTCAGCTCAAAGCAGAGAGCAGAGATCCTGTTTGACACTTTAAAGCAGCTCAAACAGCCTTCATCCCTGCCCTCTGCACACCCTCTGTGACCCGGAAAATCAATCTGCCCCTCCATCATGAGCCTGAAGAGCAGCGAGCGCCTCCAGATGACAGGGCTGTGTCATCCAAGGTACACACACACACACACACACACACACACAAATAGGCACACAGGCCTCCAACCCCAAAAAGTGCACCCAGAGGTCAAAAAGGAGCTGTCCTGTTTCTCTTTCTCAGACAAACAGGAAGGTGTTAGATGTTGATCCCAAATGTGGTCAAAATTGCAAACTGTGAGGTCATTGTGTGGGTGAAATTGGGAAAATTAGGTACAGAGTCCTAGACACTCATAGCTGACCAATCTCCTGGATCCACTACCAGTGATTATCCGTCACAGCCCGCGACAAAACAGGCAAAACAGGCAAAACAGGCAAAAAACATAAACACTGATCCAGTTCCATGTCTCACGAGAGCAAAACTAGAGCCACATATTTCAGCACAACATTCCACATGAGTTCAAGACAATAACAAACCTCAGCAAACCTCGGCCAGGCTGATGATCCTGTTTTTACAGCCCATCTTTTAACACAGATTAAATAGAACTAGAACCTGAAACTGACAGGGAAAATTCATAACTCTGTCGCTTGCGAAGATTTTTAACTTTGGCATTGAACAGGATGGAGTATTGCTATCTGGTGGTCATACAAAGAAAGTTGGTCAATTGAAAAGTGTCTTTTTAGTTGACAAACTTAGACTAAGTTGTAAGTCTTACCTTGCTGACAGTTTCAGCAGTCACTTCAGCCTTCATCAGAGCCGACAGGACTTCCTGGTTTGATGCGTCTTTAAAAGACAACTGACCAGGGAATCCTGACGTGATGTGTCATTAAAAACAGCCAATCAGGCGCACACACCTATCTGTGTCTGTCCTCCTTTTCCCCCTGGTGTTGCAGGATGGTGTCCCAGGTGTGGGGGAGCATGTATGCCCCCTCGTTCTGTTGATGGTGCTGCTCCTCTGTCTTCTTATCTCCATGGCCTCCTTATCCCACCTTTTCAGTTTCTCTGTTTCTGATTTGATGATTTTTTTTCCCCCCATCCCAGTCAATGGCATGGTTCTCCCATCTGCAATGATCTGTTATTGCTGATTTTTTTTTTTTTGTTGTCTTGTTCTGCTGTTTGTTTTTGTGTCCTGATGAACCTTGTGGCTGTCTCCTTCTCACATTCTTTTTTGTGTTCTGTTTTTCGTGTACTAAATGTCCACCCTGTCTCTCTGATGTTTGTTTTACTGCATGACTTGCACAGGATCTCGTAGATTACATTGTATTTGTCGTCTGACATTATGGAGTCTTTGGGATGAACCAGTTGTTGTCGGAGTTTGTTGTATAGTTTGATAGCTGTGTTTATTTTGTATTTTTTCATGATGCGTTGGATGGGTTTAGTTATTCCTGGGATGTATGGAAGTGTTATTATTCCTCTGTTGCGGTTGTCGGTCGCTTGTTGTTTGGATTTTGTTTTTTTGTCCTTTTTCCTTTTTTCACTGTGTCTGGCTTGTTGTTTTCCTTGGTTTATGGCCCATTTTGGATATTGGCAGACTGTGAGACTTCTATATGTTTCTCTTCCTCTTCTCTTTCTTTTCTGTCTGTTATGATGTTGGTCTAGTTTTATAGTGTTCTGATAACCAATAGTTTGTGTTCAGTGGGCTGCTCTGAGGTCCAAAGGAGGTACTGGTCTGTGTGAGTGGGTTTTCTGTATACTGAGGTTGTAATGCTGCTGTCTTCTTTGTGGGGAACTTTTAAGTATAGGAATGCTATGGTTACCTGTTTATTTCCTCTTCATGTGTGAACTGCATGCTGCCCGTGCTGTCGATGGTGTTGAGATGGTCAGTGAGCGCCTGTGTGTGTCCTTTTTTACTATTTCCAAAATGTCATTCATGTGCCATTTCCAGAAAGCTGGTCTGTATTGAGTAGGTGCAGTTTTGATGGCTTTAACTTCCACGTCCTCCATGAAAAATTTGCTCATTATTGCTGACCGTGGGTCATCCATGGCAAAGCCTTCACTTCATTGTGGGTGTCTGCGCCCAATCAGCTATTTGTCACGTCAGGATTCCCCAGGCAGTTGTCTTTAAAAGACACACCAACCAGGAAGTCCTGATGGCTCTGATGAAGGCTGAAGTGACAGCTGAAACTGTCAGCAAGGTAAGTCTTAACAACTGAGTTAAAGTTTGTCAGCTAAAAAGAAACTTTTCAACTGTCACATATCGAGACAAAATGAACATCATCGAGTTGAAAATTGGTCGTGTAAAACATAAATAATGAAGACAGTATCATTTGTTTATGTTTCTAATCCACTGTTGACCAACAGTAATGGTTTCTGTTGTATTTCCTGGATGCTCTCATTCAAATCAATGCCAGTTATAAGGCATTTTCCACCACAGTAATGGCAGCTTTTCAACTTCTTCTCAGGATCCGTCTATGGACAGCTGGCAGGCCACACCCCTTATCCTTCCTCAATTAAATACTCGATGAACTGCAGGTGCTAGGCTTGGAAGCTGTTGCTTTGTGAATACTTGTGTTCATCTTGTTTCTTTGATTTGCAGCTCCAATTTTTTTTTTTTACATGTTATTGAACATTTTTACTTTGGCATTCATTCTTGTTCAATTGTCTACGGAGCATCTGTTTTCATAGCTGTTGCTTTTTTTAAAAGAGAGGAAAAAAATGCGAACTCCTTTTCCCTCTGTCATTGTTTCCTCTCCTCCCCCCTCCTTTCCTCCTCTTCTTTGTTTATGTATTTTCCTCCTCCTCGCCTGCCCTCTCCTCCCCTTGTACCTTTGTTTGCTTGCTCTCTATAATTATTAGCAGTATTATTAGGCAGCAGGCTGGGCCCCAAGGCGAGCAGGCTAAAAACAACAGATGCTGAATCACAGAGACAGAGTCGCAGTGTTCACACACGAGGAAACACACAGGAGTTGACAGAGGAAGAGCCCTGCATGAGGTGGAAGCAGGGGAAGATGCTAACACTGGAGCTGGATGAGTTTCCAGCTCAGAGCCAGCTGATTACTCTGCTTCCCCTTCTGTCATTCTCTTTCACTCCATCTCTATCAATCTGTGCCCTCGTCCTCCTCTGCTCCGCTCTGACCCAGTTGCATACCCTCATGACAGCAAACAGCACCTCAACTTCTAATCCAGCACTCCTTGGTTGGGTCTCTCAGTGGGTCTCAGTTAAGACTGAACTGCAAGAAACATGACACAAATAATTGGCTGACTGTACACGAGCAGTCTGGGCGTGTTTCAGCCCAATAATGTGATATAGAGCGTGTCAAAGTGAGCGGAACAACAAGAAGCGTGTTCAGCGTGTTTTCAAAGCAGGCTGTAATAGGCGTCATGTTTTCTCTGCTCTTTAATGACTTTCTTCGCAGAGCTCGGAGAACCCTTGCCGTGCCAAAAACAACATGTGTGTCAGTGCACTTGTGTCTCCAATCTGCTGGAAGCGATCTGCTGCTTCACAGTTAATGAGAGCGTTTCATTTGGATGCTTTTGGTGTTTACTGAGAAATGTATTCCCTGTAACCCTGCCTCTGAAGCAGCCCTGACCTCCAGGCCTGATCCATATCCTGACCTCAAGTTCTGAAGAAAGGCTCTACCTCCACCATGGTTCTGTCCAGATATTGATTATAACCCTGGATGAAAAGTGCCCCGCTTATCCAGTCTGCTTCCAAGGGCGGTAGACAATTTGAACAATTCTGACCTGTAAGATAGGACATGAATACTAAAAAGATCAAAACTCCTGCAACTCTTGCATGAAAGAGAACAACTTTATTCACCATTGATGCATTTGGCCAAAAAGTGAAACAAAAGAAAGACATTAAATTGTAAGCATCCATATCCATGTTTGCCAATAGAGTTGCTGCACAGGTGGGTTTAGTGTATGGACATGTGCTTCAGACTAATTACTGTCTCAGGTTAGGTCTCCAGTGAGGGGCCTAGGCCATGATTCATCTTCATGTGTTCAACTCAAGCAAGTTATCTGTGCTCTAAAAACATGAAGCTAAAGGTAGAATTTTTCAATAAACTGCATCTTTCTTACTGTCCACTAGAGGCTGTGTGCAGAAACAGCAGAAACCACATACACTTCTATTCAAAAATCAGATATTTTAAGCATAAAGAAATTTGGTTGAAAACATGATCTCAGTCAGAATAGATCATTTCTTTATCAGCACACACAGGGATGGGAATGGGAATCGAGAACTGGTTCATTTATCTTTATTACCCATGTCTGTGAATAGCATGATGCTACTCTGCCCGTTGGTATTCCTCCTGGTGCTGTGTTTGCACAGCTGGCTCCTCCATCTTATTGGAGATAGGTCTTACTATTCTACAAAGGACAGGTTGATATCAACTCCTTTAAGCAGACACCACAGTACCAGCACACCCTCCTTGTTTCCTTCTCCTCAGCTTGCCACATGCTGCTAACAGCTGAAACGTTGTGTATAAACAATGTGACTATGGTTACACGTGAGATCTCTGCACACACACAGAAACAATTAAAGCAATAGCACTACTGCAAACACAACCACCTTTGGATTGAGGACAGAGTTGCTGACACGAGCTGCCACTCGAGCGGCTTCTAGCATCAAGAAAAATAAAGAAAAGGACCTCACTACCTCATTACCTTACTCTTACCTCATTCTAACTGAAACAAAGCAAGCTTGGGTTTGGATTACCAAAACTGCAGTCAACAATGTACTTCACGCTTCACTCCTCTGAATCAGAAACAAATGTATGACATCACAGAGACTACTTTCAAGCACCAGACCGACTATGGTTTCATGCCGCCTTCAGACCTATCATGTCAAGTCAGCCAGAGCATATTGTTGCATTTTTACATGCTGTAATGTCATTCTTTTTTTTGCAAAAAAAGAAACTCTTAATATTTTTAAGACCTTTATATCATAAACTTCAATAAAACCTATACACTGATGTCCAGACTACTTAAAAACCAGCTAAAACAATAAACACAATAAACCACAGAACAAAGAAAAGTATGTTTTTCTAAGTACAGAAATGTCATGGCTCTATCAATGTTGGATTACTTTTAAATGTATCATATTTTTTGATTATTCATGTTTTTGCGTTTGTGCCGTTTGATATATTTTTATTCTCTGTACAACATCTTTGAGTGTCTTAAAAAGTGCTTTACAAATAAAATGTATTATTATTCTTATGATGATTATTTTCTGCTCTGACTGTTGGAGCCTGTACCTGCTCGGCTGGCCTGAGGAGCGTTTGTACCTCCTTTTATTTGAAGCACGAAGCCACAGAGCAAGTGGCTGTGTTTGACGAGTTGGATTTACAACATGCTGGAAGCATCATGAATCACTTTGACATGATGACTCACACTGTGCTCCCAGCATGTTGTGACATTGTTGGTCCTCATCACAAGCTCTGGACAAACCTCAGCATGAATCAAGCTTTGACAGCAGATCCTGAAATCCAGAGAGAGAGAGAGAGAGAGAGGCCAAGAGGAATCCTGAAAGCTCAGATAAAAAGAGAAAAAAAATTCAGGATGATGATCTGCTGAGTCAAACTGAGCAGGTCTGTTTAACATGCAGGCCTGGTGCCCTGCTCAGGGGCACTTTGACGGTGGATGCTGAGTTTGGGGAGAGTGTTATTCAATTACCCTCCCTCCTAATCCTTGGGATCCTCCTGCCTTCTCCGTATCGCCTGCCTCAGCTGAAAAAACAGCCCTCCCCGGTGTTTATCTGCTCATTATCAGGCAGTGAGAGGCGCTGGGTGAAGAAGTTGTTGTACAGTCGGAGGTGTTGGTTAATTTCACTCCTCTGGGAGAAATTACCATCTCTCATCACAATGAAGAGTGCAGCTTTGATTTGGCTCCTGTGTTAGTAACGGAAAACACTGCAGCTGGCTCACACAGGAAAAACAAAGATGAGGCTTATTAAGCTGCTCTGAGGGAAAAGGAAGCAAATCTCTGCTTCACATTCTCCTGCAGTATGGAGTGTTTATTCAGCGTGGTTTACAACAAAGACGATCAATAAAGCCACTATTGTTCTGTGACCACTGCATTAAAGTGTTCTTACATAGCTGAGGAGATGATGAAAAAAAACAGGATAGATCATAATGCTGTTTTTTCTGAACAAAGACCTGTTTCATCTGCTTAAAGACCTGTGTAATCTGCATATAAACCTGTAACATCTGAATAAAAACCTGTATCTAGACCTGTTTATGTTTTTGGTAAGTGTCTTGATCAATCAATCAAATTATAACAAACAACAAACAACATAACAAAAAAATTATGTTTGTTATGATTTGGCAACAGTGAAGAAGGTTCATCCAAATGAAGACCTAAATCACCTGAATGTCACCTATATCATTTGCACAAAAACAAATATTATCTGCACAAAGACCTGTATCATAAAGATTTGTTTATAACATCTGCAAAAGAACCAGTATCATCTGCATTAAGACTTGTATCATCAGCATAAAGGACTTTACCATCTTAATGCAGACCTGAATCATCTGTAAACAGACCTGTATAATCTGCATAAAGACCCAAATGATCTGCTTAATGACCTGTTTAATCTGCCTATTGACCTCAATCATTTACATGAAGACCTCAATGATCTGCAAAGGAACCAAAATCATCTGCATAAAGGCCCATATCATCAGCATTTAGACCTTTATCATCTGTATCAAGATCTATATCATCAGCATATAAACCTGTTTAATCTGCATACAAACCTCTATCATATGCATAAAGACCTGTGTCAAATACCTGCATTATCTGCTCAAAAAGCTGTATCACCTGCACAAAGGTCTGTGTCATCTGCTATAGACCTGTATCATTTGCATTGAGATGTTCATCTGCCTGACTGTGGACCAGAAAACTAGTATCATCTATTTTATTGGATATAGACATGTGAGATAATGTTTCATGGATTATCCTCTAAAACTGTGATTTCTGGCAGGAACTGTGTGCATTCTGACTTTGTCTTTATCTGTACATAACAGGTATCTACCAGTTTATTCCTGTGTGATGGATGGATTGATCTTTATTGTCTACACTCAGTGTACAGAAAACAAAAAAACATTTATAAGGTCCACACACTACCTGCACATCTTAACCAAAACAGAAACCCACTTACTGAAAAGAAATGTACACAGTAACACGTCAAGGAGCCTCCTCTTTCCTGCAGTGTCTCTTGTTCCTTACCATTCTACTGACACCTCCACCCTCATCAATCATTGACAGTCATTAGGAGAAGGTCTACAGAGGACACAGCCAGACCTGATGGACGGCTGTCCACTACCACAGCTGCTGAAGGAAAACATCCCAGCACATGTCTGTGTTTGAAATAATGATGCTGACCTCTGACCTCAAGAAGCCTCTGAAACAAACAGAGAGCACTTTGACGCTGAGCCTTACACTACACCAAGTTTTTTACTTCAAGCAAAGCAAACTGTAAACTGCACAAACTATGGACAAAACACCTGAGACTAAAAACTGCTTATTTAGACTGCATTTACAAAACACCATGAGTATTAATGCATAACTTCCATCCCTCTACTGCTCTGAAAGTGAAGACACCAGGTGAGGGGGTGGGCAGTAATACAAACACCCACTTTGTGCTGTCAAAAGGTGGGCAGATTCTGAATGGTGTCAAACTGAGTGTTTTCAGATGTAAAAAGGACTGGGTTGACTTATTGCACATTCAGAGGGTCAGAGAAAAAAAAATAGACAGCCAAAGAAATGAACACAAATACTGAAACTATTTTACTGATGGATGTTTTGAAAAATGTGGCAGCACATATTTACAGACCGTATAAAAGAGGACGCCATATAGAGACAGTATTGCTTCAAGTATCAGACAAGGTGAAACTGTGGTTTTGAGGTTTGCAGTGCTCAGATCAACCATGAGAGGAAGAAATGCAAAGTTTAGAGACTTTATTTTGTTTGTTTTACACTTCTGTAGTATCTATACATGAGTCAAAGCTCAAATAAATCTCCCTTTGTCTCTCCCTGGCATTTAAGAAAGCCCTCATTTCAGTCTCTGTCTGAAACACTTTGTTGATACTGTTGTCTCTTTAAGGCTTGTTGCTCAACGAACCCGCTTCACTATGACTTGGGGAGAGCTGAAGGTATATGGAGTTAAAACAGTGTCAAAATTCACAAATGTACACAGAAGGATCCACAAATGCACAGACAAATCCACAAATGCAAAAAACAGATTCACAAATGCAAAAACAGATTCCCAAATGCACAGACAAATCCACAAATGCAAAAACAGATTTGTGAACCTGTTTTTTGCATTTGTGGATTTGTCTGTGCATTTGTGGATCCTTCTGTGTGCATTTGTGAATTTTGACACTGTTTTAACTCCATAAAGGTAGAGCATGGTCTGGTGGAGATCTGGTGCTACTTTTTGAAAAGAGTGTTTTGATCAGTTTCCGTTAAAATTTTGGGATTTCTGCAACATTTGAATACACACTCCTCACAAAATCTCAAGACCAGTTGAGAAATGTCACTTTTTTACATTTTACACAGTTGGATCTTAAAAAGGTTCTAACTAACATTTCAAAATGCAAACAGGAGAAATTAAAACAGCTAATTAAGTGAAATAGTCTGTTCATCAGCTGATCAAAAGTTTAGGACCACAGCTCAGAAATCCTGAAAAAACGCTGACATAGAAATTGAAGTTTGAAAAAAAGGTCTGATTAATGAAGCGCTCCACTGTTCTAGTTAATCACTTCAACCATTATCTAGTTCATGCTTATGCAAGTGTTTTCAGGAGGTTAGTGGGAATGTTGCTCCAAGTGGTGAAGATGCTTCATGTTTGGCATTCACTGTCTGGAACTGACATCCATTTATGTAAACTTCCCTCTCTATCCATCCCATAATGTTCTCAATGTGATTTAGATCAGGGAACACGCAGGATGCTCCAAAAGAGTGAGATTATTCCTTTGAAACAACATTGTCCCATTGAAAAATCCAGTCAGTAGCACAGGGACCAGGGCCCTCAGTCACGAAGGAACCCCCCTGCAATATTGCCACATAGCCAGCCACATGTACAGGTGTATCGAGGTTTGAAAATTTTGCACATGCTCAGAGTGAACATCCAGCATTTTATACTTTATATACTTGACTGAAATATGGGAAAGAAGAAGACACAGTCTTTGAAGAGGATGGGGCCAGCAGAGGGAGGAATAAATATCCTCCTCTTCTTTTATCATCATCTAGAGTCAAACTGATAAACTGTGACTGATGCTGCTGTGAATACTGTGCAGTGAAGACACTCCACTCAGCTGTGCTGTGTGTGTCTGTGAGAGAGTGTGCCAGTGCTTTCTGATGGCAGGATAAGTTACTGTGAGCTGAGGAATGACTGGGATGGAAACACATGGGGGGGGTTACCTGTAAACTGAGTGATTACTGACTATTTTACAAGTGCAAATGATAACAGAGCTGCTTCAACAGCTGAGATAAGAACCATCCACAGCCTGTAAGCCTGCAAGGCTGTGTTGTAGTGTGTGTGCGTGTGTGTGTGTGTGTGTGTGTGTGTGTGTGTGTGTGTGTGTGTGTGTGTAGGAAGCAGCCTCCCTCAGGGCTTCTGCAGGGCTAATGCTCAGTGGCAGACTGGTGAACTGATGTGATTGGGAGTGAGTAGACTGAGGGAAACACGGGCTGGCTGATTCTCTGACTGATTGATCCTCTGACTCTTTGTGATTGATTTCATTCATGCAATTATTGGAGATTAACTGAGTCCATTAACAGTAGGACTTAATGTCAGAGTGTGTGTTAACCCACACAGCAGCTGAGGAAAACATCCAACTCTTTAGTATAGATTGGATAGATGTGAGAAGACACTCTAACATAGAGCAGTGCTAGAAGCTGTGTCAGCCTCAGGGGAAAAATACAACAAAAACAAAACAAAAACAACATTTGCATTGAATGTCTGGGGTTCACCTGTCCTTCACACTAGGTGCCTGTATTATCTAGAAGTTTCTGGCCTCTACTCCACAGGAAGCCACTGTGAGGGACTCTGCAGACTTTCTTCTCCTCCAGGAGGGCTGCAGACGGCCTCTCTGTCATTGATTTATTTGCTCTGGAGCTTTTTGTACTGTTGGAAACACAAGGCTTGAAAAGTCCTGATGTATATCTCTCACATTGACCGTACTTATTAACTCTTTGGTTCAAGTATCATACTAATGACAGAAACATGCATTAAGTATGGGTTACACGTGTGCTTTAACCCAAAGTCCCCTAAAAAGTCTCTGTGCAGCCCTGCTGGTTTACATGTGAGAGTTTTTACAGTTAAGTGTGTGTGACTGTCTGTCTGCACGAAGAGTTTGAGCTATAAACGAAAAATGACATTGGAAGCCACAGAGTTAGAAATTTAGGTGGAGGAAATAAAAAATAGAGACATAGTCAAAGTCGGTATCCTGTCTGGGATCACTTTGGTTTTAACGTTACCTACGACGACGGCGGTAAGAAAGTGGTGGACAAAACCGTGACTGTGTGCAAGCACTGTAGAACACTCGTTGTTTATGCTAACGCTAACACATCCAACATGTTAGCTCATCTGCGGAGACATCATCCCAGTGTGTCACTTGGCAGTGCAAGAAGAGACTCGGGTAGGAGAGAACAACTTTCACTACCTGCAGCCACCCACATGACTATAAATGAAAATAATGATTAAAAATAATATGTGAACAGTGAATTATTAGAATATATGGTATTTGGGGTGATAAAAACAATAACAGTGTAAACCAAACCAAACCGAAAACTGAAAACCGTGACCACAAAAAGGTGATACGAACCAAACCGTAGATTTTGTGAACCGTTCCATCCCTAATGGACAGAAATCCAGGGATCTGGACAGAGGATGAAAATTTTTGCTGCAGACTGAGGTACAGAATGAGTTCATCACTGAGTTTAGCAATTCAGTTATTGCTGCTTCACAAACTCTCTAACAGGCACATCAAAATCAGGGGTACGACTCAATAAGAACTGATCTTGTGCATAGCAGAAAGTTATGTGCTACTGAAACTAAACAGGGTTACAATGGCTTTTACATAGGAGGTTTATATGTGTGGGGACAAAATAACCACTGACAAAAAGTGGGAAGACACATAGACTTTTTCTGATTCTGATACCAGTATCGGAAATTGCTCCAGCCAATACTGAATGGAAATTCTCCAAATTCTCAGTCAGACAGGAACCAGAATCTAATGTCAAAAAGTGTCTTTTCCACACCCAAAAGATCCAGGGTCAGTGCAGGCTCAGAAAATAACCATAATGGTGTGGAATTGTATCAGGATTGTGCCAGAATATCATCCAATAATGAATCTAAACAAACAGGCATAAACCCAATGATGCCATGAAACTCTCCATTTAGAGTGAAGCAACCGCAGATGCTCTGAAATCTGTTTCTGTGGACAGACTGAGGATCAGCAGGAGCACCTAGGGGCAGGTTGAAGGTGTGTTTGCCTCTTATTCGTGTAAAAACAAAGTAAAATGATAACAGCTGCAGACTGAACAGCACTGCTGAATGAATGAGCGTCTGCATTTTTTTTGTTTTTTTTTTATCTGATTCAGACGAATCCACTCCACCAAGAGGACTTCTGACGGGATGATTCATGATGGAGGTGAGATGTGAGGCCAATGTGCCTGAAAACATGAAGCAGTGACTCACTGTTAGCGCTCAGACTGTGCAGATTTCACACAGCCGAGCAGCGTGGACATTGAAAAACCTCCAATAACTGACTTCTTCAGGTGTAATAAACGAGTAAGAAATAAACATACTTCCTTTCACTCCGCCTCTGTGTAGGCTCGCTCAGGTGGTGGTTTTATCAGAGACAGCGTCTGTTGAGCCTCACATCTCAGTGTTAGTATCGCCTCTTTAACAAGGCCACCTGGTGCTGAGCCAACACACTTAATGAAAACACAAGATAACAAGATAAGTCCAAGTTCAAACTTAATTGTCCCTGAAGGGAAATTCAAACAGGAGCAGCACTGTAAACAGAGCAGAATACACAACCAGAGCTCTGCAACACACACACACACACACATTTACACACACACACACACACACACACACACTCACACAGAGGCTGCAGGGATGTTAATATTTAATATGAAGACACTGTGCACACCAGGCAGACGGCCATAACTCCTCTGTGCATGCCCTACTGCTGCCAAGGATTCATCAAAACACCAAACAGGAAGTCATCCTTTGGTGGATGTTGAGGTGAAACAAAGAATGAAGATGCAAACATTACAGTGTGTGATGCACCAAAGTGCTGACCTCAGGTTGAACTCACAGAAATCATTTGTCTAGATTTCAGATTGAAGATTTCCCAACCCATGCACTTTGAAAAAAAAAAGAAAACAAAGTGTCTTCACACTCCACGCCTCCACAGAGGCTTTAGTCTTCATACAACAGAGAACAATCCAACAATCACACAACGTCCGATTGAAAAGGTAAATCTCTGAAAAACCTGTGGTCCAACCCTTTTTCCATATTAACACAATGATTGACAACAGTGTGGAACAAATACTGTGGATTATCAAAGCAAAGATGGAACACTGACACAACAGACACTAAACTTTACAGAACTGTGTGTCTGCTAAACACACACACACTCACACACAAACACACACCCACCTGTTCTGCTGGACTAGACTCACCTGAGAGAGACACTCAGGAGTTTTAGAGACAAGGTGAAGGGGTCAATGTAGAAAATCTCCGACACAGAACACAAATAGGTGAGCAATCTGAGGCTGGACTTAACTCAGAGTGTTGATAGAAGTTGCACAGGTGTTATTGTTCTCAGAGCGGCTGGATGATGGGGGGAGGAAGGCTAACAGAAGGACAGAAACACTGTGACTTATGTGTGTGTATCTATATATATATATATATATATATATATATATATATATACATACTTTTTTGTTGTTGTTTTTTGTTTGTTTGTTTAAATAGTGTTGACTGTTTTGATCACCTAATGTGTATGTGTACAGTGCTGTGAATGTGATGGAGATGTTAATTTCCCTGATGGACACACCTTAAGGGATCAATAAAAGTACCATTTATCTATCTATCTATCTATCTATCTATCTATCTATCTATCTATCTATCTATCTATCTATCTTTGATGGGAGGCTGGACTGTTGTTCTGATGTTGACATTGAAGTTTGTGTGGAGGACGTCTTTGTGGTCCCTGAGGGTTTGTTTGTTTCAGCAGAAGCAAACACAGAGTTTCAGAAAACAGTGAAGAACAGAGTGTGTTAACATCATGAAGAAGGAGTTTCTAAGCTCAGGCGTACCAGGTTTCTGCAGCACTCACATGTGTCATATGTTAAATAGAGGGGGTGGGGGAAAATGCACCTAAATATTGTGATATTTTGTTGTATAATTTTTAAATTTATTTATTTATTGTCAGGAATCATAAACATTTTTTCAAATGCAAATGCTTCATTTTCTCCCTCTTATCAAAAAAGACTTTTGAACACAATATAAATAGCTATTTCAGATATAATGCTGCTGAATAAATCTTAAAACCTGACTCACATTCAGGGTTTACATTGTTGGTTTCAAAATGCCTGGGGCAACTTCAAAAAGCTGAGAGGCAAACAAAACTTGGTAGGATTGTCCAATTGGCTCAATTCTGAGCTTTTCAGCAATTTTATCATTTTCGTCTCTCATTTCTGTTACCACGAGCCCTCGAGTAGCTAGTAAACTAAACAAACAACAAAAACCATAATGTCATGAAAATGTTCTTCTTCCTCTTTGACCCTGGCAGATTCATGTTCTTTATGTTCCGTATTAACTGTACAAAGACTTTAATTAAAACATAAATCTTCTTTTGACATATTTTTTTCCAGATTATGAGTTTGATTGACACACATGCATTAAAAATGCAAAAAAAAAAAAAAAAAAACTACTATGGTCATTTTTTTGATTTAGGTAGTGCAGAAATATACATCATTTTTTCTCAGAACACCCCACTACTGAGGGGACTCTCATTTGGTGATATGGATGGATCATCATGCAGCTCTGGAAAAAATTGAGAGATGATCAATTTTTTTTTTCCAGTTTCTCTGATTTTTCCATTTATAAGTGTTTGTTTGAGTAAAATTTGCGGATATGTACAGATGCTGATTTCTAAAAAAATTGCAGTGGTCTCTTATTTTTTTCCAGAGCTGTGTATGAGCATTGACTGGTAGAGGAAGACTGGACGCCCATGGGTGATCCACATGAACTGTAATTGGAGCAGCACACCGTATAGTTTGACTTTAACCTGGGGGAAAGTTGAATCCCATCTTTCACTGTAACACCATATTTTCCACTAACCAAACCCACTATTCAGTTTAAATCCATCTGTTGATAAGCAAAGCACCTGAAACGAGGCTCCTGATATGTTCCTTTGATATCATCATTATTCATCCTTTTCGCTGTTATTAAAAAAGTGAACTGAAAATTGCTAAAAATCAGCAATACTGTAGAGCGGCAAGTTAAATTGAATGGAAACCCAAAAAATCTAAATATAATGGAATTGGGAGAAGCATATCGCCCTACACTGTGCAAACAGGCATAGAAAAAAAGACTGCAGGGGCTCGGATGGCCTAGTGGATAAGGCTGTGCACCATGAGGTTTGCCCTCAAGCAGGCAGCCCGGGTTCGAATCCGACCTGTGGCCTATTTCCCGCATGTCTCTCCCCTTTCTGATGCTATCCACTGTCCTCCTCTATCCAATAAAGGCCAAAAAAAACCTTTAAAAGAAAAGAAAAAAAGACTGCAAAACACAGTTGAAAAGCATGCATTTAGGACTTTAAAACCAAACATTTTCTTTTACCGTATCAAAAACATGACCAGTTAATTTTGAGACTGGAGAAAACTTTGACTTTCTAAAATGTTAATGTGATAACAATTGACAGTGAAAACAAATAAATAGGCATACATTTTAGAAGGAAATACTGTAATAAAACTGTCTTAAAACCTTCTGTTTTATGGTATTAAGCAAATGTACAGTCATTGAGGCTGTGCACACTAAAATTTATGGTATAAATCTTTTGATTGTTATTCAAAACAAAACTTAAATTTTACATGAACAGGATGTAAAAGATATGGATCACTTTAAAAGTATCAATAGCACATTGTAAAAAAAAAAAAAAATCCTATTGTTTTTATATGGAAAAAAAAATTGGCAGCTGTTGCCAGGTAGATCTTGCTAAATGTATATTAAAATGACCTTACAGAAAAACCCATCAATTTTACAGTTTAAAACTGCTATCATTTAAAACAAAATACATTTTAAATCAGTGAAACCATCAGTGATGTCTTGCCAAAGTGGCATGACTACATTTGTTACAGTATAATCAACAAGATGTTTTTACAGTGCAATCCCATGTAATATGAGCCAGGAAAGCAAGAATCTGTTCCTAAATCTGTACGTTGGCCTGTTTACCCATCTGAAAAATGAGACAGAGCAGCATTTCCTTCACAAAAGTCCCCCGTGTGTCTGTCTCAGCCTCAGCTGTGTATGACGGGTCGTCCAGCCTCAGCTCTGTGATAGGATTCAGTCTGTGGGCTCTGCTAAAGCTTGCATTGAATGTTAAAGTGAATTGTGTAGCTGGAAGCCCAGCTGCTGCCTCAGGAACACATTTTCTCTGTCCATATCTACACGTTTAGGTCCAGTCAAGCTGTGTTAGGATGAATATTTCCCCCAGAAAGCCACAGCTGGCGTTCATAGAGGAACATGCACGGGGAGCCATGATGACCCGACAGCTGCTGAGCTAACAAAAGGCAGCGTTTACAGAGCAGACAGGGAATAAATAGAATATAATACTCATAAGTATTTTTAAACTGGTGTATAATCACCTGAAACTGAAGGTTATTGGTTTCTGTTGAAGCTCCTGTGATGACTTTTCTAGCTAAGTTGGTCCTGGCGCCCCCTCTGGACAGAGTGATGCACTCATCTCTTTGTAAGTCCTTTTGTGTACATGCATAAGTCATGTTTCTATAGGTTGCTGTTAGTCATCTGGTCCGACACTCAGCCCCTGACGTTATCGTTATGGTGATGATGATGTCATGGCAGCATTATGTTGTGCTAAGTGTATACAGACAGTGATGAGATCCTACCAGCAAACAGAGGAGCAGAAAATAACAAAATACCTAATTTTTTGCACGTGTGTGTGTGTGTGTGTGTGTGAAGGTAGGAAGTATAAAAATGTAGTCTTTCCTCTTTTATCATTTTTGTACTGTCCCTCTCTCTCCCGTCTTTTGCTTCACTGCTTCTCTCCTCCTCATTTCCCAAAGTGCTTTTGTGTGTTTGTGTGTGCACATGTGGATATGTACAGCATCCTCTCCCACACACACATACACTCTTTTGATTTACTGCTGTTGTTAAACAACAATAAATGAAGCTCAGATTTGTCAGGGAAATTAAGAGCACGGTTCCACTCTCACACGTCCAATTAGAGACACATTTATCCACCATTTGTTCTGTGGACTGTAAGGATGCTCTCTCGCTCTCTCTCACTGGCCCTCCCTCTCTCACACACACACACACACACACACACACACTCACACACACACCCATACACACGCATACACACACTCTGTTTGTCAGTCAAACCTGGCTCGCACTCAGCTCAGGAGGAAGGAAAATCAGTGTCAAACAAGTTGATGAGATTTACTCATTAGATTCTGATTTAATGACTTTATAATCAAACCATTTTCCTGCAGGTTAATTCATTTCTCTGCCTGCTGTGGTGCACTGCTCACTCTTTGAGTATGTGTGTGTATTTCTCCTGAAAGATTTGGATTATTTCACTTGCAGACTGGTCTAAATCTGCTGCTTCTAAAAGAGGTTAGTATTATTCTGTAAACGTGATGTGAGGGGATCTGTGTGTCCAGATATCTTTAATCTAATGTCCTGTTGGAGAGGAAGCACACATACAAACACGCTAACCCAGGGTTTATATTTAACATTTCAGAGAGCCAGCTTTATGATGTATTCAGAAGAATGAAGCTGTTCCTTTCTGCTCCCTGAACTTCAGGCAGCATGGCTCAGACCCTCGTGCAGGCTGTTCCTCTGCTCAGCTGCTGACTGTGACTGTGTTCAGATCAGCTCAAAGAGTTTTTCAGGCCTCGCTAACTCTCCTTTCTGAGTGTGAGCTCTGAACATCTGCCACAGGATGCATGTCCCTCTACTATGAACTCAGTCACTCTAAACTGAATCTGTACAC
This sequence comes from Thalassoma bifasciatum, assembly GCA_008086565.1. Lineage (NCBI taxonomy): Eukaryota > Metazoa > Chordata > Actinopteri > Labriformes > Labridae > Thalassoma > Thalassoma bifasciatum. Next base: position 211,411 of record RPOG01000473.1, on the reverse strand, counting down.
ACACTTATCAGATGTTTCATCCACTGCAGCTGCAGGCTTTGGGCTGAACTGATGAAGTTTTAATGATCTTCATTGAATGATATTTGGAACATTGAGTTTGCAGTGTCCAAGGGTAAAGTGGGTGTAAATGTCCATGTGCTAATTTTTGGTTATGTTTGCAGCTAATTGTGAAACACTGTAGTTTTCAGCAAAGTTTGCAAAGTTGACTTGAACTACCCCCCTCCTATTGCCAACTTCCAAGTGGCTGAGCTATTACTGCCTCATGACATGGTAACTTACATCAAAGCCTACATTGTATTCACTGACACACACATATGCAGTCAAATCTAGCATAGCACATAGAACTGAATCACATAGCATTTGAACAAACAAAATGCATTGTTTTACAATGAAACTCAAAACTCATTTTAAAGCATCCTGTCAGGTCTTGATGTGTCACTCATATTAAAACACATTAAAATGCCTGGTACAGCACCAAACACTTTGTATCATACAGTGAATTTTACCCCTTGAACACATGAATTGTTTTTCTGCTACATCCAATCACAAGAAAGCACATCAGATACAGAATCATACACAACGAACTGAATCATATTGATTGATAGTGACTTGAGTTGGAGTATTCACATTGTCATAAATCTTATCATTATCCAGCCCCAACAAATTGTATCTATTAGCGTAGCTCCGCATATCACATTGTGCCATCTAATAACAAGCTGTATGTTGATGCATTATTTCTTTACGAGTGCTTTTTAGTGAAGAGTAATACACAGTAGAGTATTGTACTGGAGTGGCACAGTGGTGCAGTGGTTATTGCAGATACCTGGTTCAAATCCCTGCTAGGTTAAGGTAAGACATGACTTCTGCAAATCTTAACGTCTGTCTACTTCTCAGGTGGTCTATTCGTGGCAGGGCTTTGAACTAGATTTTTTTTTTTTCCCCAGTTGGTTCATTCCAAACAGAAACAGTTTTTGGTTTTGGGTTCCACCCCAAGATTCATGTTCTCAAAACGGTTAGAGTCAAAAGTTTGCTCCTGAACCAGTCAACAGCGTTCCATGTCAGCCATAGTTGGTAAGTGCTTTCTAATGATCTGTTATATCTCACAACAAACATTACAATTCACCAGGCCTGTGCATTATCAGGGGCTGACATTAAGGTCAATGTGCCGCTCATAGGTCATCTGATTTATTTACAGACCAGAAGAGAGAACAAATTTATTCCAACAAACAAACCCCTATATCTTTTCCAAACTCAACTTATTCTCTAAATATGTCGGCATTGATCTGCAAATTTGTCAAAAGATTCAGCTATCTGCATCATATCCCATTCAACTCCAGCGGCCTCAATAACTGAAATTTCCTCTGCCTCTTGTTGACATTTTGTGCGACCTTGCCCGGTTTTCAACCAGAAAACTGGGGTTTTCAAAACATTTATGCATAGTGCGCCTATATTGGTTACACTGCGATAACCCAGATAAATTATTATGCTTAAGTTTGGAAGATCTTCTCGTGCTACAATGGCTGAATTCTCTCGGTGGCTGGCAAAGGTTCGCCAATGTGTGTGAGAGTGACGCAAGAAGTGGATGCCTAGGCTACATGCCTAGTATGACAAACATTTAGGGAATGAAAAGAAATAATAATAATGACAAATTTTCATTGTTTTGATGTTGTGGTTCTGCTCCAGAACATTAAGATTTCCATAGTTTTTGGTTTCGTACTCATTTTGAGCAAAATGTCTTTTCGTTTTTGTTCCACAAACCCAGTTCAAACCCCTGATTTGTGGTTCAGTTTTCAGTGATAGCGTCTGTGATGACCATGAGAAGCAGTGTGTCTGCACTGAGACTGAAAACCCTCTGTATGAAGCACACCCTGAGAAAGAGTGACCTTCTGATTACTCAGAGGATAAAGATATAAGTATAAAGATATATGTATTAATGTTTGCATAAAGTGAGCCGTCAGCCAGTCGTGACTTCAGCCTCCCACTGTGGGACACGTCACTCAGCCTCAGGACTTTCTCTCCTGCTTTCTTTCTTTCTGCATTAACACTGAAACAAACCAGCACTTAGGACACAGGCGTGATGAGTGTTAGAGCGAGTCTGCAGGGATGCTCTATTGATCACAGTGCGCGTGTGTAAGTATGTGTGTGTGTGTGTGTGTGTGTGTGTGTGTGTGTGTGTGTGTGTGTGTGTGTGTGTGTGTGTGGATGTTTGCATACATTAAAGACACTGACAGAGGGGCGAGATGAAGCCTGGTTCATTACTGTCATTATGAGTCATCAGCTGATACTCGGGGGAGGATCCAGCTCAGCGATGTGACGGCTGGAACGCTCCCTGGCAGCTCCCCTCTGCGCAAGGATTTCTCGTTACCCCACCAACAAGGAAGACAAAGGTGATGATGGGCTGACAAGAGCTCCCAGTGCCCCGATTGTGACATTAATGAGCAGAAAAGAAACGAGAAGAAGCCAGGTGTGTGTGCTTGTGTGTCTGTGGTCAGGCTGCTGAGGCTGATGTGTGTGTGTGTGTGTGTGTGTGTGTGTGTGTGTGTGTGTGTGTGTGTGTGTGTGTGTGTGTGTGTGTGTGTGTGTGTGTGTGTGTGTGTGTGTGTGTGTGTGTGTATTAGTGTGTAGGTGAAAAACAGGCCACAGGGCAGAACTAGAGCTCCAGAACAATAGCTGATTATTTTGATGTCTACATAGATCGTCACTGGAAGTCTCCATGCTCTTTCCGTAGGGCTGTTGAAGGACATTTTCTACATCATCCTGACTAAATCTTTATTAAGCAGATACAACCTGTACCCTTCACACACTGCAAGCCTCTATCCTCATTGACATCATGGGTACACCTGGTTCTGTTGCAGGTGAGATGAGGCGAGATGAGACAGAAGCAGCATGTGGAAGCTGTACTCAACATGACTCCTTAAACTGATCTGAAATCAACAATAAAATTCAGATTGTTGAGGTGCAAAGAATGAGAGGACAGAAGCAGAGTGTCTTTGTTCCAGACAACTTTTTTACAGGATGCAAATCAACACAATGATGTACAACCCCCAATTCCAATGAAGTTGGCACATTGGGTAAAAACATAATAAAAAAAGAGCAAAATGTTTTTTTCAAATCCTGTTTGAACTTATATTCAATTGAATACACTACAAAGACAAGATATTTATTTTTTTTGCAAACTGATCAACTTTTTTTTTTCTGGCAAATATTTGATCATCTTGAATTTGATGCCTGCAATACGTTCCTAAAAAGCTGGGACAGGTTCATGATTCCCACTATGATACATCACCTTTACTTTTAACAACAATATTCAACAAGTGTTTGTAAACTGAGGACACTAATTGTTGAAAGTGCTGGAATTCTTTCCCATTCTTACTTGATGGACAACTTCAGTTTCTCAAAAGTGCAGGGCCTCTATTGTAGTATTTTGAGCTTCATAAAGCTTATTTTCTTTTAAGGGGAGACAGGTGTGGACTACAGGCAGGCCAGTTTAGGAGCTACTCTCTTTTACCACAAAGCCATGCTGCGAAAAACAGGTGCTGAATGTGTAACCTTCTAAATTAAAAGTACTATTACGACTTAGATTTTAATAACTGCATTACAGCACAATACATAGTGCAGAGTTTACCTCTGAAATGACTGAACTCTCCTGGTGAAAACCATATCCCTCTACAGTAGCTATTCCACATGGAGGGCAGACTGGGTGGATAAATCAAACACACCCTTCCCAACACAGTGTGTGTGTCTGAAGCAGCTGACAGCTCCCAGTGAATCAGTCTGAAGACGAAGAGTAAAGTCATATCCTCAGTTCATTCACTCAGTGTTATACTCAACACCTAAAAATGTAAATATGATATAATAATAGAAATAGAAATAGAAACAACCACCTGCTTAAAAACACAGCAGTACTCAGCACAACAGGGCTCAAAATGCTGGTTTAAATTTTTTTTTCAATTAATTGCCCAGCCCTGCTTCACAGATATTCAAGTTACTCATGATTCCATGGACGCTAAAAAAAAACCCCTCATACAATCACAGATTCTGGCTTATGACTATGTACTGAGAACATTCTGGATTGTCCTTTTTCCTCTTTGATACGACATGCATGATTTCCAAAAACAGTTTGAAATATGAATCCAAGATTTTTGATGGTATTATGGGCTGCAGATGATGAAATCCATACATTTCTACAGTTGAAAGTTGAAAATCATACTTTTTAAACTGTTGGACTAGTTGTTGACAAAGCGGTGAACCTGGCCCCATCCTTAGTTGTGAAGGACTGAGTCTTTTGGGGATGCTCCTTTTACACCAAGTCATGACACTCTCTTATTTCTAATGAACCTGTTCACCTGTGGAATGATCCAAACAGCTGTTTATTGAGCATTCATCAACTTTCCCATTCTTTCGTTGCCCTGATGTAATACACAACGTCCCAACTTCATGGGGGTTGTAGTTTGATATCTATTTGTAGTTTTAATTTCTACAGAAAACTTCACACAACCCACAGCCCACCACACAGCCCGATGACAGCGTCCTGTAACGGGGCTGCTGGCGTGGTTAAAGGTGTTTGGCTTGAGCAACTGAGGAGTAAACGCAGCCAACAGTTCCCCTCACAGCCTGTCAGAGCCGCTCACACTGCTTGACTGATCACTGAGGCTCTTTAGCCCAAGGTAGATCACTGCTCCACTTCTGACTGCTTTATGCTATGCTCACTTCCTGAACTAATAAAGCAGAAGGAACCCTGTTAACCCGTCCCTCAGCTGTACATAGGGTGCACTATTCTATCTCTTTTGTGACTTGTAATCAATATGGGATCACATTTTTAAAGCCTGTTAATCCTCACAGCCTACATCATGGTCTTCAGACAGTCGCCAAACACCCGAGTGTCTATCAGTCAGAGAATTCAGTCTGAGGACTCAGTCTGAGGACTGGGTCTCCTGACAGCTCAGGATGCCATCATTTCTCTGCTTCCTGCGAGCACTGGGTGTTCAACGGTGCAGCAGGAGCTCTCAGAGAGGATGCTGGGACTGAATCTGCATGCAAGACAAAGAACAAAGCCTAAAACGGCAGCAGTGAATCCTTTGTTTTTACAGTCCCAGTAGATATGCAGAATAATCACCTGGGACAGAACCCGGCTACATGATCCAATTACTGCTTTCATTATTTCTCTGAGTCAGATCATGGCTGTTTGAAGCCCCTGTTGCTTTTGTGTCATCTTATTCTCTCATTATGCGGTGATGTCATTATAATTTCACTCCTTTCTTCCTCTCATCCAGGGTTCATTAAAGAGCTTTTAGAGCTGTTTATGTAACCACTGTTTCCACAGCAGAGCCCTTTCTTCAGCCAAAGTAGCAGCATGCCTGTGTGGGTGGAAACACTAATCTCAAATATCTCAACAACCAGTCAGAAAGAGGCACAGCCAAGCTCCCCTGGTAACCAGTCCTGCTGACCTCTGACCTTTCTTCTAGCAGCAACAAGAGGTTAACATGTAGATGTAGTTCATGTTTTCCACAAACATCCTGAATCCTGATGAGCTGAATGTCGGAGCTTGACCAGTCCTCTTCTACCAATGAGAAAGAATAAACATTCCTCCTTTGCCCCGTTAGTAATCTACAGCTGAAGTAAAACTCTAAACTTTGACATGTTTGCATGAGCAGGTCAGAGGAATTACCATGGAATCCAGAATATAAATTGCAAAACATAAGATTTAGCTTGTTCTGGGCTGTTTAATGGTCTTAAATTGGTTCCTAGCATGACCATTTCCATCATAAACCATATCCCAGCTTGTAGTCCTGATCCCGGTAGGGTGGTTGAGATCATCCTGTGTTATCTTTGATGGTTTCAGTGGGTCAAATTCAATACTTTTTAAGGTCTTTTTTATGCCACCTTGAATTAAACTGCAGTCCAAAAACGCCACAAATATAGGTTATAATTGGGGGATCTCACTGTATTAAGACCGAAGCATAGCATGTGCATCACTCAATGAGACTCATTCAAGTTTATTTTGTGATATGGCTGCGATGTATTTGTGGCTACTGGCAGCAGTTTTGTGCTTTATGCACTGCACGTGGCTCTTGACAGCCTTAACCCCCATGGTGCTGAGCTTGAGGATCTTTTGCACTGGAATGCATCTGGTCTCATCTAGGTTGGCAACGGACGTGATCCATTTAAAAAAAAAAAAAAAGTACACTGTTTAGCCAACACTCAATAAATTTGCTTGTAAACTGGCTAGATAGCATGCAGATAATCTATATTAACAGCTTTCTATTAGATGAGAGTAGCCTCTTTACATCGCCTTCTTCAAAAGTCCCCCAAGAAAAAGAGAAAATATCTTACATTGACTAGACCAACAAATATAAATATAAGACCTTTGAGGTAGGGGTGGGGGATCTACTTGCTGTATCATGTGCTGTTGCATGTGATATGTATGAAATTACTCTATTAGAACTGTCAAGTATAAACAGATTAATACTTCGAGATGTTGGCATATAATTCTCTTGGTGGTTTGGCTTCTTTCACTCTCTGCTGGTGCTCCCCTCACAGCAAGAAGCACACACCCCAGCCCCTCAAGAAAACTCACCTGTGCATGAGGGTTTTTGTGTCAGGTGAGGAGACAAAAGAGGCCCTTGCATATCTGGTCAGACACAGGTTGTGGGTTATGGGGTTGTTTTTGAAGTTTGGGCTTGCTCTGCTGCCTGTGTGATCCCTGCCTGATTCTCTCCCAGCTCTCCACAACAAGAAACAAACCCAACAACGCAACATGTACTCAAGTTTCAGTTTGTTTTTGTGTGGGCTTGTTTGGTGTCATTTTACAGCTTAATACCAAACTACTGCAAGCTGCAATGTTATTAAAAAAAAAACAAAAAAAAACAAATAAGGCTCTGCAGCATCAACAAAATATATATACAAACGTCTAACAACAGACCAAAAAGAAAACTCAAGTAAACAGAGGGAGGAGGAGGATCCCTAAACCACAGCCAGGCCCCAGGCTCAAAGACAGAATTCACAGAGATCTTTCAGCATGACAAATAATATCTGGACTCTGGGAAAGGTGCTTTGTGACAGGATGTCTTAACCAGAGAGAGACCTCCCCTCAAAAAACAGCAGACTGTTTCACCCTGCAGAATGTTCCTATCTGCAGAGGGAGTTGGAGTCTTTAACGACCCCTCAGTGGTTCACTGTGAGCAGATGTTTTCATGCAGCAGCAGGCTTTCATCATATTCTGATTTATTGCTCAGTTAACAGTGTGTCTGTCCTTTAAAGCCGGAGCGTGTCTGCAATCATGTTTCAGATCAGGCTCCAGGAGGAGGACGTCTTCTTGGCTGAGGTGTAATCTTGCTGTAAAACACGGGGAAGTAGACGCTGATTTAGAGACAATAATGACACTGTGAGGATGCAGGTTAATTCCTGTTCATCGTCTCCTCTACGGGGATGATATTCACACACACTCAGTGTAATTACACACCGCTTTGTGTTCCTGTAAACACACAGCTCAGTTCTCATTGTTTGTATCCATCCACCTGTGAGACACACACTCTCCTCACACCTCTCTGCCTCTTTTATAGATGTGTTTTCCACTGATGATGGCTGCTCGGTGGAAGCATGGATCTGTGTGCAGGCTGCAGGGCGTTTGGTGACAGCGGAGGAGGAGAAACGGGCAGATTGAGAGTGGGAGGAGGAGGAAGAGCGCTGCGTCGTGTCAGAATAGAAGCGAGCGTCAGGGTGCTGTTAGTGTTGTTGTTGTTGTCGCTCATACGTGTGGAGAAATCGCCTCCATGTTTACGTGGCACAGAAAACAGATGTCCTCTCCTAAAGAAGTCGCATGGAAACATCTCTTGAGTGATGGGAGCCTCCCAGGTTGGTGCCTGCTGAGGGGGAGGAACAGAGGAATGGAGCTGTCTCACGCACTACTGAGACGTATTCATTAAAGCTGAAGCTCATTATGGATCTGTCCTCAGCTCTTAGGGTCACTGCTGCTCTGCTCTGCTCAGAGGGATCAGAGAGACCGGTAATTTCTTAAGGCTTCATTTTTAGATTAGTCCAAAATAACTCTGAAACCGAAACTCTGAAAACTCAAATCACACATTTTTTGTGAAAAACTATCACTTTATGCTTATAATTCTGACTTATAAACACCTAGGTCCTTTTGCTCTCTACAGAAAGTGAATCGGAGTCACCAGCAGTAGCAATGATTGTTCATCTGTGCCCTCGGATCTGCTCTAAGCACATTCTGGTGACACTGTGCAGCTCTGTGCAGTTAGCTCTGGTTTGTGTCTGAGGTTGAAGATGAGCTGTTAGAATCTCCCTGGTAAAGGGCCTGATCTACTGGAGGTTTAGGTGTATACAAACCTGCAAACTGGATAGCATATGCAGATCTGATGTACAAACCAGGTGCAAGTAGGGTGAGGAAGCGTCCTCTTTTTCCTGGACATATCCTCCTTTTTGGTGGTAAAAATTATGTTTGAAAGGATTTCATAAAATTCTACAACTTTTTTTGTGTTTTTCTCAGCTTTTTCTACAGACTGTTGATAAATATAATAAAGCAAAGCTGCACTGAGCTACTGGCTTTATTCTGGTGCACCAACCTGTCAGGATGTTAAGCAGAAAAACATGCTCGGACTGTTTGCAAGGCTGCACCTACAGACAGAAAATGCCTAAGTGGAAAGGCACTTTTACAGACAAACTACAGTAGTTTTCCTCTTTTTTTTGGAGTCATGTCTGGTGGGAGGCACTGTGTGTTGTCTGCAAAGCTGGCATCTTTGAAACGCCAAACAACTAAACATTGAAACGCCCCAATCGATATTCAACTTTAACATATTTTGGAGCATTACTTATATTTTTGCGCATTTGTTTTTCTTTTTATTGACAGATGTGGAGATGCATTATGATGGAAGCCTATTTCCACCAGTTAATAAAAATAAAAATGAAAACGTGGCTTTGTTATGATTTCTTTTTCTAATATTCAGTTGAAAAGTTGTGATGAAGAGTCAAAATTGTGATGAAAAAACTCAAATTTTCAAGATAAGAAGTCGTTGCCATTAGATACAGTTCTAATTATGAAAAAAAATCAAAACCATAAGAAAAATAGGCAACATTTTTAGAAAGAGTTGTAATTCTATGACAACTAAGTTAATTTTTTTTAGATAATTAAGGCAATATTATGAAAAAAATAAAAACCATGAGATAAAAAGTTGAAACTCAAGAAAAAAAATCGAGATTACGGGGGAAAAAATGTTGAAAATTTAAATTAAAAAGTGTTGGCTTTTTATCTTCCCCTGCTGGGACCGAAAGATAAAATGCATTTATAGCTAAACAAAAATCCTTTGCTGAAATGGGAAAAAGAAACTGAGGATACCAAGGATGAAAACCAAAAACTGAATAACCAGAAAACTATGAAAAGAAATTATTTGGTCAATTATTAGTACCATTCCAAAGTTTAAGTCAGAGTGGGACCCATTTTATGCCCTGGAGTTTCACACCTCAGACTGGCCCACATTAGATCATGACATAAGTTATGTGCCTCAGCATCATACTATTACTTAAGTGATTTATTGATATGTCATAACGAAACACAATTCATGCACTTGGATGGTGCTTATGTTTTCTGATTGATTGAAGAAGTGATTTGCACTTCAGGGCCACCGTATACCTTACCTATTTTATTCTCTCTATCTGATGTTTCTTTTTCTTTTCATCCTATCTTGATGAAAAAGAAAGTTTGTCACACGTGGCTGATGACCCCCTGACATACACTGCTGCCCGTGCACGGACGTGTTGTTAAGGTAACAGGCAGCTGCGTGTGAGAAAATAGAAGAGCTGCCAGTGCAGCTGTGATTTATAAAACTAAATGGTCTTACATAATTTGTCTTATTTACATGACGGAATGTAAATTCTGTCTCTATGGGCGTTCACGTTTCTCCTCTGCTATTTCTATTCTTTCCATTCTACTCTGATGCACACAGACACACACACACAGACACACACACTCACGAGCACATAGTAGACAGAGACTTGGGACAACCACCACAAGAAACATAGAAATAACTTTTTAAGCGCTCTCAAGGCAAATCACGTCCATCTTCTCATCTCGGCTTGTGTTTTCCTTGCGTCATCACAACCTTCTGCTTCGGTCGTGTTTCAGTGATAAAAGCATTTCAGCAGAAAACCAAACATGCACTTTTGAACCATTTTCAGTCGAATATTTTAAGTGGCCAAATATTCAGTGCACCCCTACTTTATGTGTTACTTTCTCGCACCACTAGCATCTGAAATTTTTAATTTGCATGAGCAATTTAGAGTTTGTTATTTTTGATTTCAGAAGTTTAGGCCCGGGATGTTAACATGCGAATATTTTGTTTCTTGAAATACAAAAAATCAGCCAAGTGTAGGTTTTGCTAACAGATAGTTTATAAAGTCATGATTTTTTTAATAAAAGGGAAGGTTTGGACCTTTTTAGCATAGAGCCCAGAGGTCAGGAAGGAAAGATAGGAGAATTAGATAATTGGTGTGCACCTTTGCCAGAACACAAAGCAGTTGATGCTGAAAACGCTGGTATGTGAGCTGTCAGGACTCTAACTCTAAGCCATCATGAAGTCCTGAGGTGTTCTTCCTCTGAATGTCAGTCAAACATTTAGCCCCGCTTGAACAGAAGAACACCTCATTACAGACACACTGTTTGCTATCAGAGCAGCTCTGACTTCATCAGTGAACACACTTTGAATTTTAATCCAGCTGTCTGCTTTTAGCATCCAGGGGTATCCATGGAAACAAGCATCATTAGATCTTCTCTCCAAACTGTTTCATACCTTTACCTTCACCTGACATGAGATCTACACAGACAGGACCAGTTACCTGGTCAAAGGTAAATAAAAGACCTGCAGGTCTCACCTGATGTCTGCCTGACAGACAGACAGACAGACAGACAGAAAGAAGGATGAATGGATAGACGGATGGATGGATGGATGGGAGGACAGGAAGCTGTTTGTTCTCTTTTATTGTTCCTGTCAGGTAGCAGCGCTGCTGTCCGACTTAATCACTTCAGTAAATATTATGTCTGAGCTCACATTAGCTGTAGGGCTGATGCTGGAAAAGCCTCACAGACGCAGGCGTCACAGCCGTCTTTGTCTGTGCTTCAGTGAATTCAAACAGGCAGAAAGTTTCTGCAGCTGATTCAGAAGCTGAGCGTCCCTCATTAAAAAGAAGCGTGTTGTCTGAGAGTGAACCTTAACATTCACAGCTATAAATAACTGTAGTGCAGCTGACTGCTTGCTATGACAAATAAACTGACAAAAGAAATGAGCATGGACATGTAACAGGAGAGGGAAAGCAGTTTTGTCTACAAACTAGTACAAGTCTCAAACGGAAACAGAAGGGATCAAAGAAGAGGTGGTCCACTTTGTGCTTTACAAACAGTATTGTTGCTCATCTCAAGAGTCAGAGAGTTAATGTTTAGTGTTAAATATGCTGCTAAATAACAAAAAAGTTTATTTTTGGCCTCTGATGTCACTTTGTACCAGCTTGGTTTGGATCCTTGTAATGCTGTATCAGCAATACAGAGATCACCTGTGGTTTTAACTAAATCCTGAGTAAAAACATTGACATGTTTTTACAAGGGGCCCTTTCCCCAACAATGGTTTATGGATGGAACGCAAAGATATTGTTTCATTTTGGTCTCGTTTACACAGAAATGACATCTTAGCCGACCTTAGTAGAAACTTTTGAAAACGTCCGCCAGAGTAGAATTTTTCTGAAACGTTGTTGTCGTGCAACCAGCAAACCAGAGTTTCGACTGACGCTGACGTCATGCCCCACTTTACAAGTGGACATGACACTTTCATTGTAGCATGGCCATGCACCAGCCGGACATCAACAACAACAGTAATAATAAAGGACTTCAGCCTAAAAACCATTGTCGCGTAAACAGCTCCAACAGTTACATCACCAACTATAGGCCTGGTATGAATACTACACCTTTTTCAGTCCCTTTCCTTTGAAACCTTAGATTTTTTTCACTGTTTTTTTGCATTTTTGGGTGAAACACTATGAAATGTTGTTGGGGCCTAAAATTTCTTTTGCCAAATAAATTCAAACACCAGATTGATTAAATCCCTGCCTTTTGTACACCCCACCTGTAACTACTACAGATGGTTTCGTCAAGATAAGGTCGTTTTTGTAGGAACAAATTTGCACCTTCCTTGTATGAAAACAAGCCAAGAGATCTGCCTTTCAGGTCAGTAGCCGAGTTACTTTGATGTCAACCCCCGTTAATGCATGGACCTGGTGAATTGTAGGGTTTGTTGTGAGAAATAACAACACATTGGAATGTGCTAATGTTACATCTACCAACTTAACTTGGCTGACACAGAACAATATTAGCCAGTTCAGGAACAAATTGTTTTGGTTCCAACCAGTTCGAGAACAAAAGTTATGGTGTTGAACTAAAAAAAAACCAACTGAAAACGTTAAAATACTGTTGAGGATGGCCTGATTGGTAAATAAGCCCTGCTTGTAAGAAAGCTTCTCGTAAAAGTAACATGATGAGGTATATATATTGTTTTAATGAGCATTCAATACGCCATAGTGAGATTCTTCCTCTACAAACTCTTAAAGCATCTTTGCACAAAGAATTAATTCCCTAAATCCTCAGCCAGTTATCTAATCTGTGTCTGAGGGAGAAAAGAGTGCTGAGCTTGAATCTGTGTTTAAAGAAGTGTGTCCTGTGATGACAGATCATTTACTCATTTAAAGCCCCAAAGCACTCGGAGCTGCACAGACCTCAGCTCACACCTGATCTTTTTGCTGTGAAATCACAATCAAAAAGGTAAAACATGGGGTTCAATCCCACATTACACACAGAGACACAAAGGACAGAGGACAGGGTCTCAGAGGAGCCTCCTGCAGGTGATTGATGGATGTGTGAGAGTCTCACAGGAGTGACTTCAGCCTCCACACAGCATCTTTACAACAAACAGAGAAAAAGAGGAGGGAGAGGCTACAGAGCAGCTGTGACAGGCCCAGACACAACTTATAAACCGACATCTACACGCAGCCCAGACAGAAGCAGCCCAGAGAGAGCCTCTCCTGCACTGGATTAATAAAAAGCCTGCGACATTACTTTGTTAGGAGATGGCAGGAGGAGTGAGGGAGGGAATAAAGAGGGAGGAGGAGAGAACAACTCAGACAGATTTTAGAAAACTGATTCATCCTCAGGGTTACAGCAGCTTCATCCACATCAATTTTACCATTGTTAAAGACCTGAGTATGGGCTACAAACAAACTGGTTCCAACCTGTGAGGACAGACAGGCTCAGAAAGTACTTAGCTTTGTTTTTAGGTGGTAGAGACTAAAAAGTAAAATTGAGTGATCTTTAATCAGAGCTCAAAATGATAAATGCTATCACAGCAAAATGTTTCCAACACCAAGGAGCCTCCAACTACACCAAATCCTCTTTGCGCCAGAGGCTAAGCTAGCTCATCTGTGGATATAACCATGAATATAAAATACTAACAGTGGATATTCAGACTGAGCGTGTGCAGATCTTGAAGCCTCTATGTATTCATGTGTTGAATAAATCCTTGAATGTGTCTGTAAACTGGCTGAAACACTGTTCTAAAATTCATAACTTTTGGTCTCTTGTTCCCATTTCTTTTTTTTTTTTTGCATTCTAACGCTCTACTTAGAACCTTCTTAAGATCCAACAGTGCAAGATGTAAATATTTTCAATCTTTTAACTAGTCTTGATTTTGATCAGGAGTGTAATTTTTTCATGTCTTAAATCATCCTCAGAGACTCTGCAGGTGAGAAGATGAAGAAAAAATGAAGTTCTGAGGTTAGTTTATATCTCATTCACACTGCAGAGCCTTTGTAAATAGAACACTATGACATGTGGAATAATAATTGTTTTTCATATGGAGGAGTTTACACCCTCTCTTTAAAAGTGTTTCATTCACATTCATAAGTAGTTCTTCTTTCTCAGTAATGTCAGGAACCAATTCACCCAGCAACAGGCAACAGAGTCAGCAACCATCAAAACATCCCCTTAACGCCCCTCCGCCTCTGGAAACAGCAGCTGCCTTGAAGATAAAAGCAACCACACTGAGCAGGTTAGCTTTTTATTCTCACCATCACAGCGCCCCAAGTTTTCTTCAAACGCATCAGAAAAGTTTCTGATTGTTCCTCTTCTGATCTGTTTCATCTGTTTTTTCTGCTCCACGGCTCCAAGGAAGTGTTTCAGAAGTAATGAAGAGAGGAAGAGCGGCGGGGCGTTTACACCAACAGGGTCCTTTTAATGAATCAGCGCTCCAGTTGTCGCTTTGCTGTAATTCAGGTCAGAGAGAGAAAGAGCATGGCCTTTACTCGCACAGAGTCCTGGAGTTGAAAGAAAAACAGGTTTCTCTGGAGTTGGATGGACTTTAAAGAGACAAATCAAGTTTACAGACTCTGTCCTCAGAGGCCGCCGCTCGCTCTGACATCAAAGATAGTCAGAGGAGAGCGGAGTGTTGCCTCAGGAGGTGAACTCTACGCTCCAGAGCTGTGCATGTTAAACCAGAACATCATCCAGGCCTGAATTATCTAAAGAAATATCTGACTATTATTAAACATACAATCTGGAGTTTCACACTCACTAACATCTGATGCGACTGATACCAGGGACAAAAACTCTTGACAGCTTTTTATTATTTTATGGTGGTAATGAAAGAAAGCAGATATCAGTGTTTCCTCTCCTGTCAGCACAGCGGCCGCTCTGTTTCCTGCAAACTTTTAGAGAAAACACTGATTAGATTTCCTGACACTCAGACCTACGTGACTCACTCTCTGACTCATGACGAGCCCCAAACTGTGAGCTGGGAGCTAAAGATCCAGGTTTCTGTTTGAATGAGAGGAGACAGCTGCAGGAAGCAGACAGTGATGGGTGAAAGATGTTCTTCTGCAGTGATGGTCGCTCACAAAAGCATCAGAGGAGAAACTTAAAGAGCAGCATAAGGAGTTCACAATTAATCAGCCCAGTTTGAGCCGCTGGATCAGAAACACAGATAAATGATAATTAGAGCTCAGACTTTTATGAGCCCCCCCTCGTTTTGAAAAACACTTGTTTCTATGGAAGCCCACCTCAGCCAGTTAAAAAAATTGAAGTGAAACTTGGCCTTGTTGAACATTTTAAAAGTATGACTGAAGTCAAAATTTTGAGATAATTCAGCCAAAATTTAGAGATAACAGCAACAGAAATGGTAAAAATAGTCAAAATTTTGAGATAAAAGATCAAGGTTTGAAATGTTGAAATACTCTGATAATAAAGCAAAAATTTGAAATATAAAGTGAAAATTTTAGGATAAAAAAGTCAATATTATAAGTGAAGTCAAAGTTCTGAGATAGTCAGAACAATGATGAAAAAGTCAAGATTTATGATGAAATGTCAAAATTTTGACTGTTTACCTGAAAATTTTGATTTTTTGTTTTCCAAAATTCCAACTTAAAAAGGGAAAAGAAATCCAAGTTTTTGTTTTTATATTTTAACTGGTGGAAATAGGCTACTAAAAGTGTCAGCTGGTGAAAACATTTGTCTCTTCGAGGCTACCTGATCTGCAAACCCCCTTCACTCTGATTGGCCAGCTCTCTGGACATGTGCCAGGGGCAGAGCGATACACAGACAATGGTACTTGTTAGGATCTGGTGCTATTATTGAAGCAGAAAGTTCCAGAATGTCTCTGATTTTTTTCTAAATGTCTCGATGAGAAAGTCGCACAAATATAGTAAGGGGGCACACCCATCTGCACCCCCTTTTAAATGTGCTGTAAACAAGTTAGCATTTTATAAATTCAACCAGACTGTTCTTACAACACAGATAAAGAGAGACAAACTGTTTCTGAACCAGGCAGTTATTTTACCATGGAGCCTGTGGGGATGGACTCACTGCCGGAGACAGACTCCTAGTGGACACTCAAGGAACTGCAGTTTATTTAACATGGAGCTCTACGGGGACTGACTCACTGCTGAAAACAGACCTTGGTGGACTCTCTGGGGCCCCTATCCACAGGTTGAATCAGTCTCTCTGTTTTTGTAGTCCCTGTATGTAGTCTGCAGGTCAGCTTGGATCAGTCTCTGAAGTCACTTTCAGACTGTAAGTTAGTTTTCTGCCTGTCAGTCAGTGAGAGGGCTTCATAAATGTGTGCTGGGCTGTAGTCTCTGTTCCAGGCTGTCAGACTGAGCTGTGACTCGGAGCTGAACTGAAGTGATGTAGTAAAATAAGCAAAGACATCAGATTCCTTGTGGCTGCATCACTCTGAGCTTTGATCACAGGAAAACTATAAAGAGGCTTCAGCCTCAGAGGAAACTCTATTTACCTTTACAACACTTTTAACAAGCTGGAGGAAAGAGGATGAGGTATTTATTCTGAATCAGCCCTCACTAAGAGCAGCTGTGATTGTTGTTTCCTGCTTTAATTGGTGCAAACTGAACCTTTTCATGACTGAGGCATTCATCACTTCTACAACAGAGCCCTGAGGCTCTGGTCTTTTGGGTCTTTTTTCTAGACATGCCTTGAGTGATGGAAATGTAGGTGAAATGTAATATCCCCTGAGTGTCCTGCATGCATGCTCCATTCTTTAACACCATGGTATCAGGTTAATACCTGGTATGATGCTTAACCCCATGTGTCTAAAGCACGGGGAAACAGCCAAGACAGAAAACAGGCGGTGTTGTGTCACGTCATTTTCTAGCCCTGTTAGCACACAACGTAGTGATGAATCCAGAGTGGAGGAGATTAGCCTGCTAATAACCAAAATGATAAGTGATAAACTGAGATATGCTCCTGTTGAGGACAAGGCTTTAGAGAGCTGGTGGTGTTTGTCAAACTGGAGTACAAGCCAAAGGAAAATAAAAACAACAGCTACGAAAGTAGAAAAGATGTATGTGTCATCTATAATTATTGCCCAGGGGGTAGGTGTCTGATGGATCCTTTATCTTCGTATTATTCGTATTTAAAAGAAAAATACATACCCAAATACTAGTTAATCAGGTAATCAGAGTAATCAAAACCAGGGATTACTGTAAATTTAGAACCTCAGTTCGAGGTCAATTCTTTGGTGGTCAAAACAAAAAAGACTGGTTCCTGATTGGACACTGAACTATAGCTCTGGAACTACAAAGGTTTACCAGAGAGCTCTGCACCATGGCCCAACTAACTGCTCCAAAACCCTGACCAGAGGCCTCAAAAATAAACCAAATCAAAAACCAACCCACTCTTTATGAGGATGAGGATGATGATGGTGGTGGTGATGTATCGATGGGGAAATCAGTCGTATTTAAATCCTATCCCCCTGCTGTTTCTCACCTGAGCCACAGATGTGCAGTGTGTGTGTGTCCGTTGGAGTGTAATTCAATGTGTGTGTTTTGGGTGGGGGGCATGTGTTGGTCCACAGAGGGGCGCTGTAATGTGCTAACTGGTCTGTTTAGTGTCATCAGGGGTGTAATGAAGTGAGAACAGCTGTGAAACAGATGACTTGGGTTTCAGGGGGGGAGGTAATTAAGCTCCCATTCCATCTCACTGAGGAGAAGTAGAAAGCAGCAGCAGCTAACTGGACCAGTCTGACTCATTTACATCCTCCCAACAAAACCAGTACCACCTGCTAGAGTCTCAGCTGCATCTGTATATCATTTGTAGCACTTTTTCTGTCCAGAGTTAGCATTCAGGGGGACCAACCAGCCTCATGAGCATGATTCTAGGCTGCAAAGAGAGCATACAAACTCCACACAGAAAGGTTCCTGCTCAGCTGTGAGTCCAACCAGGAACCTTTCCACCGGAGAAACAGCACTAACCACTTCAGCACTGTGCCACTTTTTCTTTTTCTTTTTTTGTTAACTTCTGATAACATTTTTGTTTCTTTTTTAGTTCCTTGTCTCACAGCAATATTTTGAAGTGTAAAAATGTTTCACCAATTTAATTAAGTAAAAGGCAGTAATACTTTTTACAGTGTGACCAAAACAAGTAGTGCAAATAGCATTGTCATCATGCTCACTCAGCATAAAAAGCTGTTGATTTTATCAGTTAAAAATGTATTTTTTTAATAGTAACATTTTTATGTAAAAAGAACAGGAAATTATTTACAGTGCAACTATAAACAGTTTTTTTTTCAGTGTACTGTTATGAGTTAAACAGAAGACCATATTTTTAAAATTCATGCCCCTGTAAAAATTGAAGTTTGTGGTGCTTAACAATTAACATAACCAGCATAACCTCAATGACTGCATTTTTGCCAAAACAATGTTGTAAAATTTATGGTTTTTAGACATTTTAAAGGTGAAAGTTTGGCTTTATTTTGTATATGTATGCTTATTTGATGGTTTTCATGGTAGATTATCATTCAAACAATTTTTACTGTAAAAGTCAAAGTTTTCTCCAGTCTCACAGTTAACTATTATTTATTTAATATGTTCAAAGAAAATGTTGGTTGAACAGTCCTTCACTGTTGCTTTTTGATGGCATTTTGTTGTATTTTTACTGACTTTCCTTTACAGTGCACTACTTGTAACACATCTTTCCTGTCTAAATCTACTCCAAATCTTTTTTTGATGGACCAAAAACAACTAAAACCTGAGAGAGATTTTATGTCTAAAAAGATGCCGTCAATGGTCCTTCTTCAGTTTTTTTAAATAATGTGTTTATACAAGAGCTGAGCAAGTACACATTTCTTGCTCCGTGGGAAGTTTTTTCACACACTGTCATCAGTTCAGACATCTCTTTTGTCCTCTGATATCTTAACATATACATTTTCCTGGACTTTTAAGGTGAATGTAGCTCATAAAAAGTCTAATTAGATCAGGTTTACAACTATAAGACAGAGACACTCAGTTGGAGTTGAGTTTTGCAGTGGAGGCAGCCATAAGGACTGTAACCTCAGTATGTGGGGTGCATCCTTTCACCACCAGGCTGACCTCACCACATGCTGTTCTCTTCTTTTGAAAGTGATATCCTCAGAGCCTTAATGACCTTTCATCATCAACATTCACACTGAACTCCCCTGGTGTCAAATCAAAAGCACTGGGACTGCAGTAAAGCCTGCTCTGTGTTTCTGTGGAGACTTTAGACAGAACTATTTGAACCTGAAGCCTTTAAAATTACTCAGGACTCTCTGATCGTAGCCAAATGCTAAACTTTCAGAAGAAAGAGTCAGATATTATTAATCTACCCCTCTCTCTGTCTCTCTCACTTATTGACTCTGCTCATGCAGCTGTTGTGTAACTAAAGGTCAGGTTTACATGTAAATAAAGTCAGTTTCTCCTGACCCCTTAAACTCCTCCTGGAAGTCTGACCCAATGCAGTGATTGATGTGTGCATTATATTTATGTGTATTAATTATATCTTACAGTGAGGCACATGCCTCTCTGCACAAACTCCATTTTTACAACATTTGCAGAGCAGAGAAGGGAAAAAGCTGCAGACTTCGACTTTAATTGATGCGCTGCAGCTGCTTGGAGCTGCATGTATTAACCCTGGTGTCACGGGTAAATATGGAAAACAAGAAAAAAAGAATCAGATCAATCTGAAGTATGTTGATCCAAACCTGATGTCTGTAGCCTGAAATTAGTAATCCTTAAGTGTTGCATCATCTGATAATGCTAAAAGAACAGGTGTTTGACAGGTAATAAATCATCAGAGTGAATATGCATGATTCAGCCTGTCGCTCTCGCTCTCTGACGGAGGGAGATGCATCACCTGTATCATCATGCTAAGTAGATCATGAGTCCTTAGTTTGCTGACTTTGACCCACTTTAAACACACTGATCTTTACTTAACCCAGCTGTAGTACAGCGTCAGCAAGTCGTAACCTGTTCATGTTTTGGCTACACATTATTTGTTGTAATTTAGGGTTGTTTAAATAAAGATTGATTGACTGACAACATCCATTCATTGAGTCCCTTGTTAAAACAATAAAGCTCCCTCAGCTGGCTCCAATCATTGCTCACCATTACAGACAGCCTGTGACTCTTCATACACACCAAGATGAAGCGTCCCCTTGTGTTCTGTGTTGGCATTAAAAGCAAAACATGTACAAAACTGTAGTCCTCTTTTTCCCAAGGAGAAGTTATTTAAAGCAAAACAAAAGATAGTCATAGGTTTTATGATTCAAACATCGGCCAATCAGGAGGGGAGCTCTGGAAGTTTTGGCTTCACTTTTAAGGAGCTTTCATGATGTCCATGTTCTTTTCCTGTTGATGGAGTTAAATAAAAAAAGGCTCAGATCAGACTGTAATCCAACAAAGGGTATAAACAGCTTCAAGTTAACACTTATCATGTAACACAATGCACTATAAGATTGGAGACTTTATATTTTCTTGCTCCAGGATATAGTCAGTGTGCAGGTAGTCTGAAAACAAAACTCTGGTGTCAGAGACCAGTTTGGAGAAGCATTATGCTGCCCAACAGCCTCCAAGCATCAGACTGGCCTTTAAATGGTTAAAGACTCAAGGTCTCTACATCAGCTCTGTCTGTCTGTGTGAGCCTCAGAGAGAAGCAACAGCAGTAACTTTCTGTCTGTTATTAAAAACCATCTTGAGCTGGGTGACCATTAAACTTTGAAGCTTCCCGACCATTCAACTCTTTTCAAAATCAGCTTTCCCAGCGGTGAGAGGCAGGCGGCCTGAAACACCAAAGCTTTGAAAGGCTTACCGAAGTGACTAAGCTAGAGCTCAGAGATGGATAAATAAAATATCTGAGGGTGGGGGAGGGGTTCAAAGAACTCATCCAAAGACAGAGAAGGAGGATGAGGACACGAGCAAAATCCTCAATGAAACAAACTGCAAGAAGAAGAGACTGAGCGTCTCAACAGTTGAATTTTAATCTACACAACCGCTGGACTGAGCTGTACTCAGACAAACACACATATACGTGACTGTCACTGCTGCCATATATCAGTATTTATGATAAGGTCTTTTGATATGACTACGACAAAACTAGAAAATGACAATACACACATGGTTCACAGGAGGGGGCAGTTCTGGATTTCTACACTTATCATAAAATGAAGGGCAGAAAAAGAAAGCAGCAGGAAGAGGAAGTGTGAATGTGTTGGTGCAAACCATAGTGCATGCAAAACAAAGACTGGCATCACCCATTGACGCCAATTGACGTCACCCATTTGTTTCTCATTCAAACGTTTGAAGCCCAGGGGCCATATTAGAAAAGCTGACTCAATTACCTAGTCTGAGTCAGGATGAGGTAAAGAGGCGGAGCTTCAGCCTCCTTACTAATAGCTACAGAGTGACAACCCGTCAGCCAATCGGCCACACCCTTGTTTTAAAAAGAAATAACTGGTTGTAACTGATTCATCGTTAAACTGAATCCTGATACTGCAAAGCTTGAAATGGGTCCCAATTCAGCCCTGCTTTCAACTTTGAAATGGTACGAACAATTGGCAGAATCATTTTTTTTGGTTATTCGGTTTTAGTTTTTGGGCCTTGGACTCCTCAATTTCGGTTCTTGATTTCGACCAAGGATTTTCCTTCCCTTGTCTTCAGGGAGGCTGCAGCCACTGGGGGTAGTGGCGAGGGGTGGGGGGAGGGGTTCTGCTTACAGTGTCTCTATCTTCATACAAAAAGCACTGGGAGTGCATAAAAAAGTATAGAGGTGCCTGTGTTTCTTGTGGTGGTTCTCTTGGCTCTCTGTCGACTGTACAGATTGTGCTCATCAGCGTGTGTGCCTGTGTGAGTGTGCATGCACGTTTGTGTGGAAAAAAAAGAAATATCACAAAGTTTGTCCTCATGTTGTCTAAAAGAAAAAGATGTAAACCTCATCTATCTTCAGTTTGTGACTGCATACGTTTCAGTGTTTCCTCTCAGTTTACAGCCTTCAGGTGGCAGCGGCTGTGGCCACTGTGTGTGTGTGTGCTCATGTGTTTTCTGTGTGCATCCGAGCAAAACTGTGTGATATAGAGCTGAGAACAGTTGTGAACACAAGGCAGAAAAAATCCCGTCATGTAAATAAGTTATACATCATAAAACTTTTTATTTGGTTAAATAAAAGAGGTACAGAGCTGATCTGTGGGAGAGCTAATGCATTACTGCTTCGATTCCACCAACATTTCAAGGTTTAATGAGAAAATGCCAATAAAACAACAAATGCCCTGCTGACAGCTTTTTTTCTACAAACAAAATAGCTGTTTTTCACAGCTGATTGTTGGTCACATTAACCCTGCTCCCAGCCCTTGATGTAGTCAGTGCTTTGCTCTGGTCCAGCAAAGAGTTTGTGCTTGCTAAGCACCAGTTTTTAGCACCTGAAGCCAGTTCTTTGTTGGCTGAAACACAAAGAACCAGGGCTAAGTCAGGCACTGGCTTGGAACTAGCACTAGTTTGTTGGAAAAGAGGTTCACGTGGGTGCTGCATGCTGGACCTGGGTGCTGCTGGGTAGAAGTGCTGGAGCGGACTATTTGTATTGGGGTGCTTATATTGGATATTTTGGACGTGAACACTCTTAGTTTATAATAAGAAAGTCAATTTTTGGCTGATATCAGACAGATATCTATTCTCTGATGTCAATATCAGCTTCAGATACTCCTAAATTTACCACAAGGTGATGTCACAGAGTCACAACTCAAGGTGTTGTTGTGGTCTGTTCATGTATTTGTACAGTCACATTTGGATGTTACCTCTGCCCATAGACCTATTCTGACTCAGTATCATGGTATTCATTTATCTTCTGCTCTTTAGAATCTGTACCCAACCTTATCACACAGAGGAAAATCTCAATCACAAAAAAATAACATATTTTAAGTTCTTTGAGTCTTAAAAAGGAAGTTTTTTTAAATGTTTTTCAAACATTAAACACACCTAAAGGAACTATTATGCCATTAGAGTGTTTGTTCAAAGGTAGTTTTACTGTAAGTTTACACCCCAAGGCTGTATTTCATGGTGTAGGAGGTCTTTAACACAGACAGAGGAGATACTCAGGTACAAGACGACCTGTGAGGAAAGAGACAGAGGAAGATAGATGGAGAGAGGACTCAGAGTAAGACTGAAATCAGACAAATGAAGAGGAATTAGTGAAGAGCTGAGAGAGATTTATCAGAATGAATGGATAATGATTCATTCGTTCATTTATTCCTTTAGAGAGCAGAGGACAGACAGAGAGAAGAGGGAAGGAGCTGTTCTTTCAGCACCACCTCTCTCTCTCTCTCTCTCTCCACTCTGCCTCGAGTAATCTCTATGTCGCTTGCTCTGTCTGCCTGTCTCACTACATTTACACTCATGCGTGAAGTCGTACCAAACTTTCTCCATATGTCCAGTCATGCTGAAAAACAACGGACACCGAAGAATGAAACTTCAGAGATTTTCGACTAATCACTCAATCATGCCACATCTCTGCAACGCAGCCTTCAGACCTGAACACGCAGAATAGTTCTCACAGGCAGAAATTCAGACATCTATCACTGTTTAAATATTGAAACAAACCTTCAACTCACTGACACCAAACTCTCTGCTAGAGTGTGCCTCATGGACTGAGTACATACAGCTTCATTCATCAGAATGTAGGACAAGGAGACACACTTGTGACAACAAAATCTTAATGACGGCATGAAAAAAAAACTGGAAATAATGTTAGGTGATGTTTGTAGACCTATGACACCGCTCAGTGCAGTTAGAGAAGAATAAACATATTTGAACCTCGGGTTTGAAATTGAAACTGTTGTCTGAGCCCAATGAGCTTCTCTGAGCAAAACAAGGTGCCCATCACACGCCAAACATCCGCTGAGAGGTTTATTAATAAAAGCAAATCCGTAGGACATCACAGTGTTCAGCAGACGGTTTCACATCACATTCAATGCTGTGAGGGAAAAAGTCTGAGATTTCATGGGTCCAACAAACGAAAAAAGGCTCAGATCTGATCCTGCACGACACAAAACAGATCCCAGCAACCTGCTGCTCACACACTCTCTTCCTGCGCGCGCACGCACACACACACACACGCACACGAAATGTAGATTCTGCTAGGGGATGTATCTCACACACTTTAAGGGGGTTTTCCCTCAAACAGCTCACACCCTCTCACTGCGGAGGCTTTGTGTGTGTGTGTGTGTGTGTGTGTGTGTGTGTGTGTGTGTGTGTGTGTGTGTGAGGGTAAGAGAGGTGGAGTGAGGGAAAAGGCCTGCACGTGCGGCCAAGGAGAGGAGAGGAGGGGGGTTACGTAAGGGGCGTGACATCAAAGATAAAGGTGGGAGGTAAGTCATCAGAGTGGTAGTGGAGGGAGGAAGGGGGGCAGCCCCTACCTGGAACAGCCGCAGGATGTTGGCCACCATGATGGACACGGAGCTGGCAGAAGCTCCGATCACTCCCACAACTTTCTCGGGCTTCACGAACACTGGAGGCTCCCCGTTCGTGCACCTGACGTCCGACGTGTCCTTCTGGATGAGCGCCTGCACGAACGTCAGAGACTGCTCCAGCGCGTACGTGTCCCGCGAGCAGGTGTCCAAGACCCGCGCGCCCAGGGTGACGTTGGGCAGCAGCTCCTCGTCCCCGTTGATCTGGTCCAGGGCGTACATCATCGCCTCCAGCCGGTGGATGCCGTTCTCCTTCTTAATGTCCCCGCACGGCATCCCCGGGACCCCCCTGGCGTGGACGGGGAAGAGCCCCCCAAGCGTCACGTCGCCCTCCACGCGAATGGAGTGCGGCGCGTAAATCTCTTGAGAGCCAGTTAGGTCCACGAGCGCCTGGATCATCCACAACACCCGGAGAGCAAGCCCTGCTCTCAGTTTGGGGGGGTTGCAGCCCATGGTGAGACCCCGACCCCCTAAAACCTGCACTGAAAAAACACGCAGAACCACCGTGAGGCGCGAGACACTTTTTAGGAGACTTTCCTGAATCCACGAGCCGAGTTCATCCTTGGGCTCGCGCCAGCAGAGAAAAGCAGCCGCGTGCTCGGTGCTGAGGCAGGTGTCAGGCTGTTAGACTGCTGTGCTCCCGCAGGTACAGCCTTTAAACACACACACACACCCTCTCTCTCTCTCACACACACACACACACACACACACACTTTCACAGATCCAGAAACGAAGCGACCGAGTGAGCAGCGCGTTATCCCCGCGAAAAGTGCGCAGAGCCCCTACTGCTGCTGCTGCTGCACGCGCCACGCTCGCTTGTTGCTCGTGCATCCATACCGAGGAATCAGAGAAAGAAAGAAGAGCCCTCAGGAAAACAGTGAAGAAGGAGAAGAAGGTGCCTCCGTTACCTCTGCTACCTCCGCTAGGTTATCCCGGTATTCCGTGTGTGGAGACGTGACGGACCCAGCCCACGGTCCCTCTGATGTCATACTTCATACCATCATCATCCTCTTAATAGTCACCGTCGGGGTCACACCTGCGGATGGATGCGGGAGTCCTCGCGCCGTCAATAAAAGGTGTGAGGACGGAGAGGAGAGGGCGTGAGAGCGGCACAGCACGCGCTGCTGAGTGCACGAAATAACTCTGCTGAGAGCTGAGCCGTGTGTGACAGCCTCTTCATTCCTCCTCCTCTTCCTCCTCCTCCTCTCCTTCTCCTCGTGCCCGGGTCCACGCGCGCTGATCTGGAGTCAGGAACGGAGAAAGTGCACTTTGAGATGTTTCTGCGCAGAAAGAGTTCGAGAACAGGAGCCAGATCTGCTTTCTCTCTTCTGTCTCTCTCTCTCTCTCTCTCTCTCTATCAGCACCCTGCACCGTCCCCCCTCACAAACACATGCGCGCGCTCTCCACCCACGCGCTTTGGTATAATTATGAGTCCAAGTTCCTGCACAGACAGAAAGAAACCTCTGTAGTGGGTTTTTATTCGGCACTCTGTGCTCTGGGATTCTGAATGATGCATTCATAATAACATATCCATAAAAAACACACTCTGAGCAGCTCTGATGCTTCTATTTCAGGATGTCTTATTGGATTTGCAAACATACCTCAAATTTCATCTGAAGTAACTCTATCGCTGGAAGATCAGCTCATTCACTCTCTTTGTGATCTGCCATCGACCTGCTTCACTTTTTCACCTCCCAGCAAACCACAGCCAGCCTAGTCTTTCAGTGAGAAGACAAATCATCAACAGGTTGTTAAAGAGATATATTTGAATCTGAATCTGAATCAGAATCAGAATCAGAATTACTTTATTGTCCCGTCAAGGGAGATTCGTGCTGCAGCCGTAACACACAAAGGACAAGAGACAATGACAATAAGGCCCAATTAAAAGTCTACAATACAGAGATGATACATATGGTTGATATCATAAGGTTAATCGTGAAAATAGTCTAAACCTTACTGCAGAGACATTTTCTATCATTCTTCTGTTCAGGGCCTGAATTGAAGCAAAAAGGGGGGCAGGAACCCTAACTATCAGCTGTGTGACACCAGTAGGGGAGACCAGGGACGGTTGCAACACTTCTTGCATTTTACTCTGTCACTCAGGTGTGGATGGATTATCCAAACCAAATTTTAACATGATAAACTTGCATGTTCATTAAAAATCAAAACAAGTGAGAGATGGTAACGGGGAGTACATTCTTCACAATTTGCACTTAAAATGCAATAAGTCAGAAGTTGCAACTGACTCAAGCCCAGGGACAGTTGCAGAACTATTTAGGGATGATTGTAACTCATTTAAAATTTAGTGTCATAACACAACATGTTCGAGTGTTAATAAAAGGTTCGCTATCAAAAATGTAAGTTATTATGCCATTTCAGAGTTATTTTTAATTAGCTTTGATCAGAAAACAATTACACATTTGTCCATATAAATGACTTATGGGCAGATGTCAAAGATTCAAATACAATGATTATGAATTAAAACACACACGGCTTTCATGACATAGGACAAAGTGAACAACTTATATGGCAATTCATGTAATTTATTCTTCACATTATCAGTTTTACAGAGTGAAATTTTCTCCACCATGGGAGAAATACATATTTTTCATATCTTTATTATTAATTATTTTGTTTAGCGTAAAATATGGCGTGGGACCCCTCTAACTGTGAGCCTCTTTCTTTCTCTGGGCATACTGAAAGAAAGAGAGAAATATACAGTATGTTTATTTTTAGACAATCAGACTCTTCACTGTATCCTCCTCTGTGCTTATACACAGTGTCTGCATCCATGTAGATGTGCCTACATGGATGCAGACACATGGCTGCACTTGCACATTAACCTCCTGTTTGCGCTAACCTGATGACCTGTATTATACTTTAGAAAAAGTCAATGAAATTTTTTTTTTTAAATACTGTCTGTTGTTCCAACTGTCTCCATACGTCAGCCATGATATGAACCATATATGCAGGCTTAACAACCTAACTTGATACATGCTTACAAATAATAGTAAAAAGTTATATCACAATTACAAAAACAACACTTTAATGTCAACAAAGCCCTATAAAGCGGCACCCAGATCCAAAGCAGTTTTTTTTTAAACAAATCCTGCAGCAGATCTCAAATCTAACTTTTTCTTTGAGCATTTGTAGTGTGAGTGTCATCACTCTAGCTTTTTTTCTGATTGGACTTGTTGCAACTGTTCCCAGCCTCCCCTACCGTGTGACGGTCTAATTTATATGAACTGATCATAAAAAATGAGGTGATCTGTATCTGGCAAGTCATTTCTTCATCCGAACAAAGGTTCCTGGCGATAAATCCCATTGTAGAGCCTGTTTGTTTCTCTTTAAATGGAGTGTCATTAGTGAAGAACGTGGATCTGTGGGATGAGCAGCAGTGCTCAGGTTGTGGGCTGGACCTGTGAAAAGTGTACCAAATCTTCTCTGTCACACAAACAGCTCGACTGATGGTTAAACTGTGTGTTCAGGACCATCTATTATCAGGGACACAGAGGGAGAAGGAGCCAAGAGCAGATGAAGATGAAGTGTTTGAGAAACAAAAAGAAGAGATGAAACTAAACTTACCTCCAAATGGACTCTGAAAACAGGAAACCATAGGGAGACTCGACAGGTGTGACGGAGAACGCATTGGCAGGCCACTGGGTGTTTTAAATGTGCTATATAAATAAAACTGACATTGACTGAGAGATAGGTGAAACTAATCAGAGCCAATCAAAGAACAGGGAAACAAAGGAACTGAGCCAGACACAGAGGGCGCAAGACGTACAAAAGAAAACAGACAACATCATACATGAAATGCCTATAAACAACAAGGGAGGATGAATAACATAGAGAAAGAAGATAAATCCACCACGGAAAGAAACAGGACACAACAAAGAACAAACACAGGCCTCAGGAGCAACACTTGACAGTGCTTTTATACCACTGTACTTCACTTTCTTCTTCTGTCTGTCATATTTTTACATCCTCCTCTGACTTCTTTAATAACAAAACATCCACACAGTGAATGAACCTCAGCCCAGTTTACTATGTGGTTATGTTGTCCATGAAGTGACCTACTGATACCTGCACCCACATACTGGGTCCAAATATCTTCCAGGATAAAAAAAATCTTAACAGTGGCATACTTGGTTGATTCTTGTAAGAATACAAACTGAAATAAAGGTTAAACTTGATAAACACCTTGCTAACATAAAACACAAAATAAATGGTGACCGAAACCAGAGTCACCACACCATGATTGGAGGCAGATCATTGTAGGAAACACAGCAACATGTAACCAAAGGTAGACTAATTTATTCACAGCGGATCAATGAAGGATCTTTGAGTCTTTTTGTTTGTTTTGCTCTAGTTTTGGCCTGTTGGTGCATCCACACAGTAAGAGCTCTACAAAATGTGTTAAGCTCTGACAGGGATAGTGATGATGAAGAATCCTGCCTTCCTTTTGATTAAAAGGGCTGATGTTGTAATTGTTGAACACATTATAATGATACATTGCTTTTTAAAGAAAGATTTAGACAGAGCAAAACAGCTTTGCACATTTCCCTGTGTTCTGTAAAACAAACAAAAGAACTTGCTGGTCAAAGAATAATGCCCCCAAGAGCTCCCAGAGCTGCGAACACTCTGCAACAGAAAGATTATCATAAAAAGAAATGAAAAGGTGCTGCATGGTTTAGAGGCAGGAGTAAAAACAATGCAGAGTCAAAATCACTGATGACTCCTGCAGAAAACTGAAGGGCTTTGAAGGGCGCTGAAGGAAACAGTGATGTAGTGACTGGATGGTAGAGATGAGTGTGTTCACGCCCAGACCTGACTCACCCACCTGTGAGACTTCAGAGCAAAAACAGAAACTTTACTCTATTTACTGACACTCTGTCGCACTGTTGTAAACTGATACCATCTTTCCAGTGACCTTTGACCTCTTGCAGCAGTCTTGTCAGATCATAACAGAACACCTTGATCTGGAGGATGGAGTGACCCTCAGTTTTCTGCAGACATAGAGTTTCTATCTTTGACTGTGAGTGAGCTGTCTGAAAACAGCCTGAGCTGATAAACACAGACAGGAAACAGATGTTTCACAAAGACTGAAGACTTAGAAAGATATTTAACTGCTCATATTTATTTTTTATTCATTTAATCTGAAGAAATCAAGTGCTTCAAACATCAGCATGTTATCAGACAGCTGCATGGTTTCAAATATACAAAATTACAAGAAACTTTATTTCATCAAACGGCAGCGAAATTACATTTAAGTTTCATCCTGTCCAAGAAACACAAAAAAAGACAGTGACAAATAACAGGGGGAGGGCAGAAATAGGAGGACTGTGGGACAGCCAGCGTGCACAGTACTCCAGTTCATTAAATAAGAAAACATAGAAACAACAGGTAGGGGGGGCAGATTCTGAACTGAGCTCCTGATGGGGGGGGCAGTGTGGGATTAGCAAACAAACACCTCAGCACTTGAGCAACATAATTAACCATTACAAAGGTGTCACAGCACAGACACGTAAGTCAAAAACATTGAATCCTCTATGGAGAAATATTATCAGTTGAAACATCTTTAACACTGTCACAAACACACTCTATACACACTTCTTTTGTTCGTTCTTCTTATGCCTCAGGTTCAAAGTGACCTCTGTCATATCAACGTGTGGACCTTTATTTAACTCAGAGTGAAATCCCTGTTGCGGTGGCCACTTCAAACATGTTTTAAAGTCTAAGATATTTAAAACATGAATATGAGGTAATATCACACGAGGATCTCCTAACTTGTGAAGCAGGAGAAAATAGATCTTTTTTTCAGTGAAGTAAAAATGCTACAGGGGCATCAGGGGCACAACATTAAGACCAAACAAAGAACAACACCCCATCTTTGTACAGCCAGGAAACACTAAAAGGTTGTTGGTGGATGATTTCTGCCCACCCCTCCCCCTTACAATCAAAGCAAGCAAAGGCTTGTTGTTTGCAAATTATGTTTTATCTTTGCAAATAGAAATCATTTGGTGTGTGGGGCGCTTCAAGCGGAATTTGTCACACAATGTATAATTTCACGTATTTTTAAGAGTAGAAAAGGCAGTAGTACTTTATAGAGTGTAGCCAAAACAAATAGTACCAAAAGCATTGTGGTCATGCTAAGTCAGCATAAAATAGCTGTTGATTTCACCAGTTTAAAATGTCATTTTCTTGTTGAAAGAAGTGTAACATTGACAGGTTGTTCAGTAAAGCCTTTAACAATTTTACTGTATATTCTAAAAAAAATTCCCAGGGAACCACAGCTGTCAGTTTTTTGTTTTTTTTCTTAATTTTTGAAAAACAACATGATTTTTTTTTTTTACAGTCTATTGTTGATAGTTTTAAAGTGGAGCAAATCTTTAAACTCAACTCCTTCAAAAATCAAGGTTTGTGTTGCATAGCATTTACCAGATTTCTGCTGTAAATTTGTGCACAACCTCAACAGCTACAGTTTTGCCCAAATAATACAGCAAAATGTAAGGTTTTCAGGCATTTCAATATTATAATACTTCCTTCTAAAATGTATGCTTATGTATATGTTTACAAAGTAGAAAGACATCTTTTTGACAGTTCACAGACTTTAACTATAAAAAAGTCAGTTTCACAATTGACTGTTGGCCAGTGTATTTCATATGGTAAAGAAAATACTTGTTTCACGGCCCTTTATTGTTGCTTATTGACAGTGTTTTGCTGTATTTTGTACTGACTTTTTCTTACAGTGCATGCTTTGGATCAAAAGCTTCGAAAGGTGTGAGGACAGGGAGAAGAAGTGAAAAAGCTATCTGTAATGCCTTTTTTTTCTTAACGCACAACTATATTCTGTAATGTAAAAGTTCACAATCCTGCGGTCTCTGTCTTTTCTGCCATTACGCCTGAAATTCATTAGATTACCTATGCATTTTTTTTCACATACTTTTGTACATACATCTTTACACTGACATATTCATGTATTCATACCACATCTTTCTCTGACCTGGTTTTTCTCTATTTTTTTCCATCCTTTTTACCCTTTTATTCTTGATTTTTGTTCATCGAACTGTTGTGGCCAAAAATGCAACATAATTTCATCTGCTCACACTGTACAGGGGGTGAGTCTTTTACTAATTCAGTGTATTGGAAGATAAAACAATTATGAGCTTGTCCAATCAGATGGTTCTTAAAGCTGTTAGTAGGGAAGCTCAAAACCAACGTGTTATGATGCAATATTTATGTTTTTATCCTGTATGTACCAAAAGATAACAAAAGATAAGATAAGATTAAATAAGATAAAATACAATAAGATACAATAAGACAATATTTATGGCCCCATCAACACTCAGCTTCATTTCACTGCATCAAGAAAAGACAAATGAGACTACAACCATGACTCTACCATCAGGGTTTTGACACAGTTTGTTTTAATTTGAAAACCATAGCTCCTGTAGTACACAAGACTTAGAATATTGAGCGTGAAGAAGCTGATGCCCTGCTAAAGAATATGAAATCAGAGGAGAGAGATCTTTTATCATCATCAAGTGTGTGGTCTCTGAGTCTGTGATGGCTTGAAGTGCGGGTCAGCCTCAGGTCAAAAAAACAATTCGACAGCTTTCAAAAACCTTGTACTTATCTTCTTAATTTTTTTTATTTTGCAGATATACAGTGATGTTAAAATACAATGTAACTTGTTGAATTTTTCCTTCCCACTTATTGAGCTGCTGAAACTCTTCCTGAAGTGTGATTTTACACCTTGTTCATGACATCATAGATCAGATGTCAGAAAGTGTGTAACATAAAATATTCTCTGGTTGAAGCAAACGAGCCGATCAGAGGATTTGGTGATGATTGATAGCTTTCATCAGAGTTTTAAACAGGGTGTGATGAAAGGCCACACAAGGACAGAGGGGGAGAGTGAGTGAATCATCAGTGGGTCACATTAAATATAAGTCCAAAAGAGCAGCTTCTTACACTTTTAAAAATGTGAAGAAGTGCTCTCCCAACCTTTTGACATTCATGATGTGTGACCCGCTACACGGCTCCAATCAGCTTTAAAGCAGCACTCTGATGAGGAGGAGGAGCTCCATGACAGCAGTTTAAAGTTACCTCAGCACACCTTCAGCCTTATATGAGAAAACCAGAGTTCAGGCCGCTGCAGCAGCTGCGATGTGAGGAGGTTCATCCAGTCCAACTGAGGCACTTCAGTCTGAGACGACTAAATAGAGGCAACACCTGCATCAGCATCACTTCACAGACACGCTCTCACATCTTCACCGTGACATTTTATGGAAACTTTCAGGAGAAACTGCAGGTTTTGAGGAGTTTGTTCATGTGTTAATAAAGTTTGATGTACACTGAGACCTGACAGGAAGGAGACAAAACAGCTCATAAACAAGATCTGTAATAAGAGCATGACCCCACGGAGATGTCGTCTGTGAATCAGACAAAATATCATTTCCTTTTCTCCTGGACGTATGAACTCATCTCTTCTCTCTCCCTCACAGAGCGTCTTTGTTGTCGTTGGTCTGAAAAGTGAGAGGTGCCATCTGTCTGTCAGGAGAACAAAATGAGGACAGAATCTATTTTCATCCCATTCACTGATCTGGATCAGGCCCATCGAGGACGCAAAGTTATCTACATGAACACAAGTGCGTCAGTGAAGCACAGTTTGAAGTTATCACGACCAAATCTGAGTAGTTCTGATCGTTTCTGCTGTTAATACAGGGGCTCAAAGAGACAGTTCACACAAATGTAACACTTTTTGGATAAACTACTAAACCTGCGACCTGATACCAAGCATTACGACACGGACAGAAGACCACCTCCACCTGAAAGATCGACTCTGAGACAAAATCAAATTTGATTTTGTTTGAACATGGAGCTCTATGAACACTGACTCTCTGCTTGAGACTCAGGCTGCACAACATTGGGAAACTAATAATAATGTGATATTTTTGTTTCATGCAATTTGTATTGTGGTAGTTTTGGGTAGGATATTCCATCAGGTCAGACGATTTGAAAGATGTGCTCCTACACAGAGATTCCATCATTTAAGTAACCAAGTAATATTACAGGAATCTTTAGTTAATATGTGAACATGCTGCTCTCCTCCAGCCTGAACCCAGAGTCAGAGAGACAGAGGTTCACACACAGGCTGAGCAGACGCACAGTGGCTCACAGAGTTTGTCCCGCTCCTGTGTTTTGCCTTTTCTGTAGGCTTGACTAATCTATTTCCAGAGATGTGAATCATTAAAAAGTAATTTTTAGGAACATTTCTAGAAGAAGCATAATGCACTAAGTGAAGATGGTCTGCCTGAGAAAGAGAAAAAGTG
Organism: Thalassoma bifasciatum; assembly: GCA_008086565.1. Taxonomy (NCBI): domain Eukaryota; kingdom Metazoa; phylum Chordata; class Actinopteri; order Labriformes; family Labridae; genus Thalassoma; species Thalassoma bifasciatum. The sequence goes on along the minus strand of RPOG01000473.1, from coordinate 177,768 downwards.
CAATTTCTACAGGAGGCAAAGCAAACTTTAAGTATCTGTTTTCTGTGACATTGAGCTACGACTGTTTAAAGTTTCATTGCAACTAATGACATCATACAACATGTGAAGGAGGACGTGAAATAAACAATAGAATAGGCAATCAGGGGATCCAAACTAAGAGCTGAAAAAAACACAGAGTCTGTTCAAGCTGCTGTTTTTAACCCTGAAAATGTTAAATAAAGCACCTTATGTGATATTAACTATAAACAAACTGTCAGATTGACCAAATCTCTGCTATGCTCCACTCACATTTGCTACTCTCTCTCTCTCAGTCACTAGACCACTGATGCTGCACGACACTCTGCCCGACCCTGATAACAGCAGGTGAGATGACAGAGTGCAGAGGAGGTGAAATAACTGTGGGAGTTGTTGATGTAATGTGGTCAAATATAAAAATGGATCCTCATTCAGATCTCTTTGTAATGTTATTGGTTGTAGAAAAGCCACAGAAACTGGAAGGCTCGAGTATATTACAAAACCTTGGGATATGAACACTGCGCTTACGCATGTTGCAATGATGATACTGAAAACAATATATCGTGCAGCCCTTCTTGAGACAGACTGTGGTGGACATTCAGGGAACTGCAGATTTTTCCACTGCACAGCTTGCTTCATTTTAAAGCCATGTGATCTCCAGGTATGGAAGAATATTTGGGACAAAATTCAAATGAAAATGCAACAAAGAACTTACATTTACGTTTTAACAATGATTGTTTGACTCATAATGAAAATGAAACGTCAAATACCCATCTTCAAGACTACAAATTACGTGACATAATTCCAGTAAAAATGAAAATGGTGTTTGCATTTTAATTTTCAAGAAATATCCACTGGTAAAAATTATTTAACTGAAATAAACATGAAATAAAAGATTTAAATTTCCATTGCAATTTTTTAGGACAAAATTCAAATGAAAATGAAATGGGAACTCCGGTTGTACATCATTTTCAACAGTAGTTGGCAGTGTGTGTGTGTGTGTGTGTGTGTGTGTGTGTGTGTGTGTGTGTGTGTGTGTGTGTGTGTGACACTGCGATCACTGCAAGTACAAGAAGAAGAGAAAACATGCACCAAGTCTGACTGGGAGTGGACAGCGGACAGGTAGAGAAGGTCAGGAATGGAGAGATCAGTTGTGGAGCTGCTCAGGGAGGCTGCAGCTGCACTGGAGCAGCAGCACCATCAACCAAACTCCCTGCGTACTGGTGCGGTGGTCAGAAACTGTTGGAGCTTGGTGTGAAAACCACAGGTGTGGGGCAAACCGTAGGTATCGGGGTAGTTTGGTTGGTGCTGCTGCTCCAGTGTTGATGACCAGTTTTTATTCTCGCCACCTCTCCACCTGTCCTCTGTCCGCTACATGTGTCAACTGAGCCATGCATACATACATACATACATACATACATACATACAGACAGACATAATTTATGATAATGTGACTGACTACACTCCATCAAATGATAATGAGGATCATCACTCTGTAATTAAAAAAAAAAAAAAAAAGAAATATTTGAATGCATAAATTGCCCCTGATTTTAATGCAAATAAAGACAGGTCATTGAAGGTTTGTGGTTAATTGCAAGTGATTTTTTTTTTTTTTTAAGCATGACATTTTCCTGTGGAAAATAGGAGGAATTGTTGCCCAAACTTGCTCCCATCAGGTGTGCATACTGAAGGGGTGTCTAGAACAAGAATCCAAAGGAATGAACACCAAACCTTTAAAGGAAAAAGAAAAATCATGTGCACTAGAAATCAGAAATGCGTGCTTAAAGAGAGTGAATGTAGCCAAGCTTGAGCAACAATTTCTCCCATTTATTATGCTAAAATGTCGTTAAACATAGTATGCACACTGAGGAAGAAGGCCAGAAAGAGAATCCAAAGAAGTGAGTGGCAAAGTGGAAAGTAATGGTGTCCACAGTATATTTTTAATGGTGAATTTTATATTTTTCTTCCCATTTACCTTTGTATGGTGCTTGAAATATTATTGTCTTGCAATCAACCACATACCTCTGATGACCTGTCTTTATTTGCATTAAGATCAGGGACACTTTATGCATTCTATTATTTTTAAATATTTTTAGACTGATGCATCTTCATTATCATTTGATGGAGTGTAGTCAGATAGATGTATAGATAATTTATGATAATGTGACTATCTATCCATCTGGACAACTGGAGTCCACATTTCATATCCATTTGAATTTTGTCCTAAAAAACGTGTCTTGATCTTGAAATGAAAATGTAAATCTTTTATTTCATTTTCATTTTAATTATGGACAGTATGTAGTGGACCATTTCTTGCTAATTAAAATGCAAACACCTTTTTCCTCTTCATTTGATTTGTGTCACATAAGTTGCAGTTTTGACAATGAAAATGAAAATATGACATTTGACATTTCATTTTCATTATGACTCAAATAATGCACCTTTATTGTTGAAATGGAAATGTTATTCTTTGTTGCATTTTTATTTGAATTTTGTCCAAAATACACTTCCATATCTGTGAGCACCGTTACATGTCCCTGAGTCTCTCTCTCTCTCTCTCTCTCTCTCTCTCTCTCTTTCTCTTTCTCTCTCTCCCCCTGCCGTAGGAAATGAAAAATGAGTCTCCATAACATTAGAAAAACAGGCCATTCTTCCATTTATGTATTTGAAGCATTTTGTCTGATGGTCTCACAGCGAGCGAGTCAGTTCAGCTCAAGGACACTCACTGAGCCGAAACACATTGATAAATGAGATGAGTTTGACGACGCTCAGACCAAATGTTTCTCACTTCAATCCATTGAAAAATGCTTCAAAAGCAAATTTTGTTAACGTTGTACTTGAAGATTGCATTGTAGTGTTGAATTTCACCCTGGATAATATGAGGCATTCACTGCTGCACAGAAAAGAGAGCTGTGAGACCCAGAGCGGACTGACTGTGAGCTGCAAAGACTCCGAACAGGAGGGCTGCCCGTATGCAAAAGAAACAGGAAAAACTTATGCAATGTTTCTACTCCTGTACATCTGTGTTAAAGGAATTTTAGGTTTCATACCATGATTCACTCTTGGAACTGGCCACTATTGAATTTTTTCATAAAAGATTTTTAAAAAAAGGAGGAGTATAAGAGAGTTACATGGCAAACTACACCCACCAGCCATTTTATTAGGCACACCTGTCAAACTGCTTGTTAACGCAAATTTCCAAACAGCCAATCACATGGTAGGAACTCAATGCATTTAGGAATGTAGACATGGTCAAGATGATCTGCTGCAGTTCAAACTGAGCATCAGAATGGTGAGGAAATGTGAATTAAGTCACTTTGAATGTGGCATGGTTGTTGGTGCCAGACTGGCTGGTCTGAGTGTAACACTTTTTAGGCAGTTACAGTTACCCTGGACCAGATAGGTTCGACTACTGGAGAGATGAATGACCTAAGTACCTTAATAATGACCACAGACAAAGAAATATGTTTTAAGTGCCGGCTTCTTCTTTTAGTTAACATACAGAAAAAAACATTAAACAGACAGTTGACATACAATAAACATAAAAATTTCAATCTCCCTTCAAAAAGAATGAATTACTCCTCCCTTTCTTTTGTTTAACTTTTAGTTTCTATCCTTCTTTTATATTTAAACCTTTTATTTGGCTTAAAAANCAAATTTTGTTAACGTTGTACTTGAAGATTGCATTGTAGTGTTGAATTTCACCCTGGATAATATGAGGCATTCACTGCTGCACAGAAAAGAGAGCTGTGAGACCCAGAGCGGACTGACTGTGAGCTGCAAAGACTCCGAACAGGAGGGCTGCCCGTATGCAAAAGAAACAGGAAAAACTTATGCAATGTTTCTACTCCTGTACATCTGTGTTAAAGGAATTTTAGGTTTCATACCATGATTCACTCTTGGAACTGGCCACTATTGAATTTTTTCATAAAAGATTTTTAAAAAAGGAGGAGTATAAGAGAGTTACATGGCAAACTACACCCACCAGCCATTTTATTAGGCACACCTGTCAAACTGCTTGTTAACGCAAATTTCCAAACAGCCAATCACATGGTAGGAACTCAATGCATTTAGGAATGTAGACATGGTCAAGATGATCTGCTGCAGTTCAAACTGAGCATCAGAATGGTGAGGAAATGTGAATTAAGTCACTTTGAATGTGGCATGGTTGTTGGTGCCAGACTGGCTGGTCTGAGTATTTCAGAAACTGCTGATTTACTGGGATTTCCACACACAACCATCTCTAGGGTTTACAGAGAATTATCCCAGAAAGACAAAATACCCAAAGAGTGGCATTTCTGTGGGTGAGAATGCCTTGTTGATGCCAGGGGTCAGAGGAGAAGGGCCAGACTGGTTGTAGCTGATAGAAATGCAACAGTAACTCAAATAACCACTTGTTACAACCGAGGTCTGGAGAAGAGCATCTCTGAATGCACAGCAGGTGGAACATTGAGACAGACGAGCTACAGCAGCAGAAGACCACACCGGGTGCCACTCCTGTCAGCTAAGAACAGGAAACTGAGGCTACAATTCACACAGGCTCACCAAAATTGGACAATAGAAGATTGGCAAAACGTTGCCTGGTCAAATGAGTCTCGATTTCTGCTGCGATATTTGGGTGGTAGGGTCAGAATTTGGCGTAAACAACATGAAAGCATGGATCCATCCTGCCTTGTATCACATTTAGGCTGGTGGTGGTGGTGTAATGGTGTGGGGATATTTTCTTGGCACACTTTGGGCCCCTTAGCATTTCGCCTACCTGAGTATTGTTGCTGACCATGTCCGTCCCTTTATGACCACAGTGTACCCATCTTCTGATGGAAACTTCCAGCAGGAGAACGCACCATGTAATAAAGCTGGAATCATCTCAGACTGTTTCTTGAACATGACAATGAGGTCACTGCACTCAAATGACCTCCACAGTAAATCTTCTGGTTGTGGAGCAGCAGCACAAACCATTGCGCCACGGTGCAGCCCTCAGCCCAAGTGCTTTGGTTAATATGACCCTAGCAGTAGAAAACATACAAATATTGTCACCCTCTTAAACTAATTGCCTTAGTCATATTTTCAAGTTTTCCAGGAAAGAGAATGAACTGAACCAAACAGAGTACACTGCTGATTGAGGCCATTAGATTTCATCCAAGTTACTATCATCAGTTACCTATGAATCATAAATTAAAGTAACATGACTTTATTTGACCCTACTCTGACACTGCAATTGGATCAAACTGAGATGACACTAACAAGGCCACTTGATCAACAGTGAACACTTAACAAAGTGAAATATCGCCATTGGTACAGAGCTCTGTATGTTCATTTAGCAATATTTTCAACTCTTTCTCTTAAAAAAAAGTTACTACACAGAGTGGTAAAATCATTTTAAGTTGAAAAAGTGTAAAGTGCACTGCGTAAATTTAAAAAAAAAATTATGGAGAACAAAAACTGCATCAACGTGGCATAACAAAGACGGCTAAGACCGGCCCACTTCCAACTGTTTGAAATCAGCTTGACATCATAAAAACAAAGAAATTAATTCCAGGTGGATAATGTTGATGTTGTTGTTTCAGCATTACTGTATTTTTCTTATTATTTCAACAAAGAGGAATATGAAGTTTTTAAGCTCAAAATGAGATGTTCCTGATTATGTTGACCTCTGCATATGACCAAACCCTTACAGCCAGTGACACAAGGAATACTAGAGTCAACTATAACAACAAGAGGAAGTTTCCCAATTCCTTGGCCATATGGTGGAGTCGGCAGAAGAAAGCCATTTCTATGCATACGCCACAATAAATACATGCTGACAATGTGCGAAACAGGGCTGCACGGTGACGCAGTGGGAAGCGCTCCAACCTCACAGCAAGAAGGACGCCAGTTCAATTCCCGTAGGTGTGAGTGTTTGCGTGAATGGTTGTTTGTCTATGTGTCAGCCCTGCGATTGACTGGCGACCAATCCAGGATGTACCCCACCTCTCGTCCAATGACAGCTGGTATAGGCTCCAGCCACCCGCAACCCTGAATAGCAGGATAGATGGTTAAGGCAATGGATGGATGGATGGATGGATGTGCCAAACAGCACAGAGACAAGTCTCAAAACTTCTGGAACAAAGTCATTTGGAGTGATGAGACCAAAATTTAACTTTTTGGCCACAACCATAAACATTGTTCCATTTGGAGAGGAGTCAACAAGGCCTATGATGAAAGGTCCACCATTCCTACAGTGAAACACGGAGGTGGATCAGTGATGTTTTGGGGACTTGTGAGCTACGGCTCAGGAAAGTTGGCCAAAATTTGAGGAACTGGAGGCTTTTTGCCAAGTAGAAACAGCAGCTTTGCCATCTGAGAAAATAAAGACCCTCATCCACAACTGCCACAATTTGATCATCATGATTGAAAAAGAGTAAACACAGTTGTTTGTCAATAAATGGCTTCATCCAACCACTAACCATTAGTGACATCAAAGTTTTTTCTGTTATCATTTATATACTATGGAAAAAAAGGGCCAAGAAGTCATAAATTCTGCCAGGGTATGTAATCTTTTGAGCACAATTGTACATATTTTCCATGTGAGCTGCACACACTCAGACAGGAGAACAGGAGCAGTTTTAGTGACAGGACTGATGCTCTCTCATTTCACTCTTCATAACAGACTCAACCAGTGAGTGGTCTCTCTTTAGTCCGGAACACAGCTGCTTTTAGCCAAACAGGACTCTTCTTACTGAAACATGATGTCAGAAAAGATCCTGATGGTGTAGTGTGGATATCGAGTGTCATTCTTTGGCTCATTTAAGATTTAACAGGTGCACTTAGAACAGTGCAGAGCTGCAGAACTGCTCCAACTTTCCCGCATAAAAATTCTCCTCATAGCTCCTGACTGCAGACGAGGAGGCTGAGTGAAAGTTCAAAGAGTACTTCTGCTGAAAGGTCAAACACAAAGTTCAGCACTCGTTTACCACTGAGTACAAAAGAGCATTGATTTGCCAGAGCTCTGTTTCATAACTCACTGGAGCTTGTTCTCGTGCTCTTTCTTTTAAACACTCAGCAGCATCCTTTCATGTAAACTGCCAACAGAAATTCAGTCTTTCTATAAAATGTAGCATCAGAGAAAAGCTCTGGTTTCTGTTTGTAGTCTGAGTCGTATTGATTGATCAGGGGTTAGTGCGAGGAGCAGTCTGGATGGAGAGCAACAGCAGGAGGATTTCTTTCTCTCTAAACAGCTATCTGCATGAAGAGCATGTAACAGTCTGATCAAGGTCAAAAATTTACACTGAGGCACTGATCTGCTCCATGCTGGGACACCAAAGGCAATCAGTGTTCACAATTCCTTACTTTCTGAATGCATTAGAAATAATGGATCCACCTCCGTTCAATTAACAGCTTTAACCCTCTGAATCAGAAGTTTCAGGTTGTTTCTTGCTTCTGTCACATTTTTACTCACTGTGGTCTCTTTTTCTCTACAAAGTCAAGTCCTGCACTTCTTTAGATTCAGAGAAACCATGGCTACGAGCTGGTGTAACTCAAGCATGTCTTCATGTAGTGTAACATTCAAAAGCTATGAATCGATAGAAGACATAAAATAGAGAAATTGTTTTCCTTTGATGTTATCCTCTTATTTATTTTTTTATTTATTCATGACTACTAGTATTATTTCTATTTTGAATAATAATAACAACAACAACAACAATAATAATAATGATAATAATAATAATTATTATCATTATTATTATTATTTTAAAAAAAGGAATTAGTTTACACAACACATTTTCAAGTATCCTCAAGCCTAATGAACAGGATAGATAATGATGTTGGCACTATATTCAAATAAACTAGAAATTTGATGTTTGGAATATTTTTACCCACTCTGGTCTCATTCCTCAGTGTAACATGAAGTCCTACCTATAAGTTCAAAGACAAATGTTACTCAACAATGTCACCTGAGCAGTATAACAATTAAGTTGCAACATTTATTACAGCATTATTATAAGGCATTTACTCTTTATAAACTATTTACAGTCAATATTGTTGCAAATATGATCACATTTTACAGTCTACACCTCAGAAGCATGGTGTCAGTCTGAAAGAAGTTTCTGTGAACAATGAGGCAGAGTGCTGAGCAGCTCCGAGCAGAAATTTTGAGCCTGGAAGACAAAACTATGGGAAGTAAATCTCAAAAGATTTTCAAGGGTGATTCCAGGCTGTATGTACATCATTCAGGTTTTGCTGAAAGCATGAAGAGGCATAGAATTAATCGTTTTTTAAAGTGATGAAGCTAAAGGAAAGGAAATGTTTTCGCAAATTTATGAAGAAGACATGAAAATCAAAGCTACATCAATAAACACACTTCCCCCCTCATTACAACCTTTTGTTGTGTCAAGTGCCAAGCCAGAAAATCTGAGTGCTTATTTAAAATACAAATGTGACGAAGCGTCGTCACTGAGAGCACGCGGTGGGCAACAGAGAGCGCGCAGCGCGCACACACACGCCGACACACACACACATACACACACACACACACACATCGATCCAGTCCCACTCCTGACAACGTTGTATTCACCCGGTACACCCCACAATCTGTTTCCCTCTCTGTCCAGAGCTCTTAAGGGTGCACACTTAAAACATCTGAAAATTTTTTTACTCATGCATTTCTATTGTCATTTACTCACCTGCCTGAAGGCGGGTCTGGGAAGGAAACAGAGCGCAGGAGGCGCGCATGTGATATACTGGTACGGTGGCCAATAGTGGCCACGTGACTGTAAAAAAAAGTGTTGTTTTTGTTTATTGTGGTTTAAGTGTTGGTTTGATTAAAACAGGAAAAGAGCCCTGAAACAAGAAAATTATTCTTCCAAATGTGGTAGAATAAACTCATTGCATACTGTCTCTGATAAAGAGAAATATGTGTTTTTGTATTAAATTGTTCCACTCTGTTTAGGTGGGAGGGGCTAAACCCTTTAAATGGAGCCATTTTGGGTGTTTTTGGCAGTTTGAGCCTGGTGACTGGGCAGGTAATGGGTCTATTTTCTTTGTGATAATTGAATGTGGGTTTTTTTATTTTGGCTGCATGTTGACTTAGTTAATGTGGAATTCTGAAAACAGCTGTTATTTTTTTTTAAATATTCTTTTTAATTTTCTGTGCATTTGTAAATATGTTTGTTGCACTTGGAGGTAGTGATGGGTTAATGAGGCTTTGTGAAGCTTCGAAGCATTTTTCCAAAGCATGCGTCATTACTCGAGGCCTCAATGACACACAGCACTCGAGCAGGACATCTAGTGGACAATAAAATGAAGTCCATTCAACACGTGTTATTGGTTCATGGATTGTTCGGGATTTCGGCATATACATCCCTGTTCGGGAACTCCAAATGATTACATGGTTTCAAGTGAACACACTCATAAGAATGAATCATCATGTAATATAATGATAATAATAATAACTAGGTGGGGGATTTGCTTTTGTGACTGGTTTTGAGCTTTTTATATTTTGTCTTGTTTATAAAACACTTTTGGGGGCTTTTCATGCCTTTAAAGTGTTAAAGGAAGAAAGTTGGAGACACAGAGATAGAGTTTGTTTTTATCTGTTTCCTGGATTCGAACCTACGCTGCCGGATTGAGAGTGGAGCCGCCTTAGCCGTTGCACTATTTAATTTCAAAACACCTGCGTTTTATTCATTAATAACATTTCCTCACAGTTTTCGGATTCTTTTTTGTTTTTTTTCTTTGAAACTTTTGCGCCTTGGAAAAAACTCTTTCAGACGGATGAGGCTCGAGTTCACATAAAGTGTTTATAAAGGTTCAGGTTCACTTTTTTGTGGGTGGCCCAGTATTTAAGTGAGAATTCTTTTTGTACCAGGAGAAAACACTGAATAGGTTCTTCGAGTTCTCCTATCTTGGAGCGCACTCGATCCCACTGAGTGATTCACATGACAGACCAAACCAATCAGGTGATTCGTTGGTGTTCGAAGCACTGAAGTGCTTCAAACGTCACTCAAGTGTGTTATACGTCACAAGTCACGTGACCAAACCACGCTTCGGCACAGTGGTTCGAGACGTTTGTTTCATGAGCTACCGCGCATGTGTCGGAGCCTCGGGTGTCAAAGGACCATCACTACTTGGAGGCAGGCAACCATTTAAAATTACTTGTGCTTCTCATAATTGAGTGCATTTTATTTCAGGTTACTTCAGATTACTTTAGATACTTAAACACACTAAATGTCAGGTATTTTAAGACTTGAACTCAAGTAGAATTCTAAAAGGTGACTGCATTTTCTTCCAAAGTCATTTTTTGGTGAGACGTGTACTTTTACCTTATTATTGCTTTGAAGTCCTTTATACAAGACTGCCTCTGTGTGACTTGCTTTTGAAATCATAAAAAGTCGCTTAAATAGTCCAACAATTTAAGAACAAGGTTTCTCAAGGTATGTTGAACATTCAACTGTGCCTTACATGTAAGTTGGTGGCGGTTGTATTACACTGGCTGGGAACATGAATGACTAATCATAAGCTGCTGAAGGGGCTATTTGTAAGGTTGGGTGTCCATCAAGAGGAAGCAGTGTATGCTGTACCAGTGTGATGATGACAAAGAAGAACTGGTGCAACATCCATGAACAGACTCCTACCAGTGTGTGCTGGACATAGTGGAAAAGAGGGCCAGGATAAATGATGGCAATTATGTTGGGGTCTAAAGGTGACTCCAGACAGCTTACTCCCTCAAGGGAAAAAAAACATCTCTGTTCTGCGATGGCATCTCTTCTGCAGGCATATGGAAGAAAGTGACAAGCTACCTCCTGTCCCTGGAGCTCTGAGATAGAATGTCTTGAGAGTCTCTATCCAAGCAAGAGTGTGGGGATAAGTCAGCCTTTCTCTGCAGGAGCCTCAGTTGGATCACCTGCAGAATGACTACCACAAGGAGTCTGAAAGTCCAGCTGGAACCGTGACCAATGCTCTCCCATCTCCAAAGGTCATCATTGAGCTGATTAGCTGTTGATGCAAAACACACCGTTCTTTTGTCAGATGTTCTTGCAGAACAATGATTTATCCTACACCGATCTTTGTTAGTGCAGCAATGAGTGTCAAGATGATGGGGACACACAGAACAAGTATAAAATTGATGATGATACTGTGGACCTGAAGGGCAAATAAGAAAATACAACGGCAATTCAGAAAAGACAACAACATTCACCAAACCTGAAAAGGAAGGTACCCTTGGGTGTCATTAAACATTGCTGATTGGACTGGTCCGACCTTTGAGCTGGAAGGACAGCACCACCAGACAACGACCTAAAAACTTACTTAGGGCAGCCATTTTGTAAAATCCAAGATGGTGGCCCTATAGGTATCTAGGTAAAAGAAAACATTTTTTTTTGATTGCTCATAAAATAAAATTTTTAAAAAATGTATAGTTTTGATACCCTCCACAAAAATTTGGCAAAATGACAGAGTGAACTTGACTGGTACACTAATTTGACTTGTGGATTTGGCATTTCATTTGTTTATTTAAGCTATTTTATATACCATCTCATTTCCAATGAGGTTGGGGAATTGTGTAAAATGTAAATAACAGAATAGGATGATTTGCAAATACTCTTCAACCTATATTCGATTGAATACACCACAAAGACAGCACATTTCATGCTCAAACTGAAAAACTTTATCTTTTTGCCGCAAATATTTTCCCATTTTGTATTTGATGCCAGGTTTCAAAAAGGCTGGGACAGGGGCAACAAAAGACTGTTAAAGTTGCTGATGCTGAAAAAACAGCGGTTTGGATCATTCCACAGGTGAACAGGTTCATTAGAAAAAGGTGAGTGTCATGATTGGGTATAAAAAGAGCATCCCCAAAAGGCTCAGTCCTTCAGAAGCAATGGTTGGGCCAGGTTCACCACTTTGTGAGCAACTACATGAAAAAAAATAATCCAACAGTTTAAGAACAATGTTTCTCATCATTCAATTGCAAAGAATTTAAGGGTTCCATCATCAACAGTCCATAATGTAATCAGAAAATTCAGAGAATCTGGAAAAAATATTGCATGTAAGCCACATGCCGGAAACCAACATTAAATGCCTGTGACCTTTGACCCCTCAGGTGGCACTGCATTAAAAACCAAAATAATTGTGTAAAGGATTGTACCACCTGGGCTCAGGAACACCTCGGAAAACCATTGTCAGTTAACACGGATTGTTGCTACATCTACAAGTGACAGTTCAAACTCTACCATGCAAAGACAAAGCCATACATCAACAATACATCCATACATCCCTGCTTATTCTGCAAGGCAATGCCAAGCCAGATTCTGCACGTGTTACAACAGCATGGCTTCATAGTAAAAGAGTGCAGGTACCAGACTAGCCTGCTTGCGGTACAGACCTGTCACCCATTGAAAATATGTGGCGCATTATGAAGCGCAAAATACAACAAAGGAGACCTCAGACTGTTGATCAACTGAGGTGGTGCATCAAGCAAGAATGGGAAAGAATTCCACCCAAAAAGCTTCAACACTTAGTGTCCTCAGTTCCTAAATGTGAATTGAGTGTTGTTAGGAGGAGAGGTGATGTAACAATGGTAGACGTACCCCTGTACCAGCTTTTTTGAAACATGCTGTAGGTGTCCATTTCAATATAAGCAAATACTCACAAAAAAATAACATTTTTCAGTTTTAACATTGAATATCTTGTCTTTGTGGTGCATTCAATTGTATATAGCTTGAAGATGATTTGAAAATCTTTGTATTCTGTTTTTATTTCCATTTTACACAACAGAATGGGGGGCTACACAGTGGCGCAGAGGGTAGCACTCCAGCCTCACAGCAAGAAGGTTGCCGGTTCGATTCCCGTTCGGGCATGGTTGGCTATCCTGTGTGGAGTTTGCATGTTCTCCCTGTGCATGCGTGGGTTCTCTCCGGGTACTCCAGCTTCCTCCCACTGACCAAAAATATACCCACGTTAGGTTAATTGATTATTGCGAAATTGCCCGTAGGTGTCTATATGCGATTGACTGGCGACCAATCCAGGGTGTACCCCGCCCAATGACAGCTGGGATAGGCTCCAGCCACCCACGACCCTGAGTAGCAGGATAGACAGTTAAGAAAATGGATGGATGGACAACGGAAATGGGGATGTAATTTTGTTTATTTTGATGTTTGTTATTTTCGCATGTGTCACAATAAAATTTGTTACGTAATCATGTCTTTCTCCTTGAAGCTCCATGGTGAGCAGTAATAGCAGGATTGATCAATGAGAATTCATGAAAACCATTGCAGGTGCTGATAAGTGGCAGATGTGCATGTAATGATTTATTGCATTAGCTTTCAGAACCATGGACAGCTCCGTTCCTGATGGCCTCAAGCAGTGATTCTCAACCTTTTCAAGTCACGACCCCCAATTAAGTATGCAATGGTATCTGGGACCCCTGCCCCCTCACAATCACACACCCATTACCAGTGTGACTGGATAATGCTGTCTGCAGTGCAAAAAAACATTGCAGGTATACTGAAAAATGTACTCTGAGTTCTAACGTTTTTCTCAATTGCTAAAACACATTTCACAAAACTCCCCTCAATTTTCTCAAAACTCTAAACACAATACACTTTTCTACAGCTACATTAAAAAAACGCACTTTCTGTCTTCAAAACTCAAACTTTCACACCAAAACAGCTGCTCAAAGCCTGCAAAAATTTAAACTCTAGAAGCATCATTACAGACTACAGGCTCTATACTAATGTCATTTTGTTGTATTCAATTTGAGGACAAGGTGTTTGCTGGGAAAACAGAACCCTAAAGGTAAGACTGGAGACATGATTGTTTGTGCAGGGGAAGGACTGGCTGTTTTTGACAGGCACTACTTAAAAGTTTCAGCTATCTGGTGTCAGTCTTACACTGACAAACAAACCTCTCCAGAAATTCAAATGATGTTTTCTACTCTGTAATAAAAAGACTAAACTCAACAGAACTGTTAACTTATCCCTCCAGCAGCTGTCCCTCAGGGTCAGACGCTCTGTTGTTATCTGAAAATGCTGAAAGTCTTTCTCAGAATCATAAAGGGTGAATGAGATAGCAAGCTAGAGAAAAGACCATGAAGGCGTGGTGACCACACTTTGAAGTCCCTAAAACAAAACCCTCTACTCAGACTCTTGGAGATCCTGCAAAACTTCCCAAAAGATACTCAAAGACAACAAAGTAGCTTCTTAACCCATACCTTTATATGTCATTATTATTTTTTGCAACTCAATAATATTCTATTATTATTCAAATTATTCAATAAAATGAAGTTAACAAAAAAAAAGTATAGAAACTGATTTCAACCAGTCAAAACCAGTTGTTAGAATCTATTTTGTTTCCACTGTTTATTTTACATTATTATTATTATTATTATTATTATTATTATTATTATTATTATTATTATTATTATTATTATTATTATTGATGATTTGTAAATATCAACTGAAAAAATGCACTTTTTGTGGTTTCTGAGAAAACTGAAGATTTGTGGCTCAAGGAATGTATTAATGTATATTTTTGACTTCTTTGTTCAGAAGCAAGCCATGACTGTTGTCTCCTGCCACAGTTGTGTATTATTACTGTTGTTTACTTGTTTACTGTTGTTCGTGAAGAATCCAGACTGTAAGCTTTGAGAATTTATTTAATAAGGGCAAGGTTACTGTTCTATGCAGTGAAACTTGTGAGATACTACAGTTTTCAATACTAAAAAATTAACTCTGTTCTTGTGCTTATTGTAAGTGCAGTCAGGGAATAAAAACCCCAATATGTTATTTCTTTTGTGTTCCTGTCTCTCCTTGACCCAGTCACAAAAATAAAAGTCAGTCCTCAAAAGGTGAGTTAAAGTTGAATTTAAATCTTTAGGTGTTTATATTTTCAGCTGATACGTTGGTGCCAGCTTTGCAGATAGTACAAGATACCTCCCACAGGCCACAACCACGAGGGAAAGAGGGGTACCGCTGTCTGACAGATGGTCTGTAAAAGTGCATTTTCTGTCTGAGAGCACAGCTTTACAAACAGTCAGAGCATGGTTTCCTGTTCAACATCTTGACAGGTTAGTGCATCAGAATAATACCAGCGGCTCAGTGCAGTTTTGTTTCATTATAGATATCAATGGTCTGTAGAACAAGCTGAGAAAAATTGAGACATTTTAGGAAATTTTAAAAAATCCCTCGGACATAATTGGTCACCCTAGTTAAGGGGAAAGTCTATAGGCAGGGTTCATGCCACAAGGTGTCCATGTCAATTTTGAGCCTGATCTTATGATGTTTCTCATGGATGTAAAGAGTTTGTATTTCCTCCTTGGTCTGCTTAGAAAACAAAACATATTAAGTTTGATTTATATATTTAGAGCAGATGATGCTCATGACTATGGTGACCATAAATGATTGTCAACATTCATCTTTCTGTGTCAAAGTCGGGACAATGATGAGCTGAAACATGACACTGATATTAACTCTGACACATAGTGGGTGGTTTTCCTTTCATGTATACTTCAGTGTACTACAGCTCTACTCTTCACTGCACAACCAGTCTCATTCCCAAAGCAGCAAAAATCGACATGTTTCTGTCCCTTTACGAGTTGAACTGACTCGTAACGTCCTTTTGTGTCTGCACGGCAACCACAGGGCTTTGACATAAAAGCTTCATGAAACACACAGATTACAGTCAGTTACGACCTCTGCTGCAGGCGGATCAGGGGAAGAATAAAAGGCTGTTTGATGACCAGCCAGGTTACAGCAGGGTTATCAGTTTCTTTATGGGTCAGATGTTGCACCAGATACTTTATAAAGTACAACACTGATGCATTAATACCTCTGTACACAGACTGAAAACTTGAAACAAAGAGCTTTTTTTTTTAAAGGAGAATTCTGCTTTTCTTTTTAAAGAATCTAAATCTAGACTGACAATGAAAATGAAAAGTGGTGTCCAGCATGCCACTTGAGTAGAATATGCCAGTTTCCTAATTGCATATTCCAGTTAATAAGCAGGCATGTCAGTTATATCAGTGATATGTCTCTTATCTATGATGGGTATATGCTGTTTTTTTAAACCTCTTAAACACTTCATTTTGACATTTCAACTGGATGAAAATAATACAGTTTCACCGATTTGATTAAATGCTGAATGCAGGTGTAAGGAAGGTGGCAGTAAACATCTTAGTTGTTAGCAGTCAGAGAAGAAGAAGAAGAAGATGAAGAAGAAAAAGAAAAAGAAGAAGAAGTGATGCTCTGAATTCAACTCAGTGAGACTCAATGCTAACAAAGTTAGCTGATTGACCACAATCAGCTGTTAACTGTAAGATTGATAAATAGCTGCAACCTTCAGAACATTCAGTTACACTGCACAAGAAAAGATGACTAAAGATTTGGCGGTAAAAATGTTCTCTGTTGTCTCTGACACACAAAAAAACAACATGGAAGACCACATGATACATGCACATTCATTTTCATTTGTGCAAAAGTTGTACTGTCAATAAAAACAATAAAACAACTTTCAGCACGATAAGGGCGTGTCTTCTTGAAACAGAAATATACCAGTCTTAAACAAGTAGCATACCGCTGAAGGAATTGGCATGCCACTTAAAAAACTGGAATATGCCACTGGTATATTCCACTCAGCCACAAGTGGCATGCTTGTTACCATCTTTTGTTGTAGGCGCTGCTGTAAATCTGTGTGATGCAACTGGTGGCCACTAAATCCAAAGACGATGGAATAATGAAACTGCTAGAAAGTAGATTGTGAGTGAGCTGTCACACGTCATCCCAATCTTGGTCAAGGGTTACTTGGGGTGAAAAAAAAAACAGTCATTTTAAAAGCACTCAAATCATGATTATTGCCCTTCCTTTATAAGAAATTGCAGTCCGAGCTGAAGAAATTAGTTCATTTGTTCTTAAGTGTTCTGTCAACCTGCATGCAAAACTTCAGTTACCCTTCGCAACAAGTGTCTCACAGTATTTAAAGACTGGGTCTTATACTTCTCCATATCTACATTAATCCATTTGTTTTCTACTGCTTATCCTGTTCAGGGCTGCAGGTGGCTGGAGCCTTTGCCAGCTGTCTTTGGCCTTATGCACACATAGCCAGGTATCTTTAAAAATGAATATCCTCTCTCATTTGTTTTCTTCTCCTTTTTTTTTGTTTAAATACTTTCATCCACACCTGATCCTTTACAAAAAAGTAACAATAATCATCCAGGCATAACCAGGGAAATCTGTCTGAAAGTGCAGCTCTAATTGTGCCAAACACACAGGTGGCAGTGTTTCTCAGACGTGAAACCTGTGCCACTCAATCAGAATAAACCTGCGTCAGTTTGTCTATTCTGCCAGGTTTAAACAGAGTCCCAGGATCTTTGTTTGGAATGATACAAAGGTTTGCTCTCCAAAATAAGTAATAGGATACACTTGAATAAATAAGCAGCAATAAGTGTTTCCATCAGTGTTAAAACCAACACGCCTGCAACATTGATGTTGCCCAAAACGTCACATATGTGTGATGTCAATGGCTTTTTTTGTGGCACAGTGTGATGTTCGAGATCCAAAACCCTTGGTCACCAGAGTATATACAACACTATGAACCCAGAGTTTTCCAAAATCTTCATTTTGGCCAGAGTTTTCAGAAAAGATAATATTTAATGATATAAAACTTTCATTTGGATGACAGGTTTAAGCATATAAAAACATATATGCTTTCTTAGATACCTGGCTACGTGTGGACATGGCCTTGGGGCCAAAAAGCAGGTTCCGACAACCTTTCACATGCACACTCACAAATACAGGCAATTTAGAATCACAAATTAACCTGATGTGCATGTTTTTGGACTTTG
Source organism: Thalassoma bifasciatum (assembly GCA_008086565.1). Lineage (NCBI taxonomy): Eukaryota > Metazoa > Chordata > Actinopteri > Labriformes > Labridae > Thalassoma > Thalassoma bifasciatum. The sequence continues at coordinate 159,938 of RPOG01000473.1, read as the reverse complement.
GGGGAAGCTGTAGTACCCACTGAGAACCCATACATGCACAGACAGGAACATGCACACTCCACATAGAAAGGCCCACCATGTCTGAACCAAAATTTCAAAGGTGGTGACCTTACTGCTGTTATGCAGCAGCACTAACTGTTACACCACTGTGCAGCCCCTTCCCTTATCCTAATCATGGATATAAAGTACAAATGATGGATGGTCAGACTAAACTCCATGTTCCATGACACATTGGAGGAGAGAGGCATCAGAAACCAAGGTGTCCCCACAGCTGACAGGCCCTTCAGAGGGCTGGCCAGTCAGAATGAAGGGGGTTTGTAGGGCAAGAAGCTTTAAAGAAGCAGCAGCTAAAATGAAATGTGTCAGACAAAGGCTGAAAAAGGGGTTTTCGAAAACATCAGAGGGTGAAAAAAAGAGATTTATATGAGCCTGATTGAAGCACAGTTGGCTTAACCGATTGTAGCTGTTGGTGAAGAGGCTAAAGGCTGCCAGCTCCTCCTCTGATGTCACAGTGACTGGTCCATGTTTGATAAAGATGATGATTCAGAATGGTCAAGTATTTTAATTGGGTTTAGACCAATTAGCTTCATCTTTGCTGGGAAATGAGCCAATCCGCTAAGATGAAGCCAGACTCCTCTGTCGTCTGCAATTTTATCATTCTATTATTGAAGCCCTCCATATCATTTCATCCTGAGTGTGTGAGTAGCCTCTATGAGTATATCTCATGATGACATTTTAAACTCTGAGAGAAATAATTCAATTACTCAGCAATAAGGAGAAAGACAGTGCAGTTCACACAGATTCACGTCTGTCTCAGGGGAGATTGTAAAGACCTTGTAAAGTCCTCTTTAAGCTGCTGAAGACCTAAAACAAGTGGTAAACACTCAGACAGACACAGACAGAGCTATATGTTTGATATCCATCAGCAGCTTTTACCCGGTCAGATCAGATAAGAGGCCTCCGGTGGCTGCGCTCCAACACTGGCTCTCTGTGCCGTCTGCTTCCACAGAGGTTTGCCAGGAGGGCTGCTGTTTTCCTCCAGACGTGTTGGTGATTAATTACCCTTATTTTTCATCCCTCTCCTGTAAATGTCAGCCAACTGATGGACTAACAGCTTCCTAATCAGGATGTGAGGGCTCTTTATTCAGCCTGAACTTAAGCATTAAACGAGAGCACTCAGTGAGGAGCTTCAGTGACCTTTCATTGATAAAGAAGTTTCCAGTCAGCTGTGATTGAACGCAGCCTAGAAGTGGACTGCACAGAGCGGTACAGTCAGGCGTTTCATCCTGATTGTTTTAATCTGTACAGGAAGAAGAAACATGCAGAGTGGAACAGATAGCAGTGCTTATGGGTCACCTTTGAGTAAGGAAAAGGACAACAACAAGATCACATGATGCTAAATATCAGGGCTAACAGCTAAGTGCTACAGTCACCATGTTATCATGCGTATTAATAAGGTTAAGGTGTCTGGAAGGTGAATCTGTATGAGGCACAGCAACTCTTTTGGTCAGAGGGCTTTCACAAACAGTTGTGACATTTTGTTTTGAGAATGAAAGTGACAGTGAATGGAGAGCAGATCCTTTTTTAAACGCTGCTTTTCTTTGTTCAAGATTTTTTACTTTTTAGATTTTACTTTTTACTGGTTGCAACACAACAAGGTAATGTGTTTACATGGCACTGATGTTTGAATGGGAAAAAAGTATCTGAACAGGAAATTGCTGTATATAGATTTGACTGTTTCCTAAAATAAAAACTTAATGCCATGAAATTACAGATATTGGCCTGTACTCTATGAAAAAAAAAAAAAAAAAAAAAAAAAAAAAAAAAAAAAAAAAAAAAAAAAACAGTAAAAAACGGTTAAAGAGCTGGCAGCAAAGTTTCCAAACGGATACAGTAAAATTACAGTCCACTTTTGTTTTGTTTTTTTGCTCTTTAACAAATAATATTAGTTTAAACTGATAAATTATTCTTAAATGTGTAATAATACTACAAGGATTTTTTCAGATATTAATGCAGCAAAAAACTTATTTTTTCTGTAACTTAAGTTTGAATTGAAATTTCACAGATATATATCAAAAACAATACAAAATGAGAAAAATGTCCTTCAAATTAACAGAAAATGCATCTGCAACATGACTTTGATCAGTCTTTATCACCCAAATACTAAAATTAGTCTAATTAATGTGTCTAAGTTTATCAAATTACCTCCAATATTAGAGGGCAGAGGACTTTTTGCAACTAAACAGCCCCCCTATCATGATGCTGTGGAACAATCTAGAAGCCTGTCTCAAGCATTGACTGTCTCAGGAGGGAAACCATCAGACAGAATTAGCAATGCACGTGTTTGGCAAGTAAGCATCAGAGTAAACTCGCTTATGGAGGGTTTTATAAACAATTACCATGACCTGCTAATCGGTTTGGGACGGACTTAATATAGCGAACCCTCCAAGAGGACGCAGAAATGGAGGGGTAGTGGGTAAGGAGAGTGTGTAGTGGCCTGTTTGAAATAGACCCCAGGTCAGCAGGTAGTGCCATACCAACCCAATACAGAACACTGGGTAAAAACTGCCTCCACATTGAGTGGGACTGGCGTCGGTGTAAAGTGAAGGACAACTCTCAATTTGAATCAGACTGATTGGTGAATTACCGGCTGTGAGAACTATTATTCTCATAATCTATGAAATCATTTGTTTCTGTGTAAAAATTTAAAACCTTGTAAAATTCCAAAATCAAACCAGGATATTTAGAAAGTTTGTGTTAAAATTCATTGATCTTTTAACAGCCCTCAGGAAATTAAAGATAAACACAAAATTTCAAATTTTAAATAGGGGGCAGATAGTTTTAACCTGTGATCCCAATAGTAGCTGTTGAACCTGTGGGTCCTCCCTCTTGAGTTTGGTCTTCAGAGAAATCATGCTCCGAGAAAAGGGAATCAACACGCTACAACAGGAAAACCATGAACACTGTTGATCTGTGAGAGGTCTGTCTGTCAGTGGTCACTCACTGTTTAAGCACTCTGTGGAGGCGTGAGTGAGGAGATTATACACATTCATACAATACACACACTCTCTTTGAGACTCTCTCTGGAAGATCAAAGTCTCTAGTCTCCTAGAAAGTGTTGTAAATGTAGATGAAAATTTATTTTCTCTTCTTATTCATTTATTTACAATGCTCCAAAGACATCCACCACATCACTCCAACACCTTGTCATCTAAAATTTGAGCTTTCCATGTCAAACTTTGTAGGAGTCAAAGAGTTTTATTGTCAGGTGACTAAACACCAGGCAAAGTTGTACTCACTGTCCACACTCTTGTCTGAAGACTGCGCAAATAAAACCAGCTTAGTAAGTGCTCAGTGTCCTCTTTTTAGTCAGTTTTGCTCTTTTTGTGAAGAGTTTTGCCTTGAAGAAGCAATAAAAGAAGCAATAGATACAGACCCTTTCCAAAAAATTAGAGTGTCATGGCTTCATGGCTTCAAGTGAATGGTAAGGTGATGGACCACAAGTGATTGACACCTCTGCTAACCAATAAATGACCCTCTACTAGAGTATTTACGCAAGACCACTGTGCAAGTCAAGCAGGGAACACTTGTTGGCTATCACAAGTTTTCCTGCAATGACAACTCATTCCACTTTTGCGCTCATCCACACTTTTTGCAGCTAGGACTCTAAAAAATCAAACACACCCAGCTTTGCCAGATAAATATACAGTTGTCCCTGAAAGTTTTCACCCCCTCCAGCAGAATTTTCAGATTTTGTTGGCCTTTTCTCAGAAAATATGAATGGTAACACAAAAACCTTTCTATCACTCATGGTTTGTGGTTAGGTGAAGACATTTATTAACAAACAACTGTGTTTACTCTTTTTAAATCATAATGACAACAGAAACTTAAAACATGACCCTGTTCATTTTTTTTTATACACACACTGATTACAAGCAAATAGATCACAGGTGAGGATGGTTACCTTTAGTAGACATTCAAACACATTTGTCTTAACTTTTGTGCATTTATCAGGCCAAAACCACCAGAGTTGTGTAAACTTCTTAACAGGGTCATTTTTGAAGTTTCTGTTGTCATTATGATTTACAAAGAGTAAACTTTTTTTTTTTCNTTTGCAGATAGTACAAGATACCTCCCACAGGCCACAACCACGAGGGAAAGAGGGGTACCGCTGTCTGACAGATGGTCTGTAAAAGTGCATTTTCTGTCTGAGAGCACAGCTTTACAAACAGTCAGAGCATGGTTTCCTGTTCAACATCTTGACAGGTTAGTGCATCAGAATAATACCAGCGGCTCAGTGCAGTTTTGTTTCATTATAGATATCAATGGTCTGTAGAACAAGCTGAGAAAAATTGAGACATTTTAGGAAATTTTAAAAAATCCCTCGGACATAATTGGTCACCCTAGTTAAGGGGAAAGTCTATAGGCAGGGTTCATGCCACAAGGTGTCCATGTCAATTTTGAGCCTGATCTTATGATGTTTCTCATGGATGTAAAGAGTTTGTATTTCCTCCTTGATCTGCTTAGAAAACAAAACATATTAAGTTTGATTTATATATTTAGAGCAGATGATGCTCATGACTATGGTGACCATAAATGATTGTCAACATTCATCTTTCTGTGTCAAAGTCGGGACAATGATGAGCCGAAACATGACACTGATATTAACTCTGACACTTAGTGGGTGGTTTTCCTTTCATGTATACTTCAGTGTACTACAGCTCTACTCTTCACTGCACAACCAGTCTCATTCCCAAAGCAGCAAAAATCGACATGTTTCTGTCCCTTTACAAGTTGAACTGACTCGTAACGTCCTTTTGTGTCTGCACGGCAACCACAGGGCTTTGACATAAAAGCTTCATGAAACACACAGATTACAGTCAGTTACGACCTCTGCTGCAGGCGGATCAGGGGAAGAATAAAAGGCTGTTTGATGACCAGCCAGGTTACAGCAGGGTTATCAGTTTCTTTATGGGTCAGATGTTGCACCAGATACTTTATAAAGTACAACACTGATGCATTAATACCTCTGTACACAGACTGAAAACTTGAAACAAAGGGCTTTTTTTTTAAAGGACAATTCTGCTTTTCTTTTTAAAGAATCTAAATCTAGACTGACAATGAAAATGAAAAGTGGTGTCCAGCATGCCACTTGAGTAGAATATGCCAGTTTCCTAATTGCATATTCCAGTTAATAAGCAGGCATGTCAGTTATATCAGTGATATGTCTCTTATCTATGATGGGTATATGCTGTTTTTTAAACCTCTTAAGCACTTCATTTTGACATTTCAACTGGATGAAAATAATACAGTTTCACCGATTTGATTAAATGCTGAATGCAGGTGTAAGGAAGGTGGCAGTAAACATCTTAGTTGTTAGCAGTCAGAGAAGAAGAAGAAGAAGATGAAGAAGAAAAAGAAAAAGAAGGAGAAGTGATGCTCTGAATTCAACTCAGTGAGACTCAATGCTAACAAAGTTAGCTGATTGACCACAATCAGCTGTTAACTGTAAGATTGATAAATAGCTGCAACCTTCAGAACATTCAGTTACACTGCACAAGAAAAGATGACTAAAGATTTGGCGGTAAAAATGTTCTCTGTTGTCTCTGACACACAAAAAAACAACATGGAAGACCACATGATACATGCACATTCATTTTCATTTGTGCAAAAGTTGTACTGTCAATAAAAACAATAAAACAACTTTCAGCACGATAAGGCTGTGTCTTCTTGAAACAGAAATATACCAGTCTTAAACAAGTAGCATACCGCTGAAGGAATTGGCATGCCACTTAAAAAACTGGAATATGTCACTGGTATATTCCACTCAGCCACAAGTGGCATGCTTGATACCATCTTTTGTTGTAGGCGCTGCTGTAAATCTGTGTGATGCAACTGGTGGCCACTAAATCCAAAGACGATGGAATAATGAAACTGCTAGAAAGTAGATTGTGAGTGAGCTGTCACACGTCATCCCAATCTTGGTCAAGGGTTACTTGGGGTGAAAAAAAAACAGTCATTTTAAAAGCACTCAAATCATGATTATTGCCCTTCCTTTATAAGAAATTGCAGTCCGAGCTGAAGAAATTAGTTCATTTGTTCTTAAGTGTTCTGTCAACCTGCATGCAAAACTTCAGTTACCCTTCGCAACAAGTGTCTCACAGTATTTAAAGACTGGGTCTTATACTTCTCCATATCTACATTAATCCATTTGTTTTCTACTGCTTATCCTGTTCAGGGCTGCAGGTGGCTGGAGCCTTTGCCAGCTGTCTTTGGCCTTATGCACACATAGCCAGGTATCTTTAAAAATGAATATCCTCTCTCATTTGTTTTCTTCTCCTTTTTTTTTTGTTTAAATACTTTCATCCACACCTGATCCTTTACAAAAAAGTAACAATAATCATCCAGGCATAACCAGGGAAATCTGTCTGAAAGTGCAGCTCTAATTGTGCCAAACACACAGGTGGCAGTGTTTCTCAGACGTGAAACCTGTGCCACTCAATCAGAATAAACCTGCGTCAGTCTGTCTATTCTGCCAGGTTTAAACAGAGTCCCAGGATCTTTGTTTGGAATGATACAAAGGTTTGCTCTCCAAAATAAGTAATAGGATACACTTGAATAAATAAGCAGCAATAAGTGTTTCCATCAGTGTTAAAACCAACACGCCTGCAACATTGATGTTGCCCAAAACGTCACATATGTGTGATGTCAGTGGCTTTTTTTGTGGCACAGTGTGATGTTCGAGATCCAAAACCCTTGGTCACCAGAGTATATACAACACTATGAACCCAGAGTTTTCCAAAATCTTCACTTTGGCCAGAGTTTTCAGAAAAGATAATATTTAGTGATATAAAACTTTCATTTGGATGACAGGTTTAAGCATATAAAAACATATATGCTTTCTTAGATACCTGGCTGCGTGTGGACATGGCCTCGGGGCCAAAAAGCAGGTTCCGACAACCTTTCACATGCACACTCACAATTACTGGCAATTTAGAATCACAAATTAACCTGATGTGCATGTTTTTGGACTTTGGGGGAAGCTGTAGTGCCCGCTGAGAACCCATACATGCACAGACAGGAACATGCACACTCCACATAGAAAGGCCCACCATGTCTGAACCAAAATTTCAAAGGTGGTGACCTTACTGCTGTGATGCAGCAGCACTAACTGTTACACCACTGTGCAGCCCCTTCCCTTATCCTAATCATGGATATAAAGTACAAATGATGGATGGTCAGACTAAACTCCATGTTCCATGACACATTGGAGGAGAGAGGCATCAGAAACCAAGGTGTCCCCACAGCTGACAGGCCCTTCAGAGGGCTGGTCAGTCAGAATGAAGGGGGTTTGTAGGGCAAGAAGCTTTAAAGAAGCAGCAGCTAAAATGAAATGTTTCAGACAAAGGCTGAAAAAGGGGGTTTCGAAAACATCAGAGGGTGAAAAAAAGAGATTTATATGAGCCTGATTGAAGCACAGTTGGCTTAACCGATTGTAGCTGTTGGTGAAGAGGCTAAAGGCTGCCAGCTCCTCCTCTGATGTCACAGTGACTGGTCCATGTTTGATAAAGATGATGATTCAGAATGGTCAAGTATTTTAATTGGGTTTAGACCAATTAGCTTCATCTTTGCTGGGAAATGAGCCAATCCGCTAAGATGAAGCCAGACTCCTCTGTCGTCTGCAATTTTATCATGCTATTATTGAAGCCCTCCATATCATTTCATCCTGAGTGTGTGAGTAGCCTCTATGAGTATATCTCATGATGACATTTTAAACTCTGAGAGAAATAATTCAATTATTCAGCAATAAGGAGAAAGACAGTGCAGTTCACACAGATTCACATCTGTCTCAGGGGAGATTGTAAAGACCTTGTAAAGTCCTCTTTAAGCTGCTGAAGACCTAAAACAAGTGGTAAACACTCAGACAGACACAGACAGAGCTGTATGTTTGATATCCATCAGCAGCTTTTACCCGGTCAGATCAGATAAGAGGCCTCCGGTGGCTGCGCTCCAACACTGGCTCTCTGTGCCGTTTGCTTCCACAGAGGTTTGCCAGGAGGGCTGCTGTTTTCCTCCAGACGTGTTGGTGATTAATTACCCTTATTTTTCATCCCTCTCCTGTAAATGTCAGCCAACTGATGGACTAACAGCTTTCTAATCAGGATGTGAGGGCTCTTTATTCAGCCTGAACTTAAGCATTAAACGAGAGCACTCAGTGAGGAGCTTCAGTGACCTTTCATTGATAAAGAAGTTTCCAGTCAGCTGTGATTGAACGCAGCCTAGAAGTGGACTGCACAGAGCGGTACAGTCAGGCATTTCATCCTGATTGTTTTAATCTGTACAGGAAGAGGAAACATGCAGAATGGAACAGATAGCAGTGCTTATGGGTCACCTTTGAGTAAGGAAAAGGACAACAACAAGATCACATGATGCTAAATATCAGGGCTAACAGCTAAGTGCTACAGTCACCATGTTATCATGCGTATTAATAAGGTGTCTGGAAGGTGAATCTGTATGAGGCACAGCAACTCTGTTGGTCAGAGGGCTTTCACAAACAGTTGTGACATTTTGTTTTGAGAATGAAAGTGACAGTGAATGGAGAGCAGATCCTTTTTTAAACGCTGCTTTTCTTTGTTCAAGATTTTTACTTTTTAGATTTTACTTTTAACTGGTTGCAACACAACAAGGTAATGTGTTTACATGGCACTGATGTTTGAATGGCAAAAAGTATCTGAACAGGAAATTGCTGTATATAGATTTGACTGTTTCCTAAAATAAAAACTTAATGCCATGAAATTACAGATATTGGCCTGTACTCTATGAAAAAAAAAAAAAAAAAAAAAAAAAAAAAAAAAAAAAAAAAAAAAAAAAACAGTAAAAAACGGTTAAAGAGCTGGCAGCAAAGTTTCCAAACGGATACAGTAAAATTACAGTCCACTTTTGTTTTGTTTTTTTGCTCTTTAACAATTTATATTAGTTTAAACTGATAAATTATTCTTAAATGTGTAATAATACTACAAGGATTTTTTCAGATATTAATGCAGCAAAAAACTTATTTTTTCTGTATCTTAAGTTTGAATTGAAATTTCACAGATATATATCAAAAACAATACAAAATGAGAAAAATGTCCTTCAAATTAACAGAAAATGCATCTGCAACATGACTTTGATCAGTCTTTATCACCCAAATACTAAAATTAGTCTAATTAATGTGTCTAAGTTTATTAAATTACCTCCAATATTAGAGGGCAGAGGACTTTTTGCAACTAAACAGCCCCCCTATCATGATGCTGTGGAACAATCTAGAAGCCTGTCTCAAGCATTGACTGTCTCAGGAGGGAAACCATCAGACAGAATTAGCAATGCACGTGTTTGGCAAGTCAGCATCAGAGTCAACTCGCTTGTGGAGGGTTTTATAAACAATTACCATGACTTGCTAATCGGTTTGGGACGGACTTAATATAGCGAACCCTCCAAGAGGACGCGGAAATGGAGGGGTAGTGGGTAAGGAGAGTGTGTAGTGGCCTGTTTGAAATAGACCCCAGGTCAGCAGGTAGTGCCATACCAACCCATTACAGAACACTGGGTAAAAACTGCCTCCACATTGAGTGGGACTGGCTTAGGTGTAAAGTGAAGGACAACTCTCAATTTGAATCAGACTGATTGGTGAATTACCGGCTGTGAGAACTATTATTCTCATAATCTATGAAATCATTTGTTTCTGTGTATAAATTTAAAACCTTGTAAAATTCCAAAATCAAACCAGGATATTTAGAAAGTTTGTGTTAAAATTCATTGATCTTTGAACAGCACTCAGGAAATTAAAGATAAACACAAAATTTCAAATTTTAAATAGGGGGCAGATAGTTTTAACCTGTGGGTCCTCCCTCTTGAGTTTGGTCTTCAGAGAAATCATGCTCCGAGAAAAGGGAATCAACACGCTACAACAGGAAAACCATGAACACTGTTGATCTGTGAGAGGTCTGTCTGTCAGTGGTCACTCACTGTTTAAGCACTCTGTGGAGGCGTGAGTGAGGAGATTATACACATTCATACAATACACACACTCTCTTTGAGACTCTCTCTGGAAGATCAAAGTCTCTAGTCTCCTAGAAAATGTTGTGTTTTAATATGTGTTTAAAGTCTTCATCAGGCTAAATGTAGATGAAAATTTATTTTCTCTTCCTATTCATTTATTTACAATGCTCCAAAGACATCCACCACATCACTCCAACACCTTGTCATCTAAAATTTGAGCTTTCCATGTAAAACTTTGTAGGAGTCAAAGAGTTTTATTGTCAGGTGACTAAACACCAGGCAAAGTTGTACTCACTGTCCACACTCTTGTCTGAAGACTGCGCAAATAAAACCAGCTTAGTAAGTGCTCAGTGTCCTCGTTTTAGTCAGTTTTGCTATTTTTGTGAAGAGTTTTGCCTTGAAGAAGCAATAAAAGAAGCAATAGATACAGACCCTTTCCAAAAAATTAGAATGTCATGGCTTCATGGCTTCAAGTGAATGGTAAGGTGATGGACCACAAGTGATTGACACTTCTGCTAACCAATAAATGACCCTCTACTAGAGTATTTATGCAAGACCACTGTGCAAGTCAAGCAGGGAACACTTGTTGGCTATCACAAGTTTTCCTGCAATGAAAACTCATTCCACTTTTGCGCTCATCCACACTTTTTGCAGCTAGGACTCTAAAAAATCAAACACACCCAGCTTTGCCAGATAAATATACAGTTGTCCCTGAAAGTTTTCACCCCCTCCAGCAGAACTTTCAGATTTGTTTGGCCTTTTCTCAGAAAATATGAATGGTAACACAAAAACCTTTCTATCACTCATGGTTAGTGGTTAGGTGAAGACATTTATTAACAAACAACTGTGTTTACTCTTTTTAAATCATAATGACAACAGAAACTTCAAAAATGACCCTGTTCATTTTTTTTATACACACACACTGATTACAAGCAAATAGATCACAGGTGAGGATGGTTACCTTTAGTGGACATTCAAACACATTTGTCTTAACTTTTGTGCATTTATCAGGCCAAAACCACCAGAGTTGTGTAAACTTCTTAACAGGGTCATTTTTGAAGTTTCTGTTGTCATTATGTTTTACAAAGAGTAAACTTTTTTTTTTTTCTTTAAATGTCTTCACCCAAGCACTAATCATGAGTGACAGAAAGGATTTTGTGTTATCATTCATATTTTCTGAGAAAAGGCCAAAAAATCAGCAATTCTGCTGGGGGGTGTAAACTTTTGGGCACAACTGTATCACATTGAGGAGGAAATTCTCTAAGACTGTGAAGCTGCTGTTATTGATGAGAACGGACACGACAGACAGACAGACAACGGACTTTACAGGAGAAATTTCACCACTTGGAATAATTTGATGAAACAACACTTTTGATATGTTTGAACTCTGGATTCCTCTGGTGGAAAGGAGAGTGAATATTCAGGGTACGGGCGTCAGGATGTGACATTTTGACCCCAAACAGGTAGGATGTCCAAGTTGTTGTGATCGCCATCTGAGTGATTCTTTCACTTATTATGTTTTGTTTGTGAAAAAAAACAAAAACAAAAATCTGAGCTCTTCAACACGGAATCCATTTCATTTTTTGACAAAGGCATTATTATACTTTGATAAAGTCATAGGAATGGTGAATGGGATGCTGACCCTGTGGAGCATCAGAGGTTAACTAGAAATGCTGATTCTGACTGGCCTCCAGAGTCACATGGACCAGAATGATCCTGATTTTCTAGACTTAAGTTATCGAATCCACATCAAAACCTGGAAATATCATCCACTTCTGATCTTTCCTCTCTCTTAAAGGCCAGTTTCTTAGATTCGATTGAATATCTTTAATCCATTTGGATTACGTTGGACTAGTTTAACCCTGGGTGGGACTTGCTTCAAGGCCCTCTGCTCCCTCATTCTGCAGGCAGGACATGCTTCATCCTTCTGTTTGGTTTATGATAGTAAAATTACAACCAGTGATCCAGATCGCATAACAAAATCTTAAGCAGTATAAGAGGTTCCTCTGTGCTGTGTAGGGAAGTTTACAGTAAAGCCTCTTAATCTGTAATCTGTGAACGTTCAGGTCATCGAATCAGTTTCAGACATAGATTAATATGAGAGGAGGAGTGAATAAGCACAGCTTAATGCCAGAGAAGACTTCTCTTTGATTCATTTTTTATTTTACATATTCTCTTGATGTAGAAACACACCTCTCCTTCACCAGACGCAGAAATAATCAGAGGTAATAAAACATTGAACGAGGCCCGAGGTACCTGGAGTCGTGTCTGAGCTGTCAGAAGTTTCAGATTTCAGACTGAGAGCTGCGGCTGTGAAGGACAACACCAAAGCTGTTTACTCTTTACGTCAAATCTTTGATCCATCTTTTGTTCTTCCGTATCAATAATTCATCCAGCTGAAAAGTGCTTCACAAGGGCACACCAGGCCCGCATACTGAAAGACTTAAAGGGCTGTGCTGGAGTTTTTACACTTCACTGAGAAATGTTGCAACTTCAGGACAGGAAAGTTTGGACCTGCTCCAGCAGAGCTTTTCAGCCTGACAGACCTCGCTCACTTCAAATCCACCAGACTCCACCAAATTCCACCAAACTCCATCACTTGATGGTTTGTTCCTGCAATAAAGCAGGATGAAACCAGCAGCTTCCAGGTCCTGTGACTTTAACTTGTACTACCTACATTGTAATTAAGTCCATATGTTGTGTAAAATGTACACAAAAAATAAATAGATGTCTAAAAGAAGATATAATAATTTGCAAATCCTGTTTAACTCATATTCCATTCAATGCTACATAAATACAAGGTATTTATTGCTCAAACTGATAAATTTTATTCTTTTTTCTTTCAAATATTCACTCATTTTAAGTTTGATGGGTGCCATTAGTTCCTAAAAAAACTGGGACAGGGTTGTGTTTCCCACTGTGCTACATCACCTTTCCTTCAATAACACTCAATAAGTGTTTGAGAACTCAGGACACTTACAGCTGAAGCTTTTGGGCTGGAATTTTAGCTTGATGGACAACTTCAGCAGCTCGACAGTCCAGGGTCAGACAGTGTTTAGATGGCAGCATATGTTGCTCCAAAACCTGTATGTAACGTTCAACATTAGTGCTGCCTCAGTGCATCAATCTCAGATGAACTTGGGCTCAGAGAAGCTGGCCACGGCAGTGTTTGGGTCTGCTGTTGATATCTGAGCCCATGTGCTAATATCCTTGACACAATGATGTGGGTTTCACAGCCATTCAATTTTAGTTTTGGGTATTGCTGCTTATGTGTAGCGATTTCTTCAGAGTCTCTGAATCTTTTGATGATATAATAGACAGTAGATGATGAAATATATACATTCTTTGCAGTTGTATGTTGGGAAACATTATTCTTAAACTTTTGAAGTATTTGCTCACATAGTTGTTCACGATGTGGTGAGCCATGCCTCATCCTTGCCTGTGAACGACGAAGCCTTTTGAGGATGCTCCTTTTATACCCAATCATGACACTCACCTGTTTCTGATGAACCTGTTCACCTGTTGAATGATCCAAACAGCTGTTTTTTCAGCTTTCCTCAACTTTTCCAGTCTTTGGTTGCCCTTGTCCCAGATTTTTAGGCACATGTTGCAGGCATTAAAATCAAATTGGTTTAACATTTGCAAAAAAACAAAACAAAACAAAACAACAAAAGAAGTTCATCAGTTGAACAATAAATAGCTTTTCTCTGTAATGGATTCAGCTGAACATGGATTAAAAAGGATATACAAATCATTGTTTTATGTTTTAATTATGTTTTACACAATGTCTCAACTCAACTGGAATTGGGGTTGTAAGTTGCAGAGATAGCTCCAGCCGTCACATTTTGTGAGACTTATCCTCTTTTTGCCACTGTTTGTACATCAGCACCCATGAGACCGTGCATAAATTACAGGCCTCAGCAGAGCATGAGCCTCTGAAGACTGCTCTTCCAAACCAAGTTGAAGGACAAACTAGTGACTGTGGCAACTGTGACTACACACCGATACACTGAAGCTTTTACTTCCACTCCTTTCCTACAGTGGAGCATCTCTTCTCTAGCTGATGATGTAACCAAGGTCTACAGGGAAACTTCCTCTCTACCTTTACGTGCCGATGTTGTCTTGTATTGATTGTTATTTTATGGCAGTGATGAATACTTGAAGCCGTTGGCCTCTTTGTGTTTGATGTAGCTCATGAACAGCAGCCTGAATAATGTAGACGAGTCATTTAAAGAGCCGTGAAAGAGTGCGTGTGATAGTGATGGTTAGAGGCCGAGACTTCCACTATTAACAGGTTATTAATTCATGAGATTAAGGCAGGAGGGAGAGATCACACAGAGATGAAAGTGGTCAGTCATCCACAGTCACAGGATCTTTGTTTGGGGACTATGATCTCCATGGATACTTTCTCTCTCTCTTTGCTCAGTGTAAGCAACGCAGACTTGCTGACCCTCCTGGTTCTCCAGAGCACCACAGAGTGCACAAAGGCTGGTGTCTGAGACTTGTGACAGACTTTTTAAAGTCATACACTGTTTGCTGACTGACCAACAGCTGAGAGAAAACCACCAAGAAGAGACTGGACTCAATAAATTTTATGAATCTTCAGCCACAGTCAGTTATGGTTATGCAACTGTCCCAATTTAAGACCTACACCCCGTTTAGGACAAATTTCAAGAGCTGTTATGTCACTATGAGTCCTACTGTTCTAAAGACAGGATGGATTCATCAGCTGTGTCTTCGCTTTGTCAACTCCTTCTATGTTTTTGGAGCTGAGCCTACACTGCAGGTCTGTGGTGCTCCCCGTCAACACAAGCCAACACATGCATGTAGCCTGACATGCACCTCCTCTAAAATGTAACTATAGAATAAAACAACAAAGACCACAAGGCATGTGATTGGTCCACTGGGCAGGATCACTATCATTCCTGTTCATTGTCCAATTGTTTCTTCTCCTCCTGGTGTCCTCTCTGTCCTTCCCTTAATGGTTTCTGTTTGACCTCTCTCCACCCCACATATTTGTGCTACTTAAGCTCAATCATTGAATAACACATACTTCAAGTTGCATGCAATAACTCAGTAGTGCAAGCTCAAAGCATCCACCAAGTTTAGTTTTGTGTTAGCACAGATTTTAATGTTATTTTTTTTGCTCAACCATCCCATTACTCAGGGGCTCAGGGGTTTGATTTGCAGATGCTGTTGGACACCCTTGGCAATCCTACATACTAACAAAATTTAGTAAGTGATGCCAGTTTTTGGAGATTTCCCAGATGGAAACATTGAGGTGTGAACCACACCAGGACAGAAGAGCTCAAAGGTGTGCTATAATTTGTCTCAGTCAGATTTGGAGCACTTCATGTAAATTCAGATCAAAGAGTCATTGTGAGATGCTATAGCTAATATGAGCTGAGATTTGTACCTCCAGAAACTGAATTCAAATTACTCCATTGAATTTGAAATGCATCATCTGAAATTGAATTTGATCATTTAAAACTTAAATTATTTGCTTTAAAATTGTTGGTATGACCATTACGTTGTGTACATCCATGATGAAGAGTAATTTAGCCCAGATTCCCAGACATACACCTCAGGTCTGCAAAAATGCCCCCATGGGCTGTCTGAACTATTCACCTCAACAGAGCGAGTTGAGATAACACTGTGGCTCACATTTAATACCTAAAGGCTCTGACCAAAAATCTTTTTTTGATGCACTGAGGATGAGACTGTTGTTGCCAAGAGGATTCCCCCTCTTTCCCTAGTATCATTTCCAGGACTTTTTCAGACAACAGGCAACAGTGACATGTTATCATGTCATATGTCCCCATGTCCCCCTCATTCTTTGGAAGTGTTCTTACTTACAGTTGTAACTTGTGCTTATCACAATTGTTGCTATGTGTGTTACTCAGATATTTAATGCAAAGTCTATAGGCTGAAATCAATAAAAAATAGTAATGACAAATGAATGAGAAAGTCATGGAAACACACCAAAAGATTACAGCATAGCATTTAATTAGCATGACAAACTGGTGTCGCAATGTTCAATTCTATGTTCAATGGGCAATTCCCAATCCAACCTTCTCTTTTCTCTTTCTTACACCCATTTGAAACTGTCTATTTCTGCTCATTTTTGTTTTATGATCAACCTGTCAAACCCTTTGAACTACATTTAATGTTTTGAAAGTTACAAAATAGGGTCAATCTGACCGTTTAATAGCATTGGTTCTAATTTAGCTGTGTTAAATTACATCCATTCATGCTAACAGTGGATATAAGAAATGCCTGAAGTGACCATGCAACAATTGAGTTTTTCACTGCCTACTTTTCTTATTTTGTGAGTAAGAAAAATCTCATTCTTATGGACTAACACTAGCGGACCTTTTAACTAGTTTAGCCCCGAAGCACCAAATTGGTGTCTGGAAATTTGTTGAATTTGTCGACAAGGTCAATTGGAACCACTGAGTTGCAGCACTGCTCTAAGCAGAAATCCCAATTGATTGGCTGGTCGCGTCACAAGGGGTTCTGCACTAGCTGGAAGCAAAGCAGTGCTGGACCTGATTGTTGCACTGATGATAAGATCAGAACATACATGCATCCACAAAACTTTCAACCTGATTGCATTCGCTCTCAAGATGGGGGGGATAAATAATTTGTCAGGATAACTGAAGTGTTTCCAGAACAGTTGACCTTTTTTCTCATTTTCCATATGGTCAATTTTTTTTTTTCAGGTTTTCCAGGACACCTGGGAACCCTGTAGGTCTGATGTCATGGACTGACGTAGTTCACGCCTAGGTAGTGCACTCAGTCTCTGGAGATGGTTTCATTAAATGTTTAAGTTCATAAAGTCAACTCACAGAACATGTTTCCAGCTTGGCCCCTGACAGAAAAACTAACAGGACAAAAATGTATTCTAATGATAAATAAAAGATGCTTTCTGTCAGACTGGGTGAAGAGGAATGCGCTTGATGTTAGAAACAGTTTGGTACCCAGTCCAACGTGGAAGCAGCAGGTAGTGAAAGCCGAGCGATGCCCCTCACAGTAGAGGAGGTCTTACTCCTCCAAAAAGTGTCAATAATTCAAACAACTGACTCCTTCCGCACAGTAACATGTTTGAACTTTTGACTTGTGCTGAAAGGCTTTCTAACTTTCAGTTCTTCAGCACAAAGACGTCAGCAGCAGACAAGAGGAGACACAGTATGTCCTCGTGTAGGGCTCTGACCTGACACTCTCCTCTCTGCGTTGTGTTGTGTACATGAGAATAAGCTGGGATGGATGTTTTCCTGTCAGCCGGAGCGGGTTTGTTCTCACAGAGATGGAATAAAGTTATTCCCCTACAGCAGCTTCATACCACGAGCTCCTTCACACACAAGTCTCTTCAGCAGTGTACACCGTCTGACCTGGTGCCTGTTCACCTCCAAGAGAATCTTACTGCTCACAGTTTACACAAAAACACAACGGTTTAAAATGGACTCCACTTTGACTCATCAGAGAGGACTCAGAGGGATCATTCATCCATCAGGGCTTCAGTTTTCTGTCCATGTTAATGAGAAAAACTCCAAACAGGCTGCTGAACTGGCTGGGCCGCCCTCATAAAGGTCTGCAGAGTCTTAATGGAAGTGTCAAAGTGAAACGCACTGAGAGATGGATTTTCCAGGAGACTGATTTTAACCTTATCAGGCCAGAGCAGAGATATTTCCCTTTGTTTTGTCTCTGAGGAACAGAGAGCAGGAGGAGAGTTGGGTGACCTTTAATGTAGACGACAGCAGCGCAGAGAGATCATGACTTGAACGTTTGTTTCAATGAGGCAGGAGCTGCTGTACGCATGCAGGGATCAGATACAGTACACTGTGGAGTTAAAGTGAAGTCACTGTTCTTAGATCTGTGTACAAAGACGTCCTTAAAGTGATGGAACTAACAGCTTTTTCATCCCTCTGCTTTTCAGTGATTCTGCTATTGTCTGTGTTTTGAAGGTGCGTGTTAAGAATCTGCAGCTCACTGCACAGTGGTGCTTTGTTTTCTCAGACGCTGTCAGAACATGATCAGGAGCTGACAACGTTTTTCTGGAGACATTCAACGTATAAAGCAAGACAGGTAAAGATATTAGACAAAAATATACAGAGATAGAAGGGAGTGAAGGTCATGTTGTTGACTGATATTTTGAAAAGATAGGTCTGAGTATGTTTGAAGAAAGACAGAGTTGTGAATGTTTGGAGGGTATGGTCTGCGTTAACTCTCAGTTTAAACAGATAAGTATTCTACTAAAAGAAACATGAGGTAACTTGTTGTCTTAAAATTTCTAAGTGATGAACTAGTTGAACTAGTGAAGTGGATTAAGTTTAATGTACTTTAACTCCTGACTGAAAGGTCAGGAACATTTAAGGTGCACTGTACTAATAACTGAGTGACTGTAACTAAAAATACCCAGTTTAAATAATCATTTCCCATCTTTTTATTTATCTCAGCTTGTTAAGTAAGTACTACCTCATTAACAATTCAACAACGCTGTAAAACCTGATAATAATGATAATAATTTATTTCATTTAAAGGTGCCTTAGAGCACCCGAGGACGCTGTACAAAACAAAGTTAACAACACTTCAGGAATGATTTAAATAAATATAAAAGTTTAAAAGAATTACAAAAAGGTAAGGATGGGAAACAGTCAGTGAGTAGGCTTAGATGAGTGAACTTTATTTAGAAAACATCCAAACTGATTGGTTTAAAAAAAACAACAACTTGTAAATAAATGCTCATGCAACAACTGTCCGCTGGTATTAGGAGGTTTTATTGCCAGGGCACGTCGTAGCAAGTTCACAGCACTGAGCAGATGAGGGTTATGAGCTAATTATGCTAACTGTTAGCTATCAGCCCAATTTTCCATTTTGATCCATGCTAGGACTTGTACCAGTGATCCTCCAGTCACAAAGCCAAGTCCTTCTGGACTGAGCTACTGCCACCTACTGCTGGACATATCAGTTAGCAAATTTTGCGCTAGGTAAGATAAGGTAACACAGGCATGAGTGGGAAATTCAAATGGAAAACACATTGATGAAATCTGTCTGTCAGTGTTGTTCATAGTGCAGGTAAATTTGAGGTTGGTTCACTCTGCTCAGTCAAAGCCGCAAAGCCAAAAGCCAACATGGAATGCCCGTGACCTTTGACCCCTCAGGGGGATGCATTTAAAACCCACATCATAGTGTAGATGATATTAGCACATGGGCTCAGGAACACTTCAGAAAGCCATTGTCAGTTAACACAGTTCATCACTACATCTACAAGTGACAGTTCAAACTCTACCATGCAAAGACAAAGTCAGACATCAACTAAATCCTGAAACCCTGTCGCCTTCTCTGGACCAGAGCTCATTTGAGCTCTGGTCCAGAGAGCAGAAAAGTCTTCATTTCAAATAGTTTTTGGAAATGGATGTGGTGTCCTCTGGGCAAAAGAAAAAAACAAACAAACAAACAAACAAAAAACATCCAGATTGTTACCAGTGCAAAGTTCAAAAGCAAAAGTTCAATATCTTGTCTGTAGCATATTCAACTGAATATAGGTTGCAGAGGATTTGCATAGTATACTGTTTTTATTTACATTATACACAACCTCCAAACTTCATTGGAATTGGGGTTGTAATTTAATTTTGTATTGAGAAGAAGTTATTTATGTGGCCGTTTTCATCTGCAATTTACACCTCTTCATATAAAAGATACTGGTGATAACCATTCCCCTGAGCCCAAAATAATCACTGCAAGAAAATGATCTATCATTTTAGACATTTCTTACCCGTGAAAGCATCAAATGACAAGATAACTGCACTTTTCACTACCTTACTTTCACCGAAAAAAAATTTGATTTGTGAGAGCCATTCAGTCATGGAAAATGTTTCTTTCTTTTGTAGCCAACTGAAGAAATGGACAAAGAGGAGCCTTCAAATTCAAGTGCCACGTCCAACATTTGCACAGAGGACGAGTATGTACCAAGATCATCAGAGGGGGGTAGTTAGGAGGAATCATCAGAGTCGTGCCGCAAAAGAGGGAGAAGTTTATTCCTTTGAAAGAAAGCTCAAAGTCCCACCACTCAGGACCAAAACATCTGCATTTACAGTCAGAAGAAAATTCAGGAAAGTTTTCCAGGGCCACTCTCAAGAAAAAGACTCTCAAGAAAGCAAATGCAGATTCTAAAGGAGACCGCTCTGTTAAGGACAGATTAAGACAAGAGGAACTGTACATCAGATGGGGCAATCAACCTCAACAACTTCAGACCTAATTCCTTTGAAGTTGGGACACCAGGTAAAATGTAAAGAAATACAGAAAACAGTGATTGTTACGGTTTAGAATCAGGATTTGAAGCAGGACCCAATAGCAGGCAGGAGACAGTGAGGACGTTGAACAAGAAGTTTATTTGTGCTGAGGTGAGGGGTGCAATCCAGAATCCAGAGGGTGAAAGAGAGCGGTGAGGTCCAGTGAGAGCTTTTGGCAGCGTGGAAGTGACAGGGCAGAGGAGCAGGAAGCTTGTGGAGGCACTGGAGGAGAGAGGAGCAGACACAGGAGGTTAGTCAAATAATCAGTCATATACTACCAAAAAATACTTGCAAATGAGACTCAGGCCCTATCCACACGAAGACAAAACGACAACAAAACGCGTAAGTTTTTTGCCGAATCTGCGTATCATCCATACGAAGACGGCGTTTTGTGGGTCTGTAAACGATCATTTCTGAAACCAGGTTCCAAAGTGGGAAGATTTAGAAAAGCCGTATACGCGGCTCCGTGTATACTGGCTCTCCGCAACTTTTCAGATACGCTGACGTCATATTTTCACATCGTCATTAATACGCATGCGTCACAAGCGGCACTATGGCAACAACAACAACAACAACAATGGCGGCGTACTATGTGGTGTATGTGTAGCTGGTGACCCTGCTATCCCTTTTGATGCAAAATCTCCTTCTTCTCAACCACCACAGAGTTGAACAGTCACCTCTCTGATTACAATCTCTGTTTACAACTTTTGCCAAAAGTGTTCATGCCCACTGTTTTTTCTTCTGTTTCCGCTTGTTTCCCTCATATTGTTACAGCGCCCCTAGTGGACTGGCAAGTGTTTTACAGCGTCTTCATGCTCATCAAGTGCATTCATATAGACGCACACATTTTCTGAGATGCCTTCATCTTTATGATGATCGTTTTGGAAACTGTTAAGTGTTTTGACGAGTGGGGATACTCTGGCGCCTGTCCTCTACTGCAGCAGTCCTAAAGAGCGTCCACAGAGTGCTGGTGATTGCAAGCAGGTGAGTAGGGGAATCAGGTGCAGGTGTGGAGTAGTGAGGGAGGGAGAGTGAGTGCAGCCTGCTCAGTAGGGGAGACCGGGGCAAGACAAGACCGTGGTGAGAGAGATCACTACAGATTTGCAAATCTTGTTTATCCTTTATTCAGTTGAATACACTATAAAGACAAGACATTTATTCTTTAAGCCAAATATTCACTTATTTTGAATTTGATGCCTGCAATAAGTTCCTAAAGGTTTTTTATTTTATTAACAGAGTCCCAGCATTAAGACAAGACAAGAACTCATATCTCATCTGAACCCACTATGAGTACAGAGCTTTGCAGCATTCAGCAAGTTACAATGGAGGGACACAACCTCCCTTCAACAGACAGAAACCTCGGACAGAACCAGACTCATGTTAGACATACATCTGAGAGAGAGAGAGAGAGAGAGGTGTTATTCCACACAAAAGACATGACATAAGGGACTTCACGAGGGAGACTCAAGCTCCAGCAACACCGAGGACTCACACCAACTAAAACAAGAAAGCAAGAAACAACAGGAGAGGCTTCGGATATGAGGAGGATTTGGTTGAGTCAAACCTGGAAAAGACTAAACACAAAAAGTTTGACCAAAAGTAAAGGCTAAAGGTCTCGAGCAGATAAAAACTGAAGAAGATGCATCAAATTAAAGGCAAAAAACAGACACTCCAACAGACAGAACACAGCTATTTTGTTGTTGGTGATGTTCCTGAAGTACATGGATGGAAGAAATGCCATCAAGAGAAAAACTACAGTGTTTTCTGCTGCAACGTCAATCCAAGACTGCGCGCCATCTGGAATGTCACTCTGAAGAGGTCACTTCAGCAAGCAGTGACATGGGGCATTCATTGGGAAATCACAGAAAGGAGAGGGGATGCTGGTAGCATGTAAACGACAGTGACAATCAGTCCAGTCCAGCAGACTCTCAGCACCGCTTCGCTTGCTTTAGGTGTTTCTTTTTTTACATGCAGATATCTTTGGAAGCATGATAAATGGTGTTCACTGGCTGGCAGTAAAAAAAGAGTGACATCTCTCAAAAGTAGGGGAAGAAATGTACAGCGGGAACGAAAGACTGCTTCACAACTCGACAACATATGTCCAATCATGCAACACCTCTCTTGATCCAAGGAGGAAGGTGACCCCTCGAAGAAAGGTGGAGGATTACATCCATCCATGGCACTTTCAACGTGCTGCTTGAGCAGCAAAAAGAGAGACCACTTTCAATGAAAACAGCAACAAGTTCAAGAAACCCACTTTAGCCACAAAGCTTGGGCAAAGGATTCAGAGAGTGGCAGACATGATGGAGGCTGAGGAACATGCATCTCAGAACAAAGATAAATCACTGCCTGTTCAGGAGTTTAGACGTATGTAAAGTCTATCCCAGAATGAAATGGTCTCCTGTCACATAGCAACCATCTATGCCCTAACATAATACCCCTAACCCACCACCCTTGGGCCTACACCTTAATCTTTTATCCTGACGCTAACCCTAACCATATGACCCTTTGCTAATTGCCATATGACCCTTTGGTCCAGGAGTGAGGTTGACTTCTCCACCAGTCAGTTCAGTCTCTCCTTTATCCTCACAGCAGGTGGAATCCGTATTAATTATAGGGAATTTAAGAGAATTGAAAAAAAAAACTTCCTGATAATAAAAGTGAACATCCCCTCTCTCTCACTCTCTCTATTGATATATATATATATATATATATATATATATATGTGTGTGTGTATATAATTTTTCTGGTACAGGGTTGTATTTAATGTTTCTGCGATGGCTGGAAAGTAGAGTCTTGACAACAATGGCAGAACACTGGTGTCTTTGAAAGGTAGAAAACGCAAGGTTGTGTGTGTGTGTGTGTGTGTGTGTGTGTGACGATGATACAAATAGAGGTCTGATAGAAAAGGGGAAAGGCAGAATATCAGGTGCCACTTACAGCATCACCCCATCTTTTCTGCACATAATTACTCTGCTTTTATTCTTTTTAGAGTCTGAATGGAAAGTTATCTCAGCGAGGGAGAGTGAGTCCTTTGTGTGGGTGTTTTAGAGCTGCTCGTATTGAGTTTATCTCATTTAAAATGAAAATAAGAGACGTTTGCCCAGAACATGTTGAAATAAACTGAAAAATGACAGTGAACCAGGCAGAGGAGGTGATAGAGGATTGTTTTGGGACCAAATGGCCTCTAATGAGAAGACATGAGGAGTGTTTTACCTGAGAACAGGTGTTTGGGTGCTGAAGGCCAATGTTCCAGAGTTTCTTGAGGTTTCTCTCATCCTCTGTACACAGCCATATCAAAGTGCATCTGACAAGCGAAGTCATTTCCTCCCAGCATGAGGGATTAAGTCCATCTGTCACTCACAACCACAGGAGCAGGAGGAGAAAGTAGATGGAGCGACACAGTGATCAGACACAGCAAAGAGACTGGACAACAGGTCATTGAAGCAACACTTCCTGTGGATCAGGTCATTCATCTTTTAAAGTGATGAAAGTTGACAGTTCAGGGACAAAACCTGATGCACCAAAGTTAATCTGTCATCTATGTAGAGCTGCACCTGTCAGGTCCGTTAGCTTTGAATTCAATTTTTAAACTGAATCACAGACATGGCTTGTGTAGCAGGGTCTCATACCCACTCTGCTCCCTCCTCACTCACGGTGACAAAACCATAAACCTTGAGTTGTCAAACCAGTAACCCATTAAAGTAAGATGAAATTTCACAACTCTTTATGTTAAGTAGAAATAGATGATACTTTATCTAATTTCAAAACCGACCATAGCTGTTTTGTTATGTATTTGACTTGATAATAAAATGTTACTTTGAAGAACGGACTAAGTTGGCAAGTGCCATAGCAATTGCCACAGAGTTGCCTGTGCATTTGTGCAGGGGTTATACTTATGTCTAGTTGTGTACAATCTATGTTACCTGTTACTCAGGTCATATTGATAAGTTGTGGTAAGTAATTAATTTTGTGGTATCAATATATCGATACTTACTTATAAAATATCAATTCCACTTAATAAATGCGAGATAAAGGGGCATGTGTCATCCCTGAATCTAATTACTTACTACAAAGTTTTGTACTGACAACCCCACCACATCATGAAAATAAACTAGTCCATCTGTGTCATGTGGCCAGAAGAAGGATGGCTCCAGCTAGGTGATGACCCTACAGTCTGCCACTGCTCACATCTGAGATGAAGCATGGTTGATTGAGAGAGGAGCATGGCATTGACTTACTTTTTGAACGTGAATTAAACCACGGCAAAGTGTTTTGTGCTGTAATGTTTCTATATTTATTTAATTAGTTTGAGATGCTTTGTTTCATCAGTTCTTATTTGTTTGTTTTGTTTTGATATTTTCATTCAATTATATTTATATCAATTATTACTGTGCTTAACTTCTATATCTTAATAAATATTTATGGTAATGTTTTTATTATTTCTGTGCTTTTATAAATTTATTTCATTGTTTAAAAAAGGCCAGTAATGTGAGTTGCATATTAAAGTTGTTAAATGAACACTGTTTGTCATGGGAGTTTTATTTGAAGTATTTTTTTTTTCTTTTTAATAAATCACTGTAGTATCGATGTTGTTATTGGGCATCAGATAAATATGCCAAAAAAGTCATCAGTATCGTTCCACAAAAGTGTGGTATCCCCCAGCACTACTGATTAGTTGGACACTTCTATACTTGATATTTTAAGCTGACCTGACATTTAAGTTGAACTGACAGTCATTACTCATAAACCCTGTTACACTGATGTGAAAATCGTCACGTCAGCGTCAGGGAGAAGTTTGTCAGAGGATTGTGGTTTTATTAGTTGTATATCTGTAAGCTGTCATGTTGAACCAGATAAATCAGAGAACATTTGTGGGCTCAACAATTGCTAGTTGTCATTTTTACAGTGTAATCACATCATATGTGTAAAATAAGTCAACTTGAGAAAATGAAGCATTATAGCTTTTATGACCATGAAGTACAACTTGTTTTTAGGATTAGTAACAAATTACCAAAAACTGAGTTGGTTCACCTCAGTATTCCTGAGCTAAATTGATGTTTGTCTCTACAGTGTGGCGAAACGGTGGTTTTAAACCTTTGGTTTTTACATGATGAGAAAGCTCTCTGTGAGCTGATGAATGTTTCTCTCTGCTATTTTATTTTTTCAAATTGTTTCACTCTATCTCTCTCTCTTTTTCTTCCTCATTAACACCCTGCTCCAGTGTTTCCCTGCGTGTGCGTGTACACACACACACACACACACACACACTGCTGTAGTACCTGCTCATTGTGTCAGCTAAGTCACACACTGCAGTGAGGTGATCCTACACACTCCTTAAGCCGGTCTCAGCGTGCTCTCTTTGCCCGGGGCACTGAACCTGGACAGACTCTAACTGATGTCACCTGTGTGCTGAGGGTGGAGAGGGTGAGATGGTGAGATGGTGTGTGAAGAATAGAACAGCTCTCTGTGACATCCATAGTGTTACCTGAGGCAGAGGCTTTCACACGGCCACTGAAGTCAGCCTCATATTTCATGTAAAGCTTCATTTAATTGGAGCCCTGGCCATCTATTCCCACTTTACAAGAGAAAAGAAACACTTAGTCGAAGGTGATATCACTGCAGGAACATCTCCTGCATCCCTGAGCAGAGCAGAAAGAACACGCTGACATGTTCTCACTAGCTGCTGTATGATTTATACATTCATCCTTTCATTAGTTCTTCTCCAGCATGTCTGCGTGCTCTTCAATCAGCCTCAATCATAAATACTTCAGCATCACGGATGTTCACTGAGGTGGAGTCAACAGCAGTCTGGATGCAAGTGTGTATACTCCCAAAAGCAACACTTAAAGGGATATTTCACTGTTTTTATTTGACTTGGATGTCACCAGGTATTGTTTTAGCTTCAACAGATGCCAGTCAGCTCGACATCGTCAGTGAGAAACAACAAGCTTGGTTATAATTTACTGCAGACTGGTACAGTCTGAGACCTAATTTGTCTTTTTCGGGGTGGATCACCAGATACCTGAAGATTCACTAATACTCTAACTTAAGTCAAAACAGTTTTACAACAAAATTGGAAATAAGCCACATAAACATCACACATACACAAACCCTATTAAGGCTGTTGAAGAGATGTGAAAGGCCCTTCTCTCAGACAAGCAGACTTTTATTTCCAAAGGGCTGACTTTGGTTTAAATTTCCGTACACCCTGTTCACCATCTTTCTTCTTCAGTGCCTCATACACTTTATGATTGGTCAGTGGGCCAGCCCTTTGCCCTCATGGGCACAGTGCACAGCAAAATATCGGGGGTTTATTTTCGAGTATTAACCTTTTTGGGTTACAGGCTTTTACAACGAGTGTTCTTTCTACACTTGCAGAGCTGGATAAGCTCTGGGGTCGGATCTGTTTCAGCGTGTCAAGTACAGACACTCGTGACTGAGTTAAATTCTCCATCCAGGCATTTCGTGCCATCAAGTCAGATTGTTACCCATCTCTAATGTATTCTCTAATCCAGTAACAATGGCAATGATCAGGTACAGGTACTAAAAATGGGATACAATGTACCTTTATAAAAGCACAGATTTTTCTTTATGGCCTTTTTACAGCAGTATTATCATTTTTCTTTTTTAAGATATTTTTTGGGCTTTTCTGCCTTTAATCGGATAGGGGAGGACAGTGGATAGAGCAGGAAATGGGGTGAGAGAGTGGGGAATGATATGCGGGAAACAGGCTACAGGCGGGAATCGAACCCGGGCCACCCGCTCGAGGGCAAGCCTCATGGTGCGCGGCCATATCCACTAGGCCATCTGCGCCCCGTATTGTCATTTTTCATTTTGTTCCTTGTGCTCTGGCACCCGTTTCCTCTACACACACAGTTGCAATATTTGTTGTTTTTACAATAAACTTTTCTTTGATGCAAGATAAGATAAGATCAGATAAGATAAGATATGCAACCCCAATTCCAATGGGACAACTGGGACGGGTACATTTACCAATTTTACATCACTTTTCCTTCTAGCAACACTCAATAAATGTTTAGGAAGTGAGGACATTAATTGTTGAAGCTTTGGAGCTGGAATTCTTTCCCATTCTTGCTTGATGTACGACTTTAGTTGATCAATAGTCGGAGGTCGCCGTTCTTGTATTTTGCTTTTCATAATGTGTCACACATTTTCAATGGGTGTCAGGTCTGGACTGCAGGCAGGTCAGTCTAGTGCCCACACTTTTTTACTACGGAGCCACACTGTTGTAACAGGTGCAGAATGTGTCTTGGTTTCATTGTCTTACTGAAAAAAACAGGGACATCCCTGAAAAAGACATTGCTTGGCTGGCAGCATGTGTTGCTCCAAAACCTGGATGTACCTTTCAGCACTGATGGTGCCATCACAGATGTGTACGTTGCCCATGCCATGGGCACTAACACACTCCCATACCATCACAGATGCTGGCTTTTGAACTTTGCACTGGAGGACACCACGTCCATGATTTCCAAAAACAATTTGAAATGTGGATTCATCAGATCACAGCAGATTTTTACACTTTGCCTCAGTACATTTCAAATTAGCTCGGGCCCAGAGAAGGCAGCGGTATTTCTGGATGACGTTGATGCAAGACTTTGAGTTAAACTGTCACTTGCAGGTGTGGCGACAAACTATGTTAACTGACAATAGTTTCCTGATACAATAGTGTAAGATCCTTTACACAATGGTGTCGGTTTTTAATGCAGTGCTGCCTGAGGGGTCAAAGGTCATTGGCATTCAATATTGGTTTTTGGCCTGGTGGCTTACAAGCAGAGATTTCTCCAGATTCTCTGTATTTTTTGATTGCATTATGGACTGTAGTTGATGGAATCCCTAAATTCCTTGCAAGTAAATGTTGAGCAACATTGTTCTTAAACTGTTGGATTATTTTTTTTTCAGGCAGGTGTTCACAAAGTGGTTAATCTTTGCTTATGAAGGACTGAGTCTTTTGGGGATGCTCCTTTTATACCCAATCATGACACTCACCTGTTTCCAATAAACCTGTTAACCTGTGGAATGATCCAAACAGCTGTTATATGAGCATTCATCGACTTTCTTAGTCTTTTGTTGCCCTTGTCCCAGCCTTTTTGAAATGTATTACAGGCATCAAATTCAAAATGAACAAATACTTGCACAAAAAAATCTCAAGATTTTCAGTTTGAACATTAAATATCTTGTCTTTGTAGTGTATTTAATTGGATATAGGTTGAAGAGGATTTACAAATCATTGAATTCTGTTTTGATTTACACTTAACACGTCCCAACCTCATTGGAATTGGGGCTGTACTTAATTTATCCCAGAAGGGGAAATTCACTGTCACAGCAGCAATGCAATGCTGCTGCAACAAGCCGCCACTGAGTGACGCTTAGAACAGTAGAAGAAGAAATGAATAAATTAATTAGAAAGGTCCATCAGAGAAGCCAGCTTGTCCATAATTCTCTTGTCAGCCACCAACTCCACAGGGTCCAGGACTGAACTGGACTTCTTCACTCATTATGGTAATGACTTCACATTAGCATCCAGCAGATCAAGTGTTGTATTCTCATTGGTCCAACAGTTTTTAACTGTGTGTGAGGCAGCTGGCTCAGCATCCCCCTCACTAAGGTACACAAATGCATACTGACTTTTGAGATCAGTACAATGCAGGCAGTTTGTTTTCGAGACATAATCGAAACACGAGAGATGCCTTTGCGGAAGTTTTTTTACTGACAGACATTATCTGGTGGGAAGTAAAAAGAAAAAGACCAAAGCTCTGGAACCTGTTGTCTCCCGTTTTGTTTTGGGTTTTTTTGTCTGCTATGTTTCTCTGCATCCTTCTGCTGTCATTTCATCCTGTTGGTGGAGGTTTGTTAACACCTAAAACCCCACACTGTGTAAATCCATTCAGGAGAGGGTGACATGACATATAAAAATGAAAGTAGGTACTAACTACGAACTATATGTGTGTTATGGGATTGATAATGCAGTCCAGAGCTTTAAAAAAATCATGTTGCTCGTGGAGTACTCTGAAATGTAATGTTTTTGGAGAATCAACCGTGATTTTAACTGGTATGTATTTCTTAAACTTTCCTTTAGATTCTTCAACACTGACTTTACTCACAGTCATCGTACCCC
>RPOG01000473.1:35640-130003 GCA_008086565.1 Thalassoma bifasciatum | reverse complement strand
CCCCCCCCCGAGTGACCCTGAACTCAGGGAAAGTGTTGCACTGAACACCATAAGGGTTGAATTAACACTTTGGATTTTGCTCTGTGTGTTGCGAACTTTGGAGGGAAAAAAATGTTTCCAGTTACATTCAGGTCTGTTTTAGGCTGTTTATTACATATTAACGTGTTAAAACGAGGAAATAGCACATTTAAACTCCACCTGTTCTAACTTCTTGTCACACTGCATCAGTTGAACACAAGATAGTGTGAATTTCAGCCAAAATTGAAGGACTCCAACAAGTGTTTGTCTAACACTTGTGTCGTGTCGTTATCTAACTCCTGTAGTGTTTCTGATGGAAGAACAACGTGTACCAACTTAGCGCTTAAACCCATTCTGGTGTAATTATTTTACATTGAAAGAGTTATTAGGGCACACTGTCATACATCGTGTTAAAATCGTAACTCTCTGAAAAGTGTTTTATTAACACTTTTTCAGTCCTTCCCATATTAACACCAGAACAGTGCTTATTTTAACTCTGAGGGGGGTAAATCTGCTGTTTCACATTAACAGTGTGGGGACACATCCCAAAGTCAGTGAGTGAGGACACTGAGACGGGATCACAAACATGTTTCTCCTCCTTCTGCAGCCACTGATCAGATAATCAGATCTGTGATGTTTGTGTCTGTGTTATTCTGTGAAACTTCAAAACCTCTGTTGAACTCCAGACCCCTCAGATTAACTGGTGGTGGACTCAGTGATGTGTGGAGTTTGTTCCCTCAGTTCAGTCTTCTCCCTCAGTGTTGGGCCCGTCAGTAGACTGTGGTTGGTGAGCATCACNTTGAATTAACACTTTGGATTTTGCTCTGTGTGTTGCGAACTTTGGAGGGAAAAAAATGTTTCCAGTTACATTCAGGTCTGTTTTAGGCTGTTTATTACATATTAACGTGTTAAAACTAGGAAATAGCACATTTAAACTCCACCTGTTCTAACTTCTAGTCACACTGCATCAGTTGAACACAAGATAGTGTGAATTTCAGCCAAAATTGAAGGACTCCAACAAGTGTTTGTCTAACACTTGTGTCGTGTCGTTATCTAACTCCTGTAGTGTTTCTGATGGAAGAACAACGTGCACCAACTTAGCGCTTAAACCCATTCTGGTGTAATTATTTTACATTGAAAGAGTTATTAGGGCACACTGTCATACATCATGTTAAAATCGTAACTCTCTGAAAAGTGTTTTATTAACACTTTTTCAGTCCTTCCCATATTAACACCAGAACAGTGCTTATTTTAACTCTGAGGGGGGTAAATCTGCTGTTTCACATTAACAGTGTGGGGACACATCCCAAAGTCAGTGAGTGAGGACACTGAGACGGGATCACAAACATGTTTCTCCTCCTTCTGCAGCCACTGATCAGATAATCAGATCTGTGATGTTTGTGTCTGTGTTATTCTGTGAAACTTCAAAACCTCTGTTGAACTCCAGACCCCTCAGATTAACTGGTGGTGGACTCAGTGATGTGTGGAGTTTGTTCCCTCAGTTCAGTCTTCTCCCTCAGTGTTGGGCCCGTCAGTAGACTGTGGTTGGTGAGCATCACAGGCTGCAGCTCTTTGTGGGCTGACAGTTTATTCTGATTCCAGAAGGTCCAGAGAGTCATTGTCTCGGTTTGTTAGTATTAGCTCACAGTTCACACATCTGCAGACCAGGGGCCTTATGTACAAAAAGTGAGTGCATACAAAAACCTGGTGCTTTTCATTTTCACTGCAAAGTTCAGCTGTATCAAGAGAGACATGACCATGGAAATGTGTGGTGCCCAATGCCAAATTCATGGCTAGTGGACATACCTTTCTACAGCTTTTGATTCTTTGGAGACACCTAGAGGTGATACAGAGAAAATATTAACACTGATGAACAGTTCACACTCCTACCTGTCTGCAATCACACAAGTGGATATAAATGTAGGCAGTGGCACAAAACAATTTGTCGAAGACCATGACTGCTCTAGCAGTATTGGAAGATGTTGCAAATGTCGCAATTAGAAGAGAAAATATTTTCAGAGACAGAGAGGATTTGCTGGCATGATGACGATTGGCTCATCAGCTCTAGGTTTTCTGGAACTGTGTGCAGAGCTGAGGCTGACCTTGGAGTGGAACACAGCAGGGAGCCATGCGCTGCTTGTGCCCACACAGATACTGACCACACAAGGGTTCCTGTTCACTGGCACATTTTAGAGGGAGCTGGCTGACCGAACGGGACTATGCCAGTTGACCCTGAGCCGAGCCATGCCAGCTGTGTGGGGCGGGATTATCCGCATGTCAGCCAGGTCTATCAAATTCACATATAGTGCAGCTTAACAGGTTGACATTACGGCGCAATTTACAGTGAGAAACAGTTTTCCCAATGTAATCGGAGCTGTCGACTGCAAAAACATTGCATTAAAAGTGCCATCACATGTTGAATTTGTTTATGTCAACAGAAAAAATTTTCATTCAATCAATCCACAGATCATCTGAGATGGACAAATGAAATTAAGGTGACCTGGTTCAACACACGACTCATACATTCTGAGTAACAGCATTGTTGGAACCAAACTACAAGCTGGCACTGTGCGCGATGGGTGAGTGAATTTATTTGTGTAGTTTGTCCTAATTTTAATCCCCATGATGCGCACTGAGCAGAACTTATCGAACCTCTATCCCATCTTCACAGCACTATTACTAGTCAATGATTTCAGTTAGTGACTTGCAGTTTTTTGCTGGTTAAACTACAGCTTCAGATCCTTCTATCAAGCCCCTGATTGTCTCTGTGGGCAAGGTACTCATGTCTATAACCACATGCGTAAAGTGTGAAATGTCTTAATCAGCCCCAGGTTTTACCCAGCGCACTTCTGCACTAATTCACAACAATGTAAGAAGTGTGTAAAATTCTAATGGAAACTGTAAATCAAGTTTACTTCATCTGCTTTCAATTGACCCGGGGGCTACTGTGGCTACCCCACTCAAGAGCTCGCTGATGACCCCTCTCACCAACCCTCAGACTGAGCCGAGGTACAATGACCTCCATTCCTGCACTCGGTCAGTCGTTGAGAGGACAATCGGTCTGCTGAAGTGATGGTGGCGCTGCTTAGACAGGACTGGGGATGTGCTGCTGTACAGTCCTGAGAAGGTGTGCCTCCACAATGCCACACGCCATACCACTGCCAGAGCAGTGTATCCCGGCACCAGAAGCTGGACCCAGGAATCTCCCAAGGCCTGTGACGCCACAGATGTTTGAAGAATCTGTTGAGCCTGTGGCACATGGCTTTGGCTGTGCTTCCTCACCTGTGTTTTGAAATAAAAAAATGAAGTGATTAAACCTGAGTCAAAGTCTTTTGATATTCTCCAAGCAACTGTCATCTATAAATTTGACTGTAAAAGACTTCAGACCAAATGATACCATACATGCAGCATTTATGCATGAACTTCTATTCCAAAGGGCTTTGCACAGGCTACTGTATGAACAAATTTGCTATGAATCATACAAAAATATATTTATTTACCTTCAGGGTGATCAGAGTCACCCACATGTGCTCCCACCACCCTCAATAGAGCAGCGTCACTTACAATTAAGGCAACTCTCTGCTCAAACTGGGGGGTGGGGGGCTTCTCCTTCTCTCCCCACTCTCCACCTGTTTGGGCCACACTTTGGCAGTGCACAGCCATCTTCTGCTTCATGTCCACTTTGATGTTGGACCGCTTCTTCTTTATCTCTTCTTGTGTGCGTGCCTCTGATCCTCTTTCACTCTGCTGGTGCCTGAAGAATGCTTGCCAAAAAGCACATTTTTGCGTACCTCCACCTCAAAAAGAAACACCTTTAATTTGCTTTCAGTGCCCCCCCCAGTCATCTTTCTTCAGTTTTCCGTTCAGACATCGGAATCGCGGGGCTCGTTTAAATATGATTAAGATATTTAAAAAGGGGCGCGGACAGGGAGGGGCTAGGTACTCCAGCATATGCGTTCAATTCCATGCTGATTAGAAGTACAAAGGAAATGTGCTTGGATTCATGTGTGCGCACAGATTCATACATCTGGATATTTTTGTACTGACAATGTTTTTGGGATTCGAGGGTACGTCATGTTTCAGTTTGAAATCCACTAAAGTCTTTGTACATGAGGCCCCAGGTGACTCTGCTGCTCTCCAGTTAGCCCTGAGTTTTCTCAGCTTTTACACAGTAGACATAAAGGTGTGGATGCTTGTAAACCTATCGATTCTGCTTTTGAGCATGTAAAAATAGATAAATGATGAAAAAAATCTATATAACAGAATGAACAAGCTACTGATGTTGAGGTGAGGAGAGTAAACTCTCAGTGGAGCAAACACTCAGGTCACAGTGTCTGAATGATCTAAAGCATGTGTCAGACTCTGCCCGTCTGCAGATTGTTTGCTGTTTCTCAGTGAAGGAGCTGAGCAGATTGACACCTGTTGTTGCTAATATTACTGAAGACATTTCTTTAAACCTTACGTAATGTTTAAAATATCTCTTTTATTTGTTGTTATCCTTCAACATCATTTCAGTTCTGATTCAGAGGTGGGAGACATTCTGGAGTTGTGATAGATTAACCCTCTGATGCATGAAATATAAAAGTCTGTTAAGATTTTATCTGTCAGAATTTTTGTTCCTCTTAGGGAATGAAATAATAAAAGTTTGTAATAGGTATTAGACTTTTATTTTTTCAGAAAGTTGCAGTTGTTCAGTAAGTTTACCAAAGAAGCCAGTGAATTTAAGAGACTTTAAGAAGTTCAGTCACATCATCGTGGGGGTGGGGGTGGGGGTGGGGGTTACAAACAGTTCTATTCTGGACTGTGTAGCTTTAATGAGCAGCAGTAGGGGGTCCTGGAGTGTAGAGAGAGAGGTCCACAGTGGGGGACAGGCAGGTGGGGGAGGAAGAGGGTGGAGCTGTGTGCAGCTGGGTCCTGGAGACCGGAAAGACAGGTGTCAGCTGGGTTTAAGGCAAACAGACTGAGTCCTGGAGTCAGGTAGAAAACACTGTGAATGTAGAGTCCAGAGAGAGTTCACGTTGATGGTCTAGTATGAGCAGTAGTAAGCCACTCCATCCTAAAACCCAGGAAACTGAAATGTCTTCAGATTCGAGGGAGAGAGGGGGGCTGCTTCTGTTGTGTTTGCTGATTGAAGTAAGCTCTCCACTCCCCATAATCCTTAGCTCACACGTCCAAACTCAGCAGGTGGGCTGATGGAGGACTCACCCTGCTTTCTTTTACCTGGTCCTCCTCTGTGCAGCTACTTGTTTGTGGCATTTCTCATAAAAAGCAGTAACATGTATAATGTTGACTTGCAGAGAGATCTATGCTCTATTTATGATCATAGTGAAAATGTTCACCTCACTCTTGAACCCTTCGATGAATCTGGATTTTTCAGCTCGGTCTACCTTCACGGTCTTTCAGTCCCTCAGGGCTGCTTTGCTGTGGCAGCCGCTGAAGAAGCTTCAAGATCCAACTGCTTTGAGGATCCTCAGATACCTCACACATAAAGATAGTTCAGACCCATGTCTGACACGACAGGTCTATGAACACACCTCAACACTGGTTGTTTGTGGGAACAATTCTACAGACATGAGATCTCACAGAATCTCACGTGACTTCAGAAGATAAACAAACAGAGAGTGATAAGCGTCTCAGCAGTCAGTCCTGACATGACACGCAGAAAGAAAATATTGCTCTGAAAAGACACTGGGTAAATAACTCCACCTTCTCCTGCCCCTTTTTTCTGGTCCTCCTCTTGGTTCTGAGTTCTGTTTATTTTATGCTTATGAGCTAAATCATCTGGTTGACACTTTCCAGTCTGTTGATCTCATTGGTTGTTGCAGGTGTTCAGTCAGAGGCAGTCAGATACATATTAACACCTTCAATATTTATGGTTCCAGGTCAGGGAGGCTTTCAACCTCTTACCATGAGTGACAGGTTTGTGTGTTATCATTCATATTTTCTGAGAAAAAGCCAAAAATATCAGAAAATTCTGCTGGAGGGGGTGTAAACTTTTAGGCACAACTGTATCACACAGGTCTTGCTTGGATCCCTGTTATTTATTTTGATGCAGCATTTATATTTTTCCAGAAAAAGAGGTGACGCAGAGATGACAGTCTCATACATCCATGTCTATGTTAAACTCTTTACTGTGCATGTAATGAATTTATCAAACCAGAGAACATTTAAAGCACTTGAGGAAGACGCTGTTTGAGCCTCACTGAGATCTGACGTTTCCAACACTGATTCAGTACGAACTCCTGGTTGAGTTCTTTTACCCTGAAGTTCTGAAGTTTGGTTATGAAGCCACACATCAGAGCATCTCGACATAAACATACTTTATCTTTTTTTTTTCTGTTTGTGTTTATCAAACCAGTCTGACCCGGAAAAAATCTTAACAAAGTGTTACTGCATATGCTTGTTGTGCAAATTCAAGTTGTCTACATGATTTTTTTGTCCTCATGTTTTCCACTAATAAGCTGTTCACATGAGTTTTCACATGCTTATTATGCAAATATGTGTTGTATGTAAGTATGTATTTGATTTTATTTACATGTCATGCACAAATAGTGCCCAACCCTCATGAGTTTACAGGACGCCAAAAATATTCTTGAAGTGTTTCATACAAAAAATTATAATGGTTACAGATTTGTGTGATTTTCAGCTCAGAAGTAAACACACTCTTCCTTCTCTCTCAGGCTTTGCAGATATAAACCGCTGTGGCACAAGTTTCTTTTCTGAAACAGAACTTGAGTTTCTCATTGTCATCCAACCAGTAAAAGTCAGCATTAATGGAAGACATTTTCAGTATAATGTAACAAAGTACACATACTTCTGTACTGTACTTAAGTACACATACTTTGTAACTGTGCCTAAGTAGAATTTTCACATAACTTTACTTAGTTGTTTTATATTTCAGAAAACTTCTACCTTTACTTCACCACATTTCACTGTAACACCGCACTACGTAAGTTAACTGTAAATACAGTACTAGATTTTACAGTGAAAATTAGTTAAAATACTTATTTTTTTGCAAAAAATAAAAAAATAGTTAAAATACAGTATTTCATTGTTAACAAATATTCATTATCTGTAAAAAATAACATACAAAATCAGTCAAAACACATCCAAATCACATTCTCTTCAGGTTAATTGCTGTATTTTCATGGTATGAATTATTTGTGCAGAGACAACAACCTCTGCATCAATGTGAAGAAGACGAAGGAGATGATCGTGGACTTCAGAAGGAGCAGACATCTCCTCCCTCCCCTGCACATCGGAGGAACAGCGGTGGAAGTGGTCTCCAGCTACAAGTATCTGGGCGTGCACATCTCGGACGACCTCACCTGGAGCACCAACACTTCCTCTCTGGTCAGGAAGGCACACCAGCGGCTCAACTTCCTCAGGAGGCTGAGGCGCGCCGGACTGGGGAGCTCAGTCCTGACGGCGTTCTACAGGTGTGCGGTGGAGAGCATCTTGTGTTCCTGCATCACTGTGTGGCACGGCAGCTGCTCTGTGGCAGAGAAGAAGGCTCTGCAGAGGGTAGTGAAAGCGGCACAGAGGACTGTGGGATGCAGTCTTTCAACTACCACGAACATATACTCCTCCAGATGCAGGAAATGGGCCTCCTGCATCATGAAAGACCCCACCCATCCAGCACATGCTCTGTTTGTCCCTTTCCCCTCAGGCAGGAGGCTGCGGAGCATCAAGAGCAGGACTACCAGACTGAGGAACAGCTTCTTTCCTGAAGCTGTGAGACTGTTGAACTCTGGTGGTCTCCTTTAGTGCCCCCCCCCCAAACTCTGAACGTTAAAGTAAGGATACATTTCTGCAAATTTACAGTATTAATATGTTATTTTTAGAGAATTAGTCAATTCAAAAACAATCACTGGACAGTGGAAAAACAAGCGAAGTACATTACAAATACATCACAAATAGCTACATTCAAGGCCAATCTCTGTAAATTGAAGATATTGAGTAGTTTTTTTTTTGTTTTGTCTTTTTGTCATGGAATAGCGAATTTCACTGCACAAATATATTAATTTTTAAAACAGCCAAATCTATCTACAGTAATTTATTGTTAAAAAAAAGTCCATCTACAATAACTGAGAAATAATGTACAAAAATGCATTTAATCAATGAGAAATGTCTGCCTACAGTATTAATCTGCAATTTTAAAGACTTACAAGATCTAAAAATGTTCATTGGTCAGTGGAACAAAAGCAAAGCACGTTAGAAATAGCTTCATTTAAAGGCCAATCCCTGTAAATTAAGGGCATTCAGAAGTCATCTCATGAAACTTTTTTTGTCTACACCGATTTGCTGTATAGTTGTGGTTTCCCCAAGTAAAAATACAATGACACAATCTTTAAATACAATGTATACCTTAAATCAAAAAGACAATTTCTGCACATTTACAGAGCTAGTTATTTTAAATAATTGGATGACAGAACACTTTACATCAAAATACATTAGCAGGTATATTAAAAGATAAAATTTGTAAATGTAGGGTATTGAACAGTCATTTTAGTGAACTGAACAAATACTATAAATATATATATATATATATAACAAAACAGGCAAGGAGGGGGTCTATAAGGGGTTGAGGCATGCACAGACACTGTCACGCAAGTACAAAGACCCAGGGACGAAGATTGAGCAGGATTATTCTTATAAAAACTAAATTTTTATTTTTTATCAAAATTCTGCATTCTCTACCTTTAACCATGCATACTTAATGACCTGAAATTTAAGGAGAACAAACGAAAGATTTCTTTAATTTCATGTACATTTATTCGTTGCTAGGAAAGACATAGATAGTTAGATAGTTAGATAGATAGATAGATAGATAGATAGATAGATAGATAGATAGATAGATAGATACTTTCTTGATCCCGAGGGAAATTCACAGTATCCAGCAGTACATGTTAAGCAACATCACATTTTATGTTAAAAAAGAATCTGAATATGGAATAAATATGTTTAATAACCTCTAAATAAACAACAAAAATGTAATATATTTTGGTTAACTTATTGTAATTCTAAAGGTTAATCCTTTTGCTGCTAGTATCAGCTAATTACAGTTGTTACATTGATAATGGCAAATGATAATAAACATGTAAAATACACAAAATTGTGTTTACAATTACAGTTAAAGATGTAAAAATACAATGAATTATCGTAAAAAAAACATTATTTCAATGGAAAGTAACATTGTAGTTAATTCACCGTAATTCAAAACATAAAACCTTAAATTACTGAAAATATCTGTAAATCTACTAGGATTTTGTTGTCTTATTGGAAAACAGGAAAAGCCTGTTAAAAATTACAGAGCATAAAATCACATTATTTATTTTTGACAGTGTACCTGTCAGGTACAGAGAAAGGATTCAAACTCAGAGACTGGCAGCTCAAATGTAAGTTTAAATCACAATATTTGGTAAACCTGGTAAGATCATTTAGTAAAGGCAAAGGTCATAAGTTTGGCATCCAAAAAAATCAAAAACTGAGTAGGCAGAAACAGGGTCAAAAACACAAGGGATAACTAGTCCAAAGGCTGGATGTATCAACTAAGAGAACTAGCAATAATCTGGCTGAGAAGACAGGGAACATCACGGTAATGGAAAAAGGAGTGACTATAACGAGACACGGGCAACACACAAGGGAGGGGCCCAGTAATCAACGGTGAGGATGGCTGCTTGACAGGAACTGAACAAGACAAAGGTTACCGCAATAAAACAGGGATACCAAAATAAAACTTCGGCGCACTTGACATGTGCTGACACTACCAGTCTCATTGTGAGGGGTTAAGTTCATAAGTGCAGCTGAGAATGTAAAGATCTCTGTCTTCTGGTGAGATAACACTTCACATAGGTCTCAGCATCATAACTTTCCTTTGTAAGACTGTATGATTGTAATTTTGGTTGACACCACAAATCAACAAACCACTTTGGTCTGAATTCAGTAAATGTAGAAAACTTGATGTCCTGGATGTCACAAGGAAAGTGGTTTAGGAAAGAATGATTGACATGTTATCAGTTTTAAAGATGAATTTCAATTTGTTGGCCCAGTGATGAAAATGAGGATCAGTAACATCCCAGTTCAGAATCTTTTTAGTGAGTCTCTGATCAGACATCCTGACCAGTCTATTCCAGAGCCGCAGCATTTCACATTCAGGTCTGATATTTGGAGGCTCCTATCCTATGTCTGCACTCAAAAGCAGGGCTGATATGAATTGATGAACTCCCAGGAAGGCTTCATCACAGACTGAGAGAGAATATTCACTGCTTCCTTAAATGTCATATGTTTATCCTATGTCAATCCAAGAGATGTATAACGATTAGTAAAAGACAGCACTGATGACCTCAAATTGAAAACCACAGAGCTCCTTTCTGTAGCTTTTTCCCTGAAATGTACTACTTGAGATTTATCTTGATTTAGGTCCCCACAATCTCATGTATGATGTGCACACTTGTTGCGCATGCGTTAAAAACATTGATATGTTGCACTTGTTTATTTTCCAAATGCATGTTTTTCAAATATGGGGTTCTCCTCATTGTGCACAAATGTGTTGTCCACATGTACGCTGCTCTCCCTAATCAAGCCTCTGAGAGCAGATAAAGGGTTGTGTGGTGGTCCTCTCTGGATTGCGTCACTCAGACAGCTAACAGGAAGTGGCAGTGAGTATATCCATGAACTAACCCTCTGAGGATCATATGTGTCTGATTACTGCTGGGATTTGGGGGTTTCATGTGGACTTGCAACATAACCTGATTAATGCTTCACAGTTGGCTCAACATCAGTAATCTGACCCTGGTCATTAAAAGACCGTGGATTATGGGGGATTATACACGGTGTGATTACTCTCATGTTCTCTGTCTTTTCAACACAGCTAATTATAAATCCCAGCTAATCCACAAGGCATCAAGTAGCCCAGTTTGATCTGAGAACAGGGTTGAGAATGTCAGCTTTTTACTTGTAACAGGTCACCCAAAAATACACTGGAATGTCACCCATATCTTACAGCAGCATGTCAGCCACTGAAAGAGGAACCCTGACTTATAAGGTGATATTCACCTGTTCTACCATAGAGTCATATGGTCTGTGAGAGGGATGTTTTTTCCCCCGTCATTTTTAGGTCTTGGTTCTTCTACTGAGGGTCAGGGAGCCCAAGGGGTCCTCAGATTTAACATGGTCTGTTCAGTAGTCTTATGGGTACCTCTCAAATGAGCACCATTATCGAAGGTCCTGTCTACAGGGAGCATGGTCCTGTTGCCTCTTTCTGGGGATCACAGCCTGAACTTCTAAGGCCTGTCTTACTCTTATATGGGGGTCATGGTCTGTATACATGTCTCTCCGCTCAACTTTTTTTTTTGCATTTATGTGTTTTATCTTTCCCTGCAAAATCTCAAGAAATATAAAAGAAGATTTAATTTAGAATTATCAAACACTTGAGCCCTGTAGCTGGATTCCTTCACGAGCCCATTTCACCTACACTGCAGTCCCTGCTTTATACAACAAGACCAAAGCCCAATTAGAGACAGCAGTGTCCGCAGCACCCGCTGTTGCTCTGACCTCAGACAGCTGGACGTCAAAAGCTATACAGAGCTACCCGACTGTTACTTCAAATTATGTTACTTCGTGCTTGTGACTCGCCTCCTTGACAGTACCTACTGACAATCCAGCCAAAGGTCTAAGAGAAGCTGTGAAAAGTCAGAAGTTAGTGCAAACACATGTAACTATACCTGTGACTACCAGCATTGCCAGGAACAAGTTAATGCTGTCACAAATGCTGGGCTGAAACCACAAATTGGATGCTTTGCGCATACAATTAATCTAGCTGCTCAGAAAGGACTGGGTGTGCAGCAGGTTTCCCATCTCCAAGAAAAGATGAGAAAAATTGTCACCTTCTTTCACAGAAGCACAACAGGACACAAGGTGTTGAAGAGAAAACAGCAGTTGCTGCAGCATGGTGAAAACAAACTCGTTCAAGATGTTCCAACCAGGTGGAACTCTTCCCACGGTATCTTGGAAAAATATGTTGAACAGCAGTCTGCAGAGTATTGAACAATGACAGATGAAACTGTGAATAACAGTATGGAGAACATTCAGTGTATATTTCAGGACGATATGAAACTGGCTGAAAGTCTTGTCACAATCAGGAAAACTCTGAAATCTGTGACAATCATGATGTGTGAAGCTTCATCTCCAACAGTGTCCGGGATCTTGCCACTGAAAATGAGCCTTCTGAACTCTGTGGCACAGTCTGATGATTAAAGCCCAGCAGTATGAGATACCTAAAAAAAAGCCACCAGGCATTGTGATGATTTGCTCTTTGGTTCATGTTTTGTCTGTTTCATAGTTGAGGTTTCGTTGTAGCTGTTGTTTTGGATATGTTACATTTTCGTGTTCTTCTGCGTATCTCTGTTTTGGTCTTGTTTCTTTGTTTCATGCATCATCAGTGTTTCTTCTTTGGGTTTTATTTTCCTGTGTGTTTTATTATCACTTTATACTTGTTCACTGTGTTCGGTTTAGTTTTCCCCCTCTGTGATTCCCTTGTGTGTTTCAGTATTGTCCTTGGTCACACCTGTGTTTGATTACCGCTGTGTCTCTGTCACTCATGATGGAATGAAGTGACCATAGAATGGGCCAGGCTGATTTTTGAAATCATTTGCACTCTTTTTACAGAATAAGTTATTTTCAGACTTTGTTTAAATGTGCATCCATGAGTGCTGGAAGCCAGAGTAGTCAGTCTCCCTGGGAGAGGACCAGGCTTGTGATTTTTCCTGGGAGCAGAGAAGGAAGACAACAAAGACGAAGCCATCAAGGCCACCGTCATCTCCACCCACCAAGGTTGGCCAACACCACAGAGCCAACAGCAGTCACTGCAGTTTACCAGCAGCCCCCAGTTAGTCACCCAGGGGTCTTGCTCCTCCCCTGTGGTCCTGCCGCGACTTGTTCTCCACCCAAGGGACCTGCCAAGCCCAGGCTTTTGCCCAGAGTACCTGCCAAGCTTATAGTTCCGTGCTTCCAGGCTGATGCCATTTCCCGTTTAAGCTCCTTGCTCAGCTTCCAGGTCCAGGCTGCCTTCACTGCCCTGCCCCCCACTACCAGGCTGACACTGTTACCAGTGCCAGCCACATCCTCGGCTCCCAGGCCGACTCCAGGGCCTTGCTTGGCTGCCATTCTGGCACCAGCTCCTATCTGGGCTCCCAGGGCAACCCCAGCACCTCACTCAGTTCCCAGGCCAGAGCCAGCCTCTTGCTCAGCTGCCAGTATGACCCCTGCTACTTGCTGGGCTCCCAGGTTGACCTTTACATGGGCTGTTTTTGGTTTATATGGTGCCAAGTATGCACTGCAAACATGTGTCAGTTACAGCTGCACCAGATATATTTAGTTTTTCATTTGATGCTTTGTAATTGAGGAGTTCATTTGCAAAAGCAGATAACTCCATTTAAATACATTTTCAAAAAAACATATATATATATTTTTTAATTTATTATATACTCTAGCTGGTATCAGTCAAACCAAAGCTCAGTGTCTTTGTCCAGTGAGATATGACATTACAAAAGAGAGGTATCTCAAAAATTCAAACTTCATTGAAAATAGACTTTTTTTTCATTCACATTCATTTTTTTTGGGGGGGGGGCGAAAGCAGATCACTCAAATATTTGTTTTATGGCAAAAACAGTTAGCAAAAACCCATAATCCATTTCTCTCCTTTGAATTAGGCCATATAATAATAATAATAACAATAATACATTTTATTTCAAAGCGCCTTTCAAGACACCCAAGGTCGCTTTACAAAGGGTAAAAACACATAAAACAAAACTATATAGAACAAATATATAATGACTCATTCCTCAGATTTCCGAGCACCACCACAACGTTCTGGCGTTGGCACCCCAATTTGCATCCAGTACTTGGTGATGTTGCAGAGGTGATCTTTCTTGATGCCTGCAAACACAAAAAAATTACTTTTATCATCATCACTTTTATCATTTATCACCATCAATCATCGCCTCATCCTGCAAAACTGGTCAGATCAAAATGAGACAACTAGATAAACACTGCAAAAATAGTTAACCATGACATTGTATTGATGAAAACTAGCACATTCCAATATTTAATGCATAAATAAAAATGAAATGAAGTAAAAAAAAAAAAAAAAAAAAAAAAAAAAAAAAAAAAAAAAAAAAAAAAAAAAAAAAAAAAAAAAAAAAAGACCAAATCCCCTCCGGGACCTCTAAAACCTTCTCTAGGGCCCCTAAAACCTATTCAGTATGTTGTTCCTCAAAGCCCATATCTTCCAGTCAAAGAAAAATAATAACAAAATGAAAGTTTAATCACAATTTCGAGCAACAAAAATTGTTAATGACAATCATTAAAGAAAGACTACTCTAAATTGTGAGACTGACAAACAGACAGACAGAGGTAAGACTGACACACACACACGCACACACACACACACACACATGCAACTGAGCTGGCTGTAAGCCTGGAAAAAATAAGTACAAAAGCAAATTTGAAAAATCTGAAAGGAATACTCACAAAACAGGTTCATAAACGAGGCTTTGCAGACTGGGACGATCGCCCATGTCTCGGTTCAGATGGAGTACTTCACAGTTAGCTCCCTTGTCTTCTGTTTTGCAAGATTTTTCACTGGGAGTCTCCTTAGTTTAACTGGCGTAATGTTTATATATGACAAAAGCGTAGCATCTTGTTTTACCTTATTTGTAGTAGAATACAGGACGTGGTGCATGTTTGCTACATCTTCTGTGGACAACGTCCCCCAGACATACATTATAAGTGAAAGTATGACTGCAAACAATGCTCGGTGCTCCTCCTCCACTATGCCACGCCT
Source organism: Thalassoma bifasciatum (assembly GCA_008086565.1). NCBI lineage: Eukaryota > Metazoa > Chordata > Actinopteri > Labriformes > Labridae > Thalassoma > Thalassoma bifasciatum. The sequence goes on along the minus strand of RPOG01000473.1, from coordinate 115,140 downwards.
GCTTCGCCACATCACAGGCGTAATCTTCAAGTTTTCTCTTCCTCTTTTGTCCAGGAAAAGACAAGACAATAGCCTCTTCTGTTTCATCAAAGTTATCTATCGTTGGATCGACGAAATTCTGTGTTTTTCACTCTCAACATCCATTTAAAGCTTCTTGGTCGCGTCCATCGCCATCTTCCTGTCACGTGATCTCAATGCGCTGCACTGATTTGCTCAATATCTATGTCAGCTTTTAGGTCGAAAAAGCTGTGGCGTATAGCGGTTTCTGCCACAAAACATGAGCTTTGACTTGGTTTCCAGCAGGAGATAACACGCATTGCAGCAAAATGGCTGTGAGCCTTGTAAACAATGCAATACAAAGAGTAAATCAAAAGCATCTGCTCATTTTTTCCCAAAATGGCGTTAATCTGTTTTTGTAAATGCACTCTTCAATTATTCTCATCCCCAAAAAATCCAGTCCTGTCCAGTCAAGTTGGCTGGTTTAACTGATAAAATGTCTCATTATACTGGTTAAGAGAATCAAACAACTCTACGCATCACTCATGATAGAGATATCAAATACAAATAATTTCAGAAAAATAAACATTTATGCCATGTCAGATAATCATAGGACAGGAAAAAGGTTTTAGTGAAGTTAAAGTCATTATTTCCATGGAGCTAAAATTTACAACATCAACGATAAACTATTAAAGGATAAACTGTATTGGGCCTTTACATTATTATACATCACAGTATGTCAATGTACTTTTGGGCTTGGTTCTTCTTCAGGCTCCCTAGGAACAATGGGGAGGCAACATCTGGTCAGCTGACAAGCAGTGGCAGAATTCCAGTGTCTTTCAGGCCCTTTGTCATTTGCCTAATTTACTCACTTGCTCTGCCAAGTACCTGTCAAATATTATTAAATTACAGTTAGATAGTACCATAATCATTGTTATCACTACATGACGCAAAGAGAAGTCTCCATTGGAGAATTTGCAATAATGTTTACATAGTTGATGAGTTTTGATTCTGCTTAGGTTCAATCTGTTGTGCTTTGCCTGCCTACCAAAAAAGTATATATCATACTAAGTAATAAAATGTAAATAAATCATTCTCCCAGTGTAAAATAATGCTACTATCATGGGTTTAAAGAACACAAAGTTGTAGCACATTGTTCTTTTATCAGAAACACTATAGGAGTAAGACAATGACACCAATGTTAAATAAAAACTCTGCAGCCTTTAATTTTAGCTGAAATTTATTTTAGTATTGTGTGTTTCACTAATGTAGTGTAAAACAGGTGGAGTGGAAATGTACTACCCATGTAGCAATCACCATAAACCCGACCAAAGTGGAACCGGAAACATTTATTTTTCCTCCATAAGTCCATAATATAAACAGTAAAATCAAAAGTGATAATTCAACTCCCACAGTGTTGAATGTAAGACTTTCTCTGAGTTCAGTCTCACTTGAAGAGAGGGATATGGTGACTGACATGGTGAGTGCAGATGGTGTAGAAGGCTCTAAAGGAGACAAATCTTAAGACATACCAGTTGAACTCAGTTATCTGTGGATGTTCCCTCAAATAGATTTCAGGGTACCAGGGTGCGGTGGCCTCACCACAAAATTTGTTTTATACATGGATCAATATTATATATATATATATATATATATATATATATTATTTTACATCAATATTTCATGCACTGACCTTTTATCTGTTAACAAGATGCTGGACTTGACTGACTAACTGGTTTGGACAGGCCTCCAAAGCACGACTGAACAGAAACAAAACCCAAGGCCAATTTTACGAAACATGTCTAGCAACTGAGACATCTAGACTCCCCCTGACTGTGACCCATAATGACCGAAAAGTACCTGGGGTCACATTTGACGGGTAAGGAGGAGGGGAAACCAATTGGCAGGACAGGTAGGGAAAGTTGGACAAAGACTTGAGTACTGGACTACAAGAAGACTGGTTTTAATCATCAAAGCAGTGACTTTACCTTTCCTTTTACTTATCCCAGCAAGGAGGGTGATTTTAGATCCGGAACCGTCTTTTCTTTTCTGTGTTGGAACCAAGTGGGTACAACTGAGGGGGGACATCATAAAGAGCCTAAGGGAGGAAGGGGGAAAGGGAGTGCTGGACCTCCACTTTAGGAAGCCAATATACCACACTGATGATCAGAGCTGCCAAAACCTGATCCAGAAATCCGAAAACAGCAGCAATGGCACTGCTTTGGATGAGGTCCTACCTCTGAAAGTTTTAAGTTCTAATGTCTGATCTAAATATTCAAGTGTTTTTTTAACCCACCACTTGCCTACTCTTTCATCCCCAAACTTTTAAGACATTTTAACCTTGAACAGGTATTTTTTGACTAACCTGAAAGTTGTATTTCTTACAGCTGGAGGGGCTAAGGTGTACACCAACTTAAGAAACAAAATGATGGATGACAAAGTGACACTTAAGAAGAAAGTGTTCATAGGAGGAGAGTGTTGTGTTCTTTTGGGAAGTTTGCCAGTTTTGAAAGGTCGAGAATAAATCAAAGATCAGTTTTTTGTAAAAAAATAGAACAATTCTTGCAACTGTGAATGAAGAAGGAAGGAGTGCTGTGGCACAAAGTAATGACCAGATGTAGAATTTAACTCAGTCAGGAGTGTGTGTACTTGACACGCTGAAACAACTCTGACTCCAGAGCTTTTTCAGCACTGCAAGTGTAAAAAGAACCCTCATTGTAACACCAAGTAACTCCAAATTGGTTAACAATGGAAAATCAACACAAAAGACTTTACTGTGCATGAAGTTGGGGCTCTTGGCAGAGATACAGTACTGTCCTCTCGTGTGCTCTGACTTTGAAAATGGCAACTTCCAGTCGCACAATATGAGAAAAACTGTCTTTTTTGTTGTCTCCTTCCATAACAGTTTTTGGTTTTGGATCCAGGAAATAAAGATAAACCCTTCTACAAAGCCCCCCCCCCCCCAAATTGTTTCTTGACCCTGATAGAGAAAATTGCCTTGAATTTCAATTTTCCTTTTTGAATGTAAAAATGAAAAACATCAACCCATAATTTTTTTCAACCTTCTTGTCTGAATGGAAAATTTAATTACTAAAACATACATAAACTAATAATACTGGCACTTTAATATCATATGGGTGTGCAATCACTGACAGTTTTGCATTTCAGAGAATGGTATCCAATTGGTCAATTCACTGAAGCGAGGTAAATAAGTGTTCAATCAGGGGACAGAGAATCAACTTATACCCAGGGATACATGGTGCAAAGATGATCAGAAACGTTCTGATTTTACGATGAACATGTTTCGCTTTACTTAAAAGCTTGATGGTTTCTCAGTGGTCAAGTCCTCTGCAGCCTTCTAGTCAGAGCTGTGACATGTTTCCTTTAACCCATTTATCAGCCATCTACCACAACCAGACAAAGACCTGACAGAGCAGGTCTGCCATGAACTGCAGAATGACCAATCATCCCATCAGCCATGACAAACAAGTCATTCTCAGTAATGCTCATAGACAGGGGGGTACACAATGGTCTGCTTGCCCTCCAAACAGATTAGTCACAGGTACATTTCCTGAAAAAGTACAGATAAATTCATAATTAAATTAAGGTTAACTGAAGGAGCTGGCAGGTAAGGGCAGTGAGAAGGTAACACATGCCAGAATAAACACGCCGGTTGCCTTCATGTTTGTTCTGGTTTCTCCATCTCTGAAGCCCATTTATCTGTTTGTTTGGCAAAATGTGCTAAATGTTAGATGAAATTCAAAAACCCAAGTCCAGTTGAAATCCATGCTTCAGTTTAGAAATGGATGATGGCAGAGTGTGTTTAACAACCCCCACACTAACAGCAGTATTCGCTGCAATAAAACACAACTATTAAAATCCAAACAACCAGTTCTCTTACTTACTTTTCTATCTGGGGTAACAGTGGCCCAGGAGGTAGAGCAACTGCCTTGAAAACACAAGGGCCCTCGATTATCAAACATGCATACGACCTAACGAGTGTATGCTAATATCCATGCACAGAGCAATATTTTTCAATCTGGACGTGGGCGGAGGGTGTGCCCAAACTTGTGTGTGGAAATTTTGTGTCAGAGGAGAACATGGTGCAGTGAAGAAAACCAGTCCGTTGGGGAGAATTATTGTATCATGAGTGCAGACCATTTTTAATGGACAGACAGAGGTTCACAGATTCATTTTAAATTGTTAAATCAGAATTGGAAGCTAAATGTATGAAACATTTCACTCTTCTTCTGGCAATATCTGTAAAATACATTACAAAAAGCAGAGCAAGCTGTCAGCTGATTTCTTTGTGTAACAAATGTGTGTTTCCTACAATGATTTACTGTAAAAACTAGAGTCAGTTTACAGTGATTCATAAGACTCACACGCCCACAGTAAAGTCCACAAAGAATACTTAGAGGGTGCTGGATCGCACTTTTTGAGAGGACTTTTTTTTTTGAAAGGAAGTTGCACTGACGTATTTATTTCCTGATTCACCCCTTATAATATCATCACTTGATACAGACTGGGTGTAGAAAAAGAGGACTATTTAATAGCAAAAGGCACTCATTTATCTGCAATCACAGTCGACTGACTTGTTTGGTTGTATAAATAACCACAATGCTCTGATCTATCCAGTCACTTGGGTATAATTATGCATAAGCGACTCACTTCTTTTCCAAGCTACAAAATGACCACAAATTAAGTCAATAAATAGGTTTGTAGGTCAACCGGTTTGTAGTCTTTCATATTTAGATTGTTTTATTATCTGTGTTAGACTGACACGGAGCAGGTTCATGACTCTTCTGCCACTTGTATATGAAACTGACGCAGACCTAGTGCACTTCTATCTCTCCTCAGTCTCCGATCAGAGTTTGACCCAATCTTCTTTGAGAGCTGCAAACATTTTCACAGCACTCTTTCTATGTTTTGGAACCAGAACGGAAGTCAATGATGACAGAGAGGCGTTTAATAATAATCTGACATATTGATTAATTCAAGTAAACGAAGAATGTGTAGATGAAATGTTTAAACTCTGCTGTAGTTCAGTCACATCCACACTGCTGAAGGCTGCGGTGTTTTACTTGCTGACAAGGTTTTTCTGACTCTGTTAACGCCACTTTTCCAGATTCCAAACAACACAGCTCCTTTTCCCTTCCTCCGTTATTATGGTATCAATCCTTTTTTCCCGTAACGCATCCCTCTATGTCATAAATCCAGTGGGTTAGGCATTGCCACAAGCTCTCTTTTACACTCAAATCTGCATCAATTCTCATGCAAGGTAGATAGATGTGGGTCAAGGTACCCAGTGCAGTCCTTGGCTTCCCTGAAAAGGTGTCCAAGTGTCCTTGAACAATACTCTGAACCACTGGTTGCTCCTCATTAGCAGGTTAGTGCCTTGCATGGTTTCCTCTGCTATCATCGTGTGAAAGGGATAGAGTAATGTGCCTTGGACATAGGCGCTATATGGATGCATCATTTATCATTTTAACAAAATCTGGACTAGTCATTGCATTTACCTCCAGGTTAAACTGAATGCCAAGGTAACAACATGAATGTACCACTGGGTCCATGGAGCCATACCAGGGTTCCCACACATCCTTAAAAAGTCTTAAAAAGCCTTAGATTCATGTATTTAAAACTAAGGCCTTAGAAAGTCTTAAACTAACTGAAATTTTATATTCTGGTCTTAAATGAATTACTCAAAGGTCTTAAATTTGTCAGGGGCATCCTAGCAAGGATCCCTTTCAGTTCAATAAACCAACAAAAAGTAAACTCAAATAAGTCTCACTGAGTGACATGATATGATTTGGTTGTAATACAGCATGATCCTCCAACCATCAACCATATTTGTAGTGTTTTTGGTCTTGAATTTCATTAAAGTGGCATTAAAAAGGTCTTAAAAAGTCTTAAATTTTACATGCTAAACCTGTAGGTACCCTACATACATTGTGACTCCATTTCAAAATAAAATCAACAAAATGTAACATTTCCAGTTTTGCACGATATACACTATGATCATTGGGCCATCAGAAACCAAATTGATACAACAGCCATGATTTGGAAGGGCATCTGGGGCCACTAAAACTTCATGTTGACATTTTGATTCTTAAAAATCTTACATCTGTCAATGCCTACTCAAAGTGCCTGACTTGAAAGGTTGTGAGCCTGTTGTTACATGGTGCTTTGTTGAATGAAATTAGGCACACATCTCCGCATCACTGTCTATTGCATTTAAGTACAAGGATTACATCTGCCTGGGGTTCTCCTCTTTGCTCAGTTCCTCACAAAACAGCTGCAAGGCCCATAAGGGTCTTCTGCTTCTTGTGGGACAAAGATGGGATGTTTGTCATTAATACTGTCTGTAAACCATAAAGTGTTGAGGTGTGCTGTTAGGAGAGATTTCGTGTCTCCTTTCTTTCTTGTTGCTTTGTTACCCAAGGCTGAGGGTCGAGCCACAGAGGAAGCTGCTGAGGATGGGCCGGGAGCCTCTATGTCTGACTCATCCATCGTGGGGGGGTTGTTTGACAATCTCAAAGCAAAGAAACATTTATTAAAGCATTTGTCTGAATAACAGCAATCATGTCAAATATCTTGGTTCTCCTTTCCTTACCATCCATCATGGTATGACCATACACAATTTTCTTCTGTGCCCCATCCAGTCAAATGTTTAAAAGTAATGTCTTTCTTTGCCAGAGATGGAAAAAAAGACATTACTTTTTTTCTTGTTGCCTTTCCACACAAATGCTGCCATGGCTCTGGAGAATTGGCACAGTGAAATAGGTTTTCTGGTTTCTCGAAGCAGCAACATTTGCTGGGGCATTTGAACCTTGCAAGTTTTACAGGGCACGTGGCATGTTAGCAAACTATGCTGGATCATGGGGGGGTCACTGTGTGTCCAACTGCTCTTGAAATGGGCCCAAAAAGAAGACATTCTTTCCATTGTTTGAGGCTTTGCCAAATTGCTTTGTTGGTGCAGCTTTAGTAATGATACAGATAATAATAATTACAGATAACTTCTGTCGGATGCCTCATAAGTTTTGACAGCATGTTCGTACTTGTTCCTCTATGGCTTCAGTCTGTTTGTGTTGTGTAACAATCAACAGATTTATAGAGTAAATTGCGATCTTCACAGCCTCAATGACTGCAGCTTGGGCCAAATTATATCGTAAAATTTAAAGTTTTGAGTTATTTTAATACAGTACAGTTTTTGCCTTCTAAAATGTATGCCAATCGTTTTAATGACTTTTTCCGCATAAAAAGTAAAAGCTTTCTGCAGTCTCACAATTTACTGTTTGCAATGTATTTGATACAGTAAAAGAAACACAGTAATAGCTTACACAGTTCTAAATTTTGCTTTTTTATGATGATGTGCTGTATTTTTTCATGACTTTCTTTTTCTTTTAACAGCATAAGCAACTCTTATTCATAGCAGTTCATGTAATGATTAACAAAGAGAGCACAGAGTCCAGGAGATTTCATTAACTTAAATATACGTGTGTGTGTGTGTGTATGTGTGTGTGTGTTAGAGATGGGCCGATACCATTTTTTTACATTCCGATCCGATCCGATATTTTAAAATTTAATTGTGCCGATACCCGATACTTACCGATACTGTAGGCAATATAGTAAAACCATTGACTTTATATAGCAGTGAAACACAAATAAAAATGTCTCAATTTCAAGCCATTTGTTAAATAGCGTTGCAACAACCTGAGTGCAATATGTAATGGCATTGTATGAAACTGGTATGAAAATTTGAGCTCGCGGTTATTGTGACCAAAATTACCACGGTTTTCGGTATTATGTGTTCAATATGTTCAGAAAGCACTGACAGACCTAAACAAACTAAAATAGTTGAAAACAATCTAACTGTGTTGATTATATTTCAAAATTGTGGGCAAAACCTTATCAAAAGTGCAACTATTAACATCATAGGTTCAGCATGTAAACAGCTGTTTTCGCCCGACTGTGCCGCAGAAACACGTTCTGNGGTAATTGACAATTGTAGTTGTTTAGCCTGGAGTTGTACCAGCTCCCCGTGTTCTTACTATTCGTGCTCGCTATTTAGATGCTTGATCAAATTGGTGGTATTGTACGTCGAAAAGCTCTTTCCACCCCTCGGAACCATTGTTTCACACACATTGCACTTTGCGTGGCTACTTTTCGGCGTCTCAACTGAAAAGAAATCCTCACTTGAGAAGCCATGCTGTGCCGCTCACAACCAAAACACCCCTCTCCCTCTGTTCTGCCAGCGTGCTTGCACTGCGCTGTGTGTGTGCGTCATCACGTTAAGACTACGCCTCCTGCACATGTGGTGTGTGAGTGAAGGAACGCTGCAGGCTGCAGCACAGGCCGCTATTTGTTTAATATCGGATCGGGTTTCATGCCTCATGCTCCGATACTTGCCGATACGTAAATTAATTCAGATCGGCACCCGATACCGATACTATATCGGTATCGCCCCAACACTAGTGTGTGTGTCTGTGTCTGTGTGTGTGTGTGTGTGTGATAGAGAGAGAGAGAGAGAGAGAGAGAGAGTGCAAGTATGTATTGATGTCTAGAAATCCTCTCTGTATTCTAATGGGTTAAACTGATTCCCAGGCATGACCCCTGATCTTTGTGTCCACTCATCTCGATCGTTTCTCTGTTATTATCTCTCTCTCTCTCTCTCTCCCTCTCTCTCTCTCTCAGACTGGTAAACCAAACTGTCCACTTTAATTACTCCATATAAAACTGGTTATAATAACCCCCCCTCCATTCAGTGTGTGCTGACAGAGAAATCATTTATTCAGACTGAAATCATGTTTTAAACCAGGCTGTAAACATGTTTATTTCTACTGTACGGAACAAATGGATTGAAAAGATTGAACAGGCGTGTATGTGGTTTCTGTTATTCATACAGTCAGTATCTAGTGGACAGTCAGGGAACTGCAGTTTATTTTAACACCCAACTCAAGCATCAACTTCATCCCTCACAGCCAGAGCTTGTTGCTTTTTTGAGTTTGAAGTATATTGCATACATATACATTGAACATTTTGCAGTGGCAATACAGATTAAATGGAGAAACTAGTGAAGTAAAAAAGACAGGTCCTAAAACTGTAGTAAAGACCAAAAGAAATTAGAATCATCTAAATCTAGTCGTGAAAGACAGAGAAGACAAACAGTTAGTGAATTCAGTTCTCTACACTGACATACCGTCACTTTTTTTTCCTACTAGGATTGACTCTCTCTTTCACTGAGATTTTGATAGTGCATGATTGCTTTAGCCTTCAATGTAGCTGTGAGGTCATCCATGTCACGTTATGAGTCCATTATCGATTCTCTACAGCCAAACAAGTGTCAGCCACGGATTCCTGGTCTAGAAGACTTTGTTTCATCAGCATAAAAATGTCAATAATACACTAACAGCCTACACCACCTTTTTGTCAAGTCCTCACTAAATAACACTTCACATCAGTCCGCCATTCGACACGACAATGTAGAAATACGACTCGAAGACACGGCAGTATACTAGGACGTCAAACTCCCAGATCCTCAGTCCGCGACCTAGGTAGGGAAGAAGAGTCGTACAGAAAGACACTAAATACTTTTACACTATAACGTAGTTAAAAAAAAATTTTTTATTTTTTTAAATGACGGGTTTGTCCTGGTCTTTAATAAAACATTTCGGGCCGGTTTCCCGTTCAGGGATTAAGCCTAGTCTAAGATTAAATCACGTTTTAAACCAGGACTTACTGAAACAGCTTTCTGAGACATGGATTAAAATAGTCTCAGACTTGTCTTAGTCTTGAGTTAAATAATCTCCTTTCTTGAAGGAAGACTAGAGCTAATCCAGGTCTAAATGGCAGCTTTATTTAAACCTGGCCAGGGGCAGGTTTAACTTCAGATTAAAGGCTGGATGCTCCACTGTGCATGGTCAACATGGATTATCTTGACTACATCAATGATGCTGGAAGACCACCACCAAGACCAGAAAGAAGATTTCTCAGAGACAGAAGTAACCTTCTAAATGAATTTGATGATATATGTTTCTGTGATTGTTTCCGTATGTGCAAAAATNTGTCACGTTATGAGTCCATTATCGATTCTCTACAGCCAAACAAGTGTCAGCCACGGATTCCTGGTCTAGAAGACTTTGTTTCATCAGCATAAAAATGTCAATAATACACTAACAGCCTACACCAGGAAAAACAGTTCAGGAGTGATTTATTGTGAAGTGTAGTCAGGCGGTAAGCTGTGCTGTTACATCTTTATGCTGAGCTTCTGTGCCGTCATATGATCCTGCAGTTTGAGGGTCTAGGAGTCAGGCGCTGGATCCATCCCTTCTTCTCAGCATGTCTTTCTGTGATTTATGAAAATGTGATATTGCATCAATTTTTTTTTATTTTTATTTTTTTAAATGACGGGTTTGTCCTGGTCTTTAATAAAACATTTCGGGCCGGTTTCCCGTTCAGGGATTAAGCCTAGTCTAAGATTAAATCACGTTTTAAACCAGGACTTACTGAAACAGCTTTCTGAGACATGGATTAAAATAGTCTCAGACTTGTCTTAGTCTTGAGTTAAATAATCTCCTTTCTTGAAGGCAGACTAGAGCTAATCCAGGTCCAAATGGCAGCTTTATTTAAACCTGGCCAGGGGCAGGTTTTTGAAGTCTAATTTCCGACCTACGAGGTGACACGTACCAGTTGTACCTAATAGAACTGATGTAGTTACTACGACCTTCTGGTGGTGGTTCTGGTCTTTCTTCTAAAGAGTCTCTGTCTTCATTGGAAGATTTACTTAAACTACTATATACAAAGACACTATGTTTCCGTATGTGCAAAAATGATGCAGCTGAAATAATTTGTTTGCTTCAGATAAAGATCTCATGTAACTCAGCAAGAGGAACTCCTATAACTCTGTAACGCTCAGAATCCTTTTCCTGCGCTACTACACAAGGGGGAAATCTTTACGGGTAATCAACAGTTAACAAAATGTCTCAACCCAGTCAAAAACAATTCAAAACTCACTCTTTAAACTGGCAAGAAGCAAAGCATCATTGAGCATAACGGAATTAGGCAATAACGGACATTTAATATTCCCACTACCCGACAGCCCCAAACAACAATGAAAACATCCACACAAAAAAAACAATGAGCAAACCCCAAATAAACCCCCACCAAGTAATTTCCCAATTCCTAAATAACCTAAACTTCCTTTTCCAACGAAAATTCCTTTGAAGACAACAAAAAACTGTTTTAAAGAGTCTCTTAATTTAAATAAAAGTTCGTCGGCGCGATGCGCTTTTCCACCCCAAGTGTCTTTACGCACGCCAATGTCCGAGAATCCACAAGGAAATAGAAAAAGGAAAACAGTCCAAAAAGAAGGTTTGATCAAACAAAAAATCACTGGTATACCAGGCCAGGCAAAAAGACAAAAAAGAAACGATCTCACCGGGTCCTAAGGGAAAAGAAAAGTCGGGCAAACAGCTCCTTTGTTCTCCTCGTCGCCACGCCACAGGTGCTCAGCGTCAGCCGGAGGAGCACAGCCGTTTAAAATCCACAATCCAGCGTATCTCACCCGCGACAGTGATAAACCGGTTTTGGTTTTATTTCATATGTCACTTTTCGGGCACATAGATAGTCCGAATATGTTTCCCGTTTCCAACTTTCCACCTTTGCTTTCCCGGTTACACTCCAACAAACCAAACCAACCCCTTCCTCTACGACACATCCTACTTTTATAAGTTCGGTTGTCGTACCTTCATTTACTTTTTTCACCCATACATAATATACATTCCTTGACACCCATTCATAATTTTCCATTCTTAGCACCCATACATATTTTATTTACAGGGAATCTTTAACTTCAAGCCCATCACAAAGGACACTTTTATTTTCCTCTTTGTGCTCTTTTTATTTACCTGCCTATGGACTTTTAATTTATTTTAAGGTGACACCGTCACAACTCCTTCTTTACAAGTACTTGTGACCTTGAGGTTTTTGGCATGTGGAACTTTCCGCCGTGAAACAGCAGATTTGCGTAGTGTGAGTGAGTCCACTGTCACGTTTTATCACGTGTTTCAGACGTTTCGAGATACACTTGACTCTTTCCTAATGTAGTTCAAGGGTCGACGACAACTAGTCCGGTAGATGTTCTACGTCAAGATACTTATACCCTTGAAAGGACCTCAACAACCAACGTAACTACCTACAGTATAAGGGTAATTCACGGGGAGTTGTCTAGATGCTGAGCTGTACAGGATTCGTAAAAACTGGTTCTCAATAAATGTTTAAGGTGTTTGTACTCCCACTATGCAGTTATCAAACATTGCTGCATGTTGGACCGATTCAACACATGACTCTGTACATGGGTGATTCACACACGAGCTGCCTGTGCTCAGTGGTGTAGACAGACTATCTGTGCACCAAGGCACCGACCGACTGGCTGCCGATGCTCTGTGGCATTTACCAGCCAAGTACATGATTGGCAGCTTGAGTGGGCAAATGAAAATGCCTGTTTGAGTTAGAGGCTAATGCCCAGCATTCACAGAAATTTTCACCCATAATTTTACAGAAGAAAATGAAATTCATCGATGTCCTTTTCATCCAGCCTATGCTGTTGACAGCTGGACTAAGCCATGGAACATCGACAGTCAGTCTATACTGGGGCAAAGACAGCATGTGTCACCTTTGTGATATATCCATGTGCAGCAGGGTCTTATATCCACTGCCTGCCCTCCTCACTCATGGTCAACCTGAGGAATGATTTTGCATAAGTTACTCTGATAGAATTTATTTAAGTTCATTTGAGTACTGCAAACTCACAAAAAATAAGTTAATCAAATCTACTTTATTTGAGTTAACATAAATTACTTTTTGTAAGGCAGCAAGTTTACAAATTTTTTTAAAGTTAAGTCAACTTATTATAGTTTACAGTGTGTGTGAGCAAACATACTTTTCATATGTTCTGATAAGTTGAATTAGACCACCATAAATAATATAATTTAGTCTTACCTGAAGTTGTTGGGTGGTCCTGCTGGTTACTCTTTCATTTGAGTTGTATTCATTCACAATTGCAGTCCATGCATTTCGTTTTTTGAGTTCTGTGGTTGAATCATGATGTTTATCTTCAATTATAGAATGTTTTGAAATTACTTCCTTCAGAAGCATCTTCTCACTTTCACTGAAGTTTTTGGACTGCTTTCTTTTTCCTTAGCCCATGTTCAATCAGACATCAGGCTCCTGTTCCATACACACAGACTGCTAAATTTATAGTAGGAAAATTCCACCTCGGGTTTTCGGAGCAACCCCACCTTTGCTGGTACACGTCTAACAATTAGATTAGACCGAAGGTTGTGTACTAGACTGATCAGGAACTAATGGAACCAGTGTGTGAGGTATCAGATCTTGATCAATATCTGAAGTTAAGTCGCAACTCAGAAAGCAATGGGATTAGTGGGGATTAAGTTAGACCAGATTAGCTTAGTCCTGGCTTTATTTAAACCCTGAACGGGAAACGGGCCCTTCATGACTTCTTTTTGTGGTCTTATGAAACAGTTTTCTCCCTGCCTCCTTCCTCAGTGAGCAGAAAGAGAGATATCATGGGGAAGCAGAAATCATGATGTCATGCTCCTCAGCACATTTAAAGGATGAAGAGAGAGAGAGAGAGAGAGGGGAAGAGAGATCCAGTTGGGCCTCATGGGGGAACAGCAGCATCGCTTCAAATGTTTAATTAAAAATGTGAAAGGTTTCTCAGTCTCCGGTTTCCTCTTAGTGACACAGAACGCATTAGCCGTTAGCTGCTGTGAAACTGTGCACAGGATTTAAATGCTCGCCGGGGAAGCTCCCAACAAATGCTGGAGGACAAATACCACAAACTGGTTTCGCACAGAGGAAAACTGCGGCTCTGCAGTAGACTGCAGGGGTACTGCCTTGCTTAAGGGCAGGACATGAAGAGGAATCATGTTTGCAGGATAAAAGAAAAACTCTTAATTTTGGTTTTACCTCAGAAGAGCAGCTAACAGGGAAAAAAAGTGTGAGGCAGATGGGTGGAAGTTAGTAGAGCTCTTCAGATGTCTTTTTTTTTCTTGCAGCTGAAAGGTTCAGATTTCCAGCCAACATTTGTATTTGAGGCCTTTGTGGGTTACACATATTGCCAATGGGTTCCACAAGGGCACCACATAGGTTTCACATAGGATTACACTGGGTGATGGGCGGGGCTGATGTGTTTTTTGTAAAGAGCGAAACATTTTTACACTTATAAATATTGAGTAGAATTTAAAGTTTTGAAACAGGGTCAAACAAACCTTCAATGATGAGTAGAAGCAAGTGAATACACTGAGTCAGTGGAACAAAATTACTTGGTAGACTGTATGGAAAATATGAAGAAAGCATTAAAATTTTGAGTAGAAATAACTGAACTAAACTAAATTCTTTACCATACCTTGTTACCATGAGTGAGGAGAGAACACAGTGGACATAAGAGCCTGCAGTACATGATTATACCACATGGGTGACACCGGCTGTCTACGCTCCACAGTGTAAAGCAAATGTCTATGCTCCTCGGCGTATCTGCAGACACTCTACAGTGTGGACCAGCTGTCTACCCTCCAAGGTGTGGACCGGATGTCAAGGATATTAGTGAGTATGGTTTCATTCTTTAAAACTTTGGTAACACTTTAGATTGGGGAACACATATTCACCTTTAACTAGGTGCTCATTAACATGCATATAAGTAGCTAATTAGTTTTTATTCAGCACGCATTAACCCCTTATTCTACCTCGATTGCACCATGAATTTAGACTTTTCCATACATTAACTCCTAATTGTTACTTATTGACTACAAATAAATGAATATGTTTTTCCTAATCTAAAGTGTTACCAAAACTTTGAATGAAAATTCTTATAGATATAAGGTAATGGTCTTTAATTTGAACCAGACTAATTTTGTGTTTAGATTTTACATTTTTCTGTTTGGCATTTGTAGCTGTCTGTCAGGAACTGTATGTTGGATCACAATATATGACTGTAAATTATGCTTAAATATGGGCAGCAGGGGTTACAGGTTTACGCTGTGGACATAATGTTACCTCCATGGGTCCTACTCAAAAATACTGGCAAGGTTGTCTGACAAAAAACTTGATCTCTCTACAGATCCTTCTGGAACCTTGTCCTGAGTATGTCAAAGAGCAAAGTGCTATGCTGCGTGATTTGGATTTCCTCCTGTGGTGATATGAAGGTGGGAAGCTGTTGCCAAGGCTAACCATTTGCACACGTATAGGATTATATGGGTTCTGAGTAGTTGTACCTGAGACACAAGGAGGTTTGTCACTGCAGCTCTAACACTCCAACAGATTCAGGTTTCTGGATCTGTGAAAGGGTTTGAGACGAAGAGACTACAGATCCTCACCAGAGGTTGAATTTAGGCGCTTTCTGATCAGTACAAAGCAAGCCTAAAACACAGCTAAGACAGTGTTCAGGCTGATATTCTCTGCTGAAAAACAGAACAACACTAAAGAATTCTTGAGAAAGGAAACCCACTGAAAAAACTCAGTGGTGAAGGTTAAAGCCTAACAGCAAATGTTTATTTATCAAGC
This sequence comes from Thalassoma bifasciatum, assembly GCA_008086565.1. Lineage (NCBI taxonomy): Eukaryota > Metazoa > Chordata > Actinopteri > Labriformes > Labridae > Thalassoma > Thalassoma bifasciatum. The sequence goes on along the minus strand of RPOG01000473.1, from coordinate 99,561 downwards.
AGACAAACAAAAAAAAGCAATACAGACCCAAATAAACCTTGTGTTTTTCTGAGAGGCTGACTCAGACAGCTGTTCTAGAGTGTTATAAAGTAAAATGTAAATAACCAGAGGTGAGTTTATTGGGGGAGATGACAGTCCAACATTAAAACCAACTATTCCCTTTGATACAATATCTCAATGTAGGAGCTCCACCTTCAGATTAGGTAGGTCAGCATATTAGAATATTCACATGCTGAGTTTGTAATTTATCAGGCACGGGTAGTCCACACCTCCTCACAGCAAAATTCTCCGGTCAGAGGGAAAGTGTTCTTTCATGCTGGCCCTCAGAACTTTGTAGCCCTTCTGCTGACAGCGTCAGTCATCCTGAGCCCACACTCACACCTTCACTTCAGGTTGGCCCACATTACAGGATCCTTCAAACCTCCTCGGATTTAGAGATTACACATTTGATTATAACAGAAGGCACCTCGCACAAGATCTCTCTCCTCCGCTCTTACAGTGTGTGGTGAGCACTATGGAGCACACTAAGCTGTTCTTCAGCAAAGTATCAGGTTCATCACACCAAACGTTCAAAATCTCTTACAGCAAATAGTAACTGTGGAGTATAAAAACATGGCAGACAAACAGGAAGAAGGAATGATGGTTATTTTGGGCCTCTTACTTTCCAAAAGGAACACACACAAACACACACACACACACACACACACACACACACACACATAAAAATGGACAAAGTCATGAAAATAGCAGGACTGTGGGCAGGGCTGTGCAGCACAGGTTGGAGAATTTGGTGTTTTAATTGTTTTTACTTCCTCTTCTGTCAGTCAGCTGAGTCAGCTCACATCTTGATTGGCATTTATTCCGGTACGTGCGATATTACACATTGTGCCTGCTCAGCTCGTCTTGGTGCACCACACACTCGACAGGACTGCTAGTAGCAATTATTAAACATGTTCATTATTCTCCCTCTGAGGCCTTCCGAGTGGATCGGACCAGACAAAATCACTCTTAACACTCCCCACATCACAGGACTCAGCTGTCAGTCTGCTGCCACAGTATGTGAGAGTGTTTGTGTAAATGCAGAGCAGCTGTTTGTCTCTAGACTTGTTGGGTTTACATAGAGTCTAATATTCCCATTAGAATTGGTTTGGAAGCCCAACTTGATTTTAAAATCTCCGAAAACACCTTAATCAGAATTTACATGCTAAAACCAAAGGGAATTTCATCTGGTTTCACAGAGGTAGAATATCCCTTCCCCAAACCAATTAACTGTAACGTTTGTTTCATGTAAATGGTAAAATAAAGAGTCATCAGGCTGCATTTCGTCTGTGCATGCTCTGTCTTTATGTAAATGCACAGCCACACTTACTCACTTGAAAATATATTGTCTCCCAAATCGAGCACAGTTTTGGAAAAATGTTTGCAGTTTTTTTTTGGTACACAGTTGTAAATTTATAACAAACAAAGTACTTCTGCTTCTCACTTATGCAGCGAGCAGTGGGTTATGCAAGTGTTATACTGAAAGAGCAGCAGGACAGACCGCCTGCGGCATTTATACTTTTTTTTTCCATTCTGCACGGTGTCCTTTGGCTTCCATTCCCAAACTGCGGTTTGTCGCAAACACACATCAACCAGAGCATTAAAAAAGGTAGAAGAAAACATTTGTCTACATCATTTACAACACTTTTTGCCCTTTCTCCATTCTGCCAAGTGTGGCCACAAGGAATTATCCTCACACGGTTATTACAGTGATCTCTGTGTGATGAATCAAATCAATGCCCTTTTGCACTTTACACATTCAGTTCCAATTCCACCAATATTATGTCCACATGTCTCTGTTCAGCAGTTGCAAATTTTCAGAGGTTAAACGAAGAGGTAAATTTTCCGTGTGAAAGAGAAAGTGTGAGGGGGCGAGGCTGCTACAATGACGTCATTCGTTTACACAGAGCCACTTGGGCCATGTTAGAGGTCTGTTCACTGTTGACAAAATCCTTTGTCAATTAATAGTTGACTCAGATTGTAAAGAGGAATATTCACTCTCTGATGAAGATGTTCAGTCGTTCAGTGAGACAGAAAGTGACACTGCCTCTGTAGCAACTCTGTTCACAATGACAGTCCACATACTGAGGTAATGCTTTGCTGTACTGTGTCCGGGGTGTCAGGAGGGGACATGGTGGGTGTAGCAGGGGTGGTTGAAACAGCACTAATGGTGAGGGGGGTAGCAGTAATGTAAAAAAAAACACAGAAACAGCAGCAGACACGGAAGCTACATCTGCAGATATACTTTCACAGATGTTCTGTAACATCTGTGAAAGGTATGAAATACAATATGGCTGCCAACTTGTGATGTCATCATATGCAAATAAAATGAGTGAATTTACCACCATCTTAAACTTTGGGTCAAACTGATGATTTTTCTCATTTACAGCATGCCTTTATCTCAAACCATTTTCAAGCAACAACCTTTTGAAATAGTGATTTTAAAAATGAATGCTCTATTGAAAAATCTGTGGCGCCTGAAGAGTTAACACTCACAGCAGAGCAGGAGAGGAAGAGGGGTTGGAGTGCCCATGAGCAAACTGAGTGAGAGGAGCACACGGAGAAAGAGAGACTGAAGTATTGATCTCAGCACACAGGTATTGATCAATACTGATACCAACATTGGTATCGACATCAATATTTCAAAAACTATTTCAGCTCCACAAACAGTCAGGATATGATTTGTGATGTTTGTGGGAAAATGGTTAGGAGGTATATTGGTATCGCCATCCTGAATTTTACTCGGTATTGTCACAGCCCGGCTCAAAGGCATGTAACACAAGAGTCTGCCATATTTCACAAAAATAGGTTTATTCACATAAAGAAATAAGCATGATGTGAAGATCCATGTACATAGAAGTCAGTGTGTGTAGTGTGTGAAGGTGCATGAGTCAAACACAGATGAAGCCAGTCTGCAGGTCAGGGAAAAAGAGAGAGGCTGCAGTGCAGCTCAGCTTTTGTAATCTCCTGAGCCCAGCCCACTCAGGTGTGCTGCATCCAAGCCCTCAGGTGAAACTCCACCCACTTACCTGCAAACCGACAGAGAAAAGCAGCAGCAAAGGAGATAGGCAAAGAGCAAAAGGCCAACCCCTGGGCCATCACAGTATCGGAATTGAAAAGTAAATATCCAACATCCCTTAGTCCCACAGGTGTGTTGTCTCAGGCAAAAACAGGAGCTCTGATGTTGGACACTGTTTGTGGCTTTGTTTCACCTTTAAAGGTATAGTTGGTAATCTGATCTAAGTACACTTTTTTAAATACTGGTTAAAATGATCTATATGTTCCAATGGCAATAAAGACAACATGTGTTCTTGAAATGGAACAAAAAACAGCCACTTTCTACAGCAGGAGTAATCCTGTATAAACTCCTACCTATCGTAGCTGCCGTGAGGCCCCAGTTTGAACCAATCATATCGCCCCCTGCTGTCATGCGCGTTCATAACACCAGCGTGCACTGATAACCCTGATTCAATGCACAAGCACAGAGGGATCCCAGTATGCTGGAGGATGACGGAAAAGGTCTTTATACCTCAGTTATTAGTTACTGCTCCTCCTGCTTAACAGAGCAGAAAAAGAAAGACAGAGCTAAAGAACGCTAAAAGGAGAGGGACCATGGAGAAAGCCAGGGCAAAAACCAGAATTCACATTGGGACAGCTTTTCAGCATGGAGACAACTTCAAAGAAGTCAAAGCTTTGAAAGTGATGCCACGGTCGCTCATTTTCTGTTGGAAAGGTAAGTTCTGGGATTTTAAGAGGGAAGAATTTAATCTTGATGAAATATTTAGCCATGTTTATTGTCCTGTGGTGATTTCAGCCCAATGCTAACGTTAGCTTCTGTGTCCGTGATGTGTCTGAGATCTGTCATTTATTACAGACACACCAGCTTTAGCCAACAGTTCAAGTGTGGGGATTTAGTTTATCTATCTGTCGTTTTAGTCATGTGAGGAGTCATGTTTTTTACTTGGATTTATTCTGTTTTGGTGTGAAATAGGAGGTCATGTTTACATTCATTTAGTCACATTAGCCGCTAACGCTAACGTTAGCTTCTCTGTCGGTAAAAGCCTTTACCTTTGTTGCTTTTCTGAAACCCAGTTTAACATATTTGATTATATTTCTCAGTATGTGTCAGGGCATTTGTTTGATTCATACAGACAGACAGGCTTTGAACCAGACGTTTTGCAGCTGTGTAATCTGGCATCTCTGTGTTGTTTCAGTTATGTGAAAGATCGTCCACTTCAACGCCAGTCGAACCGACTGTCATCAGTCACCAGTACATAAGGATAATGCTCTGTGACAGCAGCTATGTTTGTATGTTTTTAACCTTATTATGACACTGTTGTGATGTTTCTTACCCCTGAGTGGGACATGACTTGTTTTACAAAATAAAAATGAGGTGTTGATGACCAGTTTTGAGTCTGTTTTCCTGAATCAATCATGATTATGATCATATGTTCGCTCGTGCACGAGCAGCGGCGTCGTTTTGGGGGAGGGCAGGGGGGAGAGGAGGAGCTAGAGGGAGTACTCGGGAGATGCTACATTCAAATTCATGCTAGTTTTCCAAGACTGCCAACCCTGCCTTTAAATGTAATAAACACTGGAGTGACATATCAGTGCTTCCTCCTGTTTAATTTAAAATCTTTCCTTTCACTAATTTTCACTAAAATGGTTCCTCATATCTAATTGGGAACCTGCAGGGATAATAATCGACACGGCCCATTCAGATGAATCTTTCATGACAGAAAAACGGCCTGAATGCAGCTCTTTGTCCTTTCATTTGGTAAATTAGTCCTTGAATTAGGCCTTGAATCCTGATAAATGTGGCCGGCAGCTGCCTGAAAAGCCACAGAAGGGAGAAATGAAACAGGCTTTTCTCCGGAGCACCATTCACACTATTCATGCCACTTATTCTGAATAATCCTACACGGCTTGCCTTTAATTGCAGGGCAGCGGTTCCAGCGTTTAAATACAATATTAGTCAGAGTACAGGGTGATAATCATCTGGTTAGAATAGCTCACTGTGGATGCTGATTATAGCCCTTGCTGAAATGTGGTGTTCAGGATACAGAGAAGAAAAGCAGCAGAAGTCAGTTTTTCTTTCAGACTGATTTTCTGAACAACTCTGCACTGTGACAGGAAGTCAGTTTTTGACTCACAGGTTCAAGATTCAGCCCTTAATAGGCCTCAAAAACAACAAACCAACAGTGTTCTGTAGGATTACAGCTCCATAAACTCCATGCCACAGCATGCGTGATGTGATTATATGTCATAGATCATACATCATGTGACATCACTGTGACTGCGTGTTTGTGCCTGTGCATGCAGTATACCACACCTTGTTTTTACTCTCTGTGATGATTATTCTAACAGGACAGTTATGCTCATAAGTTTATGCTCAAAATTCATGATTTCTTGGCCTTTTTTTCAGAGATTATTAATAATAACACAAAAACTTTCTTTCACTCGTGGTTAGTGGTTGGGTGAAGAAATGTATTTTCAAAATATAGTTTACTCTTTTTTAAATCATAATGACAACAGAAATGTGTGAAATTACCCTGATCAAAATTGATTGATTTTGGCCTGCTAACATACACACAAGTTGACACAAATGAGTTTGAATGGCGACTAAAGGTAACCATCCTCACCTGTGATCTATTTGCTTGTTATCAGTGTGTGTATAAAAGGTCAGTGAGTTTCCACACTTCTGACAGACCCTTGCATCTTACATTCAGTGCTGCACTGGCTTTTCAGGATTCTGAATCAACCAAACTATGGTCAGGTAGACAAAAAAAATCCAGCCACAACTGAGAAGGGATGCGATTGGGGATTGTTCTGGAGCTGAAGAAAAACCCACAAACAACTTCAGCTAAAATACAGGACTTTGAAAAAACGTGACGTGGCTGTTTCAAAACATACCATAAGGAGGCATTTGAAGAGAAATTGGCTGCATGGTTAGGTCACCAGAGGAAAGCCATTTCTAAGCAAATGCCACAAAGTATCCTGCATTTAATACACCAAGCAGCACAGAGACAAGCCTCAAAACTTCTGGAACAAAATCATTTGGAATGATGAGATCAAAATTGAACTGTTTTGCCACAACCATAAACGTTCCATTTGGAGCGGAGTCAACAAGGCCTGTGATGAAAGTTACACTATTCCCACTGTGAAACATGGAAGTCTATCACGAATGCTTTGTGTGAGCTACAAAGGCTCAAGAAACTTGGTCAAAAAATTGATGGAAGGATGAATGCAAAACGTTAGTAAGAAATACTGGAGGAAAATTTGCACTCTGAAAGCTGTGCAAGGGATGTAAGTGGATGACCCAACATTACAATTATCCAAAACATAAGGCAAGTTTACCTGCCATTGGCTACAGCAGTGAAGTGAAGGTTCTGGATTGGCCATCTCAGTCTCCTGACCTCAGTATCATTGCGCCACTTTGGGGAGATCTCAAACCTTCAGATCACTCAAGACAGCCAAAGAATTCACAGAAACTTGAGGCTTTTTGCCAAGAAGAATGGGAAGTTTTAGCATCTGAGGAAATAAAGAGCTTCATCCACAATGACCACAAAAGACTTCAAGGTGTCATTGATGTTTTTACTATACTTAATTCTGGGGTGATGACTTTCAAAAGAGCTGTTTATGAATTCCTCAACCACTGACTCTTGTGGTGGATCTATGTCATAGCTTTAATGGTTTTTGGTTTTGGAAAGCAGAGGTAAAGCTAATACAAGAAAAGCTCCCGTAGTGTCATCTTATGGTTTGAAAAAGTTGTCTGCTGTTTGTATTTGCAAGCCCCATCAAACCCTCTTTGGGCCTTCAAACAGGAAGCAGTGAATGCGTTGAGAAGATTTCAGCACTTCCATGAATCATTCACGTCTCACTCTTGAACCTTGTACAACAAAGTCAGAATTAAAGTGACACTTTCCCTGTTTTCATTCCCCCTGTTGCTTTTAATCGGGGCACTTCAAATCTCCGTCTTGGCTCCCTGAGAGAAGAAGTGAAAATATCAGAAAGCACAGCGCTGACACTTTTATTAATATGATGAATTGCTTCTGGACGGACATCTTGTAGCACGTCTTGGAAGAAAAGTATGATTTATGATCACCTCCCAACTCACTGTCAAAAAACAATACAGGGGGAGTCATCTGCGTTTGAAAATCCCTCTAATACAAATTAATGATCACATTTCAACGCCAGCCCAGCTGGAACCGGCTGAAGATCCTTTCTTAACCGCCTTTTCTGAAACCTTAATCCATTTATGCCAAAGCTATAACTCAGAGCGGCATCAGGGGAGGAAACTCTGAAGTGTCATGCTGCCAAAATCCAGCAAAATAAAGAAATCAGCAAGGAAAAGCTTTTATGTTCACCTGAATAATAATGAAGACAGACACGCTTCTCTGATCTCCTCCTCTTACATCACTCAGAGAGAAAACGTCACCAGACTTCTGCTCTCACCCTCTGCTGAGTGAAGGAACTTAAATGTTTATTTACTCTGTTACCAACAATCACAATCTGATATATGTTGCTTGTAACAGGAGGATTCAGTTATTGGCTTTCCCTCGTATCTTATGATTAATGAATATCAGTGCAAGGATTGGAAGGAGAAATCTCATGTGGTGAAGCAAATTGTTGGTGACAGTGAGGTGGTGATTGTGATGCAGCCACTTCTCTGTGAGACTCACCAAACTGCATCCCTCAAACTCCCTCTGACTTCTGGATCGTCCTGTTAGCTCTCATCTTATTCATTAGAGGTCTCACACTGGGACACAGCTTACTTCTCCTCCCCTAAAGCCTCTGTCTTCTGGCTCTCTTACCGTGGATGGCTTCAGGGCTACCAGCTGAGCACAATGTAAACAGCATCCACAACAGAAACAGCTGATTAAGTTTGTGATCTTACAGTTAAAGTGGTCCCAGGCTCTCCAAAACCGCACATTCAAAGAGGACACTGCTCAAAGAAACCACCAGAGGAAAATCTGACACATTTACTAAATACTAGGGTGACCATCTTTTTCTGTTTGAAGTGAACATTTTCTTTTATCTGGATCATTCTGGCCCACCTGCACAGTTAGTGCTGGTATCTCCCAGAGTACTTTTACTGGTGTGCTGTCCCAGGTGTTGTATACTATGTCACATGAATGGGCAAGAATATATAGTTCCCACACAGTCTGGACACAGTAAATGACTCAAACAAAGATTTTTTTTATTTTTTTATTTTTTTTTATTTTTTTAAGTGTAATTGAACCAAATTGAAAAAAAAAACACCATGAATGAAATACAGTATTATTGAGTGTTATGAAACAGACAAATCTAATCTTGAACAGCAGCAAAAGAAAATACATCATATTCAGTTGAGCCCAAAAGTTTACACCCTCCAGTAGAATTTCTGATTTTTTGGCCTTTTCTCAGAAAATATGAATTGTAACACAAAAACCTTTCTATCACTGTTACAGTCTCCTTAACCAAAACTTACATACTTAAACAAAAGACCCGTTAGGAGACCATAACATAAAAGAAGGACACCACTAAAGCAATCTTAATTTGACCCACAGGCTTTGTTGTTTGTTTTCCCCAAAAAAATAAGTAAGCAAACAAAAGGAGCTGGAGACCCCGGCCAAAAGAAACAAAAAGGGAAAGGGGCCAACCCATTGGCTTTCCTGGTCTCTCTCTGCCTCCCGACCACTCTTCCTCCACCCTTAACCATCCCCCCCTCTCCCTGAGAGCAAATTGCACTCAGGTGGGCAGCAAGCAGGAGGAGAGGTCAGAGTTGCTCAGAGACGGAGAGGAAGCGAGAGAGAGAAACCAGGTGGGGGGGGGCACCCGTGGCACCCGTGGCACCCGTGGCACCCGTGGCACCCGTGGCACTGGCCACACGTAACAATCACCCACGGTTAGTGGTTGGGTGAAGACATTTATTAAGGAAAAAAACAAAAAAAGTTTACTCTCTCATGAATGGCCCTGTTAAGAAGTTTACACAACTGGTGGTTTTGTCCTGATAAATGCACAAAAGTCAACACAAATGTGTTACCATCCTCACCTGTGATCTATTTGCTTGTAATCAGTGTGTGTATAAAAACATAAACAGGGTCATTTTTGAAGTTTCTGTTGTCATTATGATATAAAAAGAGTAAACACAGTTGTTCGTTAATAAAGGTCTTCACCCAACCTCTAACCATGAGTGACAGAAAGGTTTTTGCGTTATCATTCATATTTTCTGAGAAAAGGCCTCAAAAAATCAGAAAATTCTGCTGGGGTGGGGGGGGTTGTAAACTTTTTTTTGTAATATATATATCTATATATATATATAGATATAAATATAAACCCTTGCGACCCCTGTTGGGGTCAGGACCCCCAGGCTGAGAATGGCTGCCTTGGATGGCGAGCTATTCTGATACCTGTATCAAAGTGAACCAAACCCCTTCTTCCACAAAAAAAGTGGTATGACTGAACTGAACTTTTTTTGTCTCCCCCTGTTGCTCTTACTCTTTTTCATTTACAGTCACTCTGCCCTCTCAAACTCTCAGTGGAGACAGGCAGTAGAACACACTGAATCCTTATTAAAATAGGAGGACCTGCACCAATTTTACCTGTTATCAACTGCAATCATAGTAGATCAACCACAATACCCCCACTAATAGCACGTGACATTTCTTGGTAGAACAGGCTCCATGCTTGGTAAGTTCTATTTTCTGCCTTTACACAGGGAGGACAGGATGGTAGATGGAGCAGGAAAGAAGCTGAGAGTGGGGAGGGACATGTTGGAGAGGGGGTGATGGTGGGATTCGAACCAGTACACTTTAGCATTAACATCACATTCTTTTGACAGTGCGTTACAGCTTGGATCAGTGGTAGAGTGGGGGAAGATGGAGTTAGAATTTCAGATAATTCAGCAGTAACATTTCTCCTGTTGACACTTAACCTACAGATGTTTGTTAGAATATTTGTTATTCTGTTAGACATTCACACACACACACACACACACACACACACACNTTGGGTCCCTCAAAGGATGTATTCACTGAATTGTGCATCAGCATGAAAGTTAGGTAGACTCCCAGAGGAGTTCTGTTGTAAATGTTCAGGTTTTGTTTTTGTGCTGTTGAAAAGTTTTCCACATCAAACTCAGTAAAGAAACTTAGAAGAAGTTTCAACAGAAGTTTTACAGAAATTGTTGAAGAAGTACCCCCTCCTTATCAGATTGACATTACAAACATCACTTAAATAACAACATATCCTTAGCAGCCTCCTTACCAAATGTCTTTGTCACAGTGTGAACAGACGGAAGAGAGTGCAAGACTCGTCTGTGCAGACTGATTTGACATGTGTGATCAGTCTCTTCATGGCTTTCATAAGTCATGTTCATTATTCCAGCAGAACCTCAGTCTGTCATCTTAAAGCGGCAGCGTGTCAATGAGGTGAGTCAGTGGGCCCCTCCGTGATGTTAACAGGAGGGTTGATTCCTTCTCGTGGTCCAGAGATCGTTCCAGGAGCTGACCTTTACATCGCTCACGCTGCTCTGTCAGGTGTTCAGACACCTTCAAGGTGGAGCAGTGCTGTGCTGTTAGGTGTGAACACCTCCTTCATGACATTTAGCCGACAGTCTGCAGCGGGGGACTTTAAGTGAGCAGGAGGGTGTTCGGTCTCTGAGTCAAGGACAGGAAGATTTATCACACTGCTGTGGAGCTGCAGCCAAACTTTAACCTTTCCACAAACTGATCTTTGTGCTTGTCAGGAGACCACTGTGAGGCTGAATGGAGGAGAGCTGTGAGATTAAATTAAACAGAACACGTTTAAAGAAAAAGAAACACTGCAGAATAAAAGTTGTGGGCTGATCAATCTAAGATATCGATAAGTCAATACCAATGTTGGTGTCAAAACTGATTAACACTTTAGTGATAAGGTTGATACTGAAAATGATCAGTTTGTTGCAGATTTCCTAAATATTGTTGTTTCTAAAATACTTCATTTACTAGTATGTGCGAACTGTTTGATCAAAATGATAAATGTAATGCTTGAATACAATTGTTGTTATCATTTAAACCAACTATTTTTCAATAAAGCATAAAATGATTAAAGCACATAATTATTATCTGGTTAAAAATCCGTTTTTTACTTTCATTCATGAACAAGAACATTAGCTTAAGTGGTTGTGTATTATTATTTGTTTGTTTTGATTTTTTTTTTCTTTTGTTTTTATGTGATGAGTTTCGATAATGGCATTGATATTGATTAAGTGTGAAGAGGTTACTGATACCTTTGCAGCCAGCCCCATGTGGGCACTAAAAGAACTGCAGTTATTTGCACTTCCACATTAGCTTCATGTTTATAATTCATAAAATAACAATCAGTCTCGAACTAATCAGGGAGCAGCACCTTTGTTTACATTTAAAGAACAGACAGAAAAAGAGGCCCTGTGATGTCACGAGGGGGGGATAAATGAAGGGAACATTCATTGGGCTGAACAACAAGGACACTGAGAACATAGACACTCAGTACTATATCAGTCCCAGAGCACAGCACTCACTTCACTGATCCAGTCTACGACTTGGTAAGCGCAGTTCAAATAGTTTGAGGAAATATAACAGGAAACATTTACAATGGAAAGCAACACAGCATCCACATCCAACAGCTGGACCCAGGTACAGCAGCAGGTTGACCCCCTGGAGCTTTCTCACACGCCACCAAACCATCCATGGCCAGCCCAGAGGGGGCAAAGAAGAGCTCCATACAATTATCAACAGGCCTCATACGGACAGTGGCAGGCTGCTACTGGTTACCAACAGGGTTACCAACAGGGTTACCAGCAGCGGAACCATCACACTCCCCAAGGAGGTTCCAGGCAGGAGAGAGCCAGGAGGCTGCGGGTTGAGAAGAAACTGAGCAAAACTGAGGGAAAGGTCCTAGACCTAGAGGAAAAACTGATCAATGAGACTGATAAGAGAGAAGATTTTGAAAAGGCAGCTGCAGAGTACAAAGAGGAGCTGGATAAGCTGAAAGTTTTCTCCAATGCAGCACAGGAACATCCAAATTACCTCCATATGAGTAAGGAGGAACTCACTGTGCTGGTTGCAGCTCTCAGCTGCCAGCTCCAGACTGAAAAGTGCAGGACAGATGTCCTGGGAAAAGAGTTAGAGGTTGCCCAGCATGAGCTCAACAAGCCCATTTTTCAGAGTCTGACGGCTGAAAAAGAGGCTCTTGAGCAGAAGATGGAGTCCATGCAGGGGGAGGCTGTTAGCACGAACACAGAGACCTCAGAGCAGCTAGACAGGTTGAAGTCTCAGCTGGAGGAGAGGACGAGCAGCAGCAGTAAGATGGCCTCAGCGCTGCTTCTCCAGACCACGGCCATGGAGGCCCTGCAGAAGAAGGTGGATGGACTCCAGAAGCAGATCCAGCTCTGCAGCTGTGAGTCAAGCAACAACATCAGCAGAGACCTTCAGCAGGAGGACCAACATCACCATTCATCTGAGCCACGGATTGATGACATGTTGAAAGAGCTCCTGGGTATCATCTCAGATCATAAGGCCAAGCTGCAGGAGAAGGATTCAGAAGTGGATTCCTTGAGAAGAGAGCTGAAAAATGCCAATCATCAGCATTTTCAGGCAGCTCAGAAGAACAACAAGCTGGTCTCCAGACTTGTGCGCCAAAAAAGGGAGCTGCAGAAGGACGGGGAGTACTTTGTGCTAGAGTATGAAAAGACTGTCAATGAACTGCTTGATCTGAGACGTGAAAGGGACAGGGAATCTAAACCGGCCCCAAGACAGGAGCAACCTGACATGAGCCAGGACAGGCCCTGCCTTTCCTTTCAAAATTTCAAGTTTGAGTCCGATTCTGATTCAGATTCNCATTCATCTGAGCCACGGATTGATGACATGTTGAAAGAGCTCCTGGGTATCATCTCAGATCAAAAGGCCAAGCTGCAGGAGAAGGATTCAGAAGTGGATTCCTTGAGAAGAGAGCTGAAAAATGCCAATCATCAGCATTTTCAGGCAGCTCAGAAGAACAACAAGCTGGTCTCCAGACTTGTGCGCCAAAAAAGGGAGCTGCAGAAGGACGGGGAGTACTTTGTGCTAGAGTATGAAAAGACTGTCAATGAACTGCTTGATCTGAGACGTGAAAGGGACAGGGAATCTAAACCGGCCCCAAGACAGGAGCAACCTGACATGAGCCAGGACAGGCCCTGCCTTTCCTTTCAAAATTTCAAGTTTGAGTCCGATTCTGATTCAGATTCAGATTCTGAATCAGAGGAGCCCCAGGGAACACCTGAGGAGGCCTTGGAGATCCAGGAGGAGCCCCAAGAAACACTTGAGGAGCCCCAGGGAATCCAAGAGGAGCCCCACCAAACACCTGAAGAACCCCCGGAGATCCAGGGAGAGCCTCACCAAACATCTGGGGAACCCCAGGGAACACCTGAAGAGGCCGTGGAGATCCAGGAGGAGCCCCAAGGAACACCTGAGGAGCCCCAGAAGATCCAAGTAACTCCTGAGACCAAGCATGTATCTTCATGGCGTAGGTTCAAGAAGTGGATCACTCCAAGATGCTGCCGCAAATACAAGCACAGGCAGTGTCAGGTCTGACCAGCCCCCATGCCCCCTCTCATCCCCACATGAAATACACAATACACAAAATAAAACACCAAACAATTCAATAAATCCTGGGAATTACAATTCTTTCTGTTAATGGTGGATGGATTGATCTGAGATATTAATAAATCTATACCAGCACTGATATTTTGCTGATAAGAAAGTAAAAAAGTAAAAATCATGACTCCTTACATGACTAAAAGGACACATTAATAAAGTAAATCCCCACAGTTGGACTGCTGGCTAAAGCTGATGTGTCTGTCGTAAATGACAGGTCTCAGACTCACTACGGACACCTAAGCTAATGTCAGCATCAGGCTTATTTTCTGTTGGAACTTACCTTTCCAACAGAAAATGAGCGACCGTGGCATCACTTTTAAAGCTTTGACTTCTTTGAGTTGTCTCCATGCTGAAAAGCTGTCCCGATGTGAATTCTGGTTTTTGCCCTGGCTTTCTCCGCGGTCTTTATTGTTTTAGCGTTGTTTGTCTCCGTCTTTCTTTTTCTGCTCTGTATAGCAGGAGGAGTGGTTACTAATAACTGAGGTATAAAGACTTTTTCTGTCATCCTCCATACTGGGATCCCTCGGTGCTCTTGCATTAATCAGGGTTATCAGTGCACGCTGGTGCAATGAACGCGAAGGGCAGCAGGGGGTGATTTGATCGATTAAAAAAAGTGTAACACAAACGCTCGGACTGGTTAGTTTTTTTACAGGTTGACTCCTGCTGACTCCTTGCTACCATTCACCTTATCCAAACACCACTGTCTAACCTGATAAAAAAACAGACAACTGTGTCTCATTCAGAGACCTAATCAAAGACAAACCATCCCTCCTACTCAGAATGTTACTGTTCTTTTCCAAATGAGACACCCCTATCGCGAACAGACAAATCTAGTATGTTCTCTGTATGCTCCTTCATGCTCTGTTCTCTGTTTTGAACTTCCTGCACACAATGTAACCACTCAAGCTCCTGCTCTGGGCACAGCTCACACCAGGCATTTTCTAAAACATCACTATCAACAGAAGTCCTAATTTCATCCAAATTGCCAGCCTCAACTTTAAAGCTACTTCTATTAGAATCTACAACCAACTTCACTGAATGTCTGGTGCCATCACTAAACCTCACATGGCCATTCCTGTAAATCTCTTCAAATTCCAAAGTTAGGTTTAAAGCTGCACATCCTTGCTATACAGGAGAAACATCTGCAAAATACTCTGATGGAAGGATTCATGATTTTTTGTTTCAGAAAATCATACATAACATACAACTGCTGGTTTTGAACGTGTTCTTTAGACAACAAAGCCACTGTCATTTTTTAGTTTAATCCGACTTTTTGATTTCTCATTTTTGCTTCATACACAATATTCTGAGACAAAAGATGCCAAACACATGTCATTGAAATCACGGTTGTCTGGCCTGTTGTTGTAATGGTCCTGTTTTTCTGTCTGGAATCTTCTCCAGCATGTAAGCAGCTACCACACCAAAGCGAAAGTTTCCATTCTTCTTCATCATGGCCCTCTACTTGTCCAGCATCTCAAGCCTCTTGAGGATGGCTTCTTCTCTCCTCCCTCGCTTTGATTTTGGTTCTTGGCCTGGCTCCAATGAAGCCCTTTTTCCTAAGCAGAACAATAGAAAAAACCCTTTAGGATTCCAGTTCGAAACAGAGTAATAACATAGCAATTGCCCAAATTTATTGTGAAACAGCACCTACCACCAAATAGTGCTGGAGATGGAACGAGTGCAGTGTCCAGGGTCAAAGAGCAGATAGATTCCAGATCTCAAGACGTGAACCTGTGAACCTGGTGAACCTGGCCCCATCTTTGCTTGTGAGGGACTGAGCCTTTTGGGGATGCTCCTTTTATACCCAATCATGACACTCACCTGTTTCAAATCAACCTGTTCACCTGTTGAATGATTCAAACAGGTGTTTTTTTTTCCAGCATTCCTTAACTTTCCTGGTCTTTTGTTGCCTCTGTCCCAGCTTTTCATGAATGTGTTGCAGGCACCAAATTAAAAACAAGTAATTATTTGCAAAAACAAAAAAAAAGTTTACCAAGTTTGAACACTAAATATCCTGTCTCTGCAGTGTATTCCATTGGATACAGATTAAACAGTATTTGTAAATCATTGTATTCTAATCTTATTTGTTTTACAGAATGTCCCAGCTTCATTGGAATTGGGGTTGTGTAAAGTCAAGCACAGCTTTAGCTAGGCCTGTTGGGATAATCAATAAATCAATTAATTGCACTATAACTAAAAATAAGCTTGACAAGTCCGCTGTGCTCAATAATTTTTTGTTACCAAAGACACTGGATAATAAGTTAACTTTTCTGTATCCGTCATGACTGACTCCTAATGATGTTTTGAGCCGTGATTTTGTAATTCTTTTCCTAGTTACGTTTCTTTCACTCTCTGCTGCTGCTTCTCAAAGCAGCAGCTCACTCCCCCGCCCATCCAGAAAACTCTCCTGTGCATGCGTGTTTTTGTATCAAGGGATGAGGGAAAGTACGTGTACATTTCATCAGTCACATGTTGTGAATTTTTGGGCTTGTTTAATCAAGCGTAGTTTTGTATTTGGGCTTTGATGCCTATGTGATCCTCGCCTGATTCTCTGTATGAGCTTCATTTGGCGTTATCTACAGCTGAATACCAAAATACTGAAAGCTGAGATGTTTTCAGAAAACTACGTTTTACAGCATCACCCCAAACATATACAAACTTCTAATAATAGACCCAAAATGAGACTCTGAGCTGTAAAGTAAACGCAGGGAGGGGGGAAATCCTCAAGTTGTTGCGTTGTAGTTAAGGATTGCCAGAGTCGGCTCATGGAGCATTCATAGGACTCATTCTATTGTTGCTCGGCTAACTTCCTGTTATGGACCTGTGTGTCCTTCAAAATAAGAGCACGCTGTAAAACTAACATTACACCACAAAACTACAGCGAGAGCCCAGGCTCATCGACAGAAGTCACAAACAGAGTCCTTTCAGCACCAGCAATATATAACAATATCCAGGTAGCTGATCAATGGAAATTAAAGTTAAATAAAGTCATCCTCAACTTTAGTTCATGCTGCTTTAGAATTTTATTTGGTCTTCATGGTTGTAATTTTAGAAATCTCTTGAGACAGTCATGTGATACATTCAGCCAGATGAAAACATCTGAATGGAAAATTTTACTGGAACTAAAAATATGTAACTATAAAGAGTGTGGTTTGGAATAAAAGGTTTGTTAGACTTTAATTTTGATTGTTCCCTTTTGGGCTGCAAATTTTAGACATCTGACTGAAAGGTTTGCTTGAATCATTAAACTGGTGTCATTTTATCAATCGGAGGGTTGTATTGAATGTTTCATATGGTGATTTACAGGAGAAAAAAAATATTCAAGCCAAATGACTGCATTATTATACCGTTATTATAATATTAGTTGAAAATGGTATCATACGGCAATATTATCGTTTATCGCAATAATTTCTGGGACAATTTATGGTCCAGCAACAGTTATCATGACAGGCCTAGCTTTAGCAGCTCCTAAGGTCTGTGAAGATGAGTAAGTTTAGTTCATAGAGGCTAAAGAAAACTCAGACTGCCACAGAGTTTCTTGATTCACTGCTTCTGATTTATTTGGTGTTTTATCTCTGATCTATGGAGGTGTTTGATCGTCTCAGGTCATTTCTCTCAATCTCTCAGCCCATCAGGTCTCTGAGGATCTAAACCTTATGGGAAGTGTCCTCAGATAACTTCAGTTCAGAGTTGGTGCTGTATGAATAAAAATGACAAATGAGAGATCGTAAAATACGCCGATGCGTGTTTGATAACTGGAGACGTGGCTCTGCAGTGAATCAAGACACGAAAAACAACAGTTGTTTGTCTCCAGGCAGCATGAAGGAATGAGAATATCACGACTTTAATAGAAGAAAAGTTTGCGCGTGTGGGAAGGCAGCATGTTGAGATTACAGCACAAGCTGCTGCTAAAGACTCCTACAGAGAGATGAGGTTAAAGCTGGGAGTAACGGAAAGAAATAAGACGCCGAGAAAACAGAGGGAAGAAGGAGAAAACAGAGGAGTACAAGGAGAAGGAGAGTTGGTGTCATGAATGTGTTTTCCCATGATGCCCCTCTCAAGCCTCTGAATCTGTGCTGCTGCAGCTTGTTCCTTTGCTCCGGGCTGTGTGACAGTCCCTTCCCACCCTCAGCGGGGTGTGAGCCGTGATGAGTGGAGGCCGGAGGCGGCGACTCAGAAAGGGAGTGAGGAGGAGAAGGAGGGGGAGGAAGAGGAGCAGGCCGGAGGAAAGATGGAGAGGTGGAAGCATGCATGGCACGACGGAGGGCAGAGAGGACGCAGACGAGGCGAATGGTTGAAGGAGGTTTGCCTGATGGAAGATGTGATTCTGGAGGAGAGAAGGAAGCTGAACTGTAGCGGTGTGAGGAGGCTGAATCAGGTTTGGAGAGAGATGAATGAGAGAAAGGAGAGGGAGAAGGAAGTGACAGTGATGGTGAGAAACAAAGAGGAGGATAGAGGAAGACGTGTGGCAGGGATAAAAATCTGAGCTGTCTAAATATGAACGGGAGAAGAACACATTAGACGAGATGGAGGAGAAGGGTGGAGGAGGAGGAGTGGGGCTGAGCTTGCAGAATGACACATGAGAGAATCCTGAGCAGCCCCCGAGCAGACTTCCTCCAACGCTGGGTGCATTCCTTCATCCTACAGCCCAACACCATGGTAACGCCACGCACATACAGGGCGTGAGTGATGGCTGGATGTTAGCATCAGGAAGCTAACAAAGGCTAGCTGACATTTCTGGACAGGCTAGAGCTTTGTGATCCATCCAGCTCTCCATACAAGGAAAAGGTTTATAATGAGGCAGCAGAGGACATGTCATCGTTACTTTTTAATTACTTCATTTCAGCTCACACACATAGACAAAGAGGACTCATGGAACTGTTCCAGAGAAGTATAAAAGTCAGCACACTGCTCCCAACGTGGGCCCCTAAAATGTATCAAATGTGACCGAAGATGCACCACACTCATGTTCTCATGGGTCATTTGTTCTCAGATCGGAAGTTAAATGAGGACACTTTTCATAAGGAGTGTATTGAGATCCTTTGTTAAGTGGCAAAAAACAGTTCAGACAAATAACTATGAGAGTGTACAGAGGTGCCCTCGCAGGGGCTTTAGTATGGTGACCATAATTTGCAACCTCAAAATAAGGAGCTCCCACCTGGCTTCTTGGAGATCCTGCAAAAATACCTGAAGAAACTCAAAGACGACAAAGTGGCTTCATCAATTGAAACACTCCTTTTCTTTTTGAAGTGAACATTTTCTGTAATGTAAACCAATAATGTGTAGAAGCACATTTGTGCCAATTCAAAATGTAAAAAATGGCCTTATTGTGATATGTTTGCTCGTATCAGGTTGAAATTTTGAGATAAAAGGTCAAAATTTTGACTTTTTATCTAACGAAATTGACTTTCTTACACTTTTGACATGAAAAAAATCTTAACGTTAACACCAAAATTGCGGATGTCCTGGCTAAAGAGGATGTTTGCTTAAATGCATGGCATTGGCTCCCAAGAGAACACCAAACACAATAATAAATGCCTTTTTGGGGCCATAACTCACTAAATATCCCATTTGGGAGCCAAACTCCATAAAGTGACCTCTCAGGAGCCAAAGCACTTGCTAGTTACACTTACTGGTTTCCTCATTGGTGCCAAACTTGTACCAAAGTGTCTTCTTGAGAGGGACAATCCCATGCTAAGGTGTCTTCCTGGTAAGTGAAGTTTACTAATCTGCCCCTTTGGCTGGTTCAAACATGACAACTGGCCTTCTGAGAGCCAAAGCACTCAATATATTGTCTTACTAGATGCCAAAATAGTATTTAAGTGCCCCCTTTTGAGTCAAAATGTCTGCTTAAGTGCCCTGGTGGAGGGCAAAGTATACCAAGGTGCCCTCTTTGGAGCCAAACACATGCTGTATGTGCCTAGACTCTGAAGGTCTGAGTCACTGAAGGACTATGTGTCTTTGTGTCCTCTAAAGGTGGAAAAAGCCAAAAATGCACAGTATAATTCACAAAGCACACTAAGAGTTAACCACTTCACAAACTGCTCTGTGGGTTGGTGGGCCTCAGAATAGTAAATTATTCATTTTCTCATTCATTTCTTATGCTTTACAATTAGTTTATGTTAGTCCTCAAAACCTGTCTTTGAAGATGAATGGATGAACAGATGGATGGATGAATCGATGGATGGGTGAAACAATGAATGGATGAATAGATGGACATTGCTGCAATCAGTATGCACACTACCTCGAAACATACACCTGTGTGCTGTGCTGTGTCAAAACTCCACAATTCACCTGTGAGGTGGATAAACCATCTCACCAAAGGAGAAGAGCCCACGAACACAGATTTAATCAAATTAACGATCATTATTTTGGAGAGAAAAAATTGTGTTCAGAGAAAAATAAAATAATGACTGCAATGGGGTAAGTACAGTAAGTTTCACTGCAACAGGATAAAGACATCTTCTGCAGAAGTTCAGAAAGGTATCTATTGGTAGTGAAAGCCCTGTTCAGCGCATGTCTGAATCTGGCCATAGTTTTAGAATGTAAGGAAAAAGCCTTCTGAGGTCACTCCATGAGCTAAAAATCAAACTGTAATCCATCCTGAGCAATCATCTATCTGGTGCTTCAGCTGAACCCTGAGAAAGTTGCATCAGCTTCTGAAGTATTAAAATTAGAGTTTGAGTTAGAGGACGTGTTGAACTGTGGCTCAGCTCTAACATGTGGAGCACTGATGAAGATGCTCTCTGATGATAGGCGCCGTGTTTCATTCTCTTTTCACCGCTGATATTGGACCATACATCCTGCTGCTTGCCCTCATTGTCTTCGATTGTACTCGGCCACAAACACACTTCTCAAACTTTAATGAAGGACTTTACTTGCGACTGTGCAATTAATCACTTAGCTACAGCCAGACGTTGGTCTAATTGAAAACCCGGCCAGGGACTGATAGTGAGAGTAGTTTTCCCTCAGTGTGAATTGGGAAACAGAAGTTTCTAAAACCTGTAACTTTCTCTGAGTTAAATCAGAAGCTAAATCCAATTCACTGTGAATAAAGAACAGGAAGACTTACACACTTGATCATTTATCAGACGATTGCTTTTGGCTCATTCACAAGAAAAAGTGTCCGATCATTTTGTGTCTTCCTGAACCCAAAGCTTTGGGGTAGTCGGAAATAACAAAAAAAAAAAAAAAAAAAAGAAAAAAAAAGAAAACACCCATGATTAATAACTTTCAGCCAAGAGTTTCAAAGAAATAAGAAACTAACTGTTTTTCTCAGTCGCTCTGGTGCATTTCTTACATAGCCATCAACATTTGTACAGCACATAGTGCATTTCTCAAGCATATGGTATAAACTGCAACCCTTATTTGACAACCTGCACTACTTGATGGTTCATTCCTCAAAAGCTAGTGTTCATGTCAATCAAAGTGTCAGTGTCATCAAGATGAAAAGTCCTGACACTATTGTTTATGAACAATATAGTCACATGACTTTGTCATGTTTTCATTATGACAGTTTCAGTTAATGTGTTTTCAGATGCAAAAGAAAAGTCAGACCTCGTGACACTCCCTGAAAACACTCAAGACAGCGCTTTACACCATTCACACAGTATAAGTGCTTTTCACACAGTCATTTGAAAACCACAGTAAAATTACACATCACTGTATTTAATTACAGAGTACAAGACACTAGGAATGATACAGATTCAATATTCCCAAAGATGTCGTCCTCCATGACAGCACTTTGTATCCCTTAATCTCATTGCATTGAATGCAACCACCAATCCACAAATGGCTTCTTGTTGCGGGGTTCTCACACATTTCTGCAAAGTTGTCTTGAAATCCTGTATGGTGTACAGTAAAATTACAGACATGTATAGTAAACATGAGACATACTGCATTAACCCATATTACTGTAGTGTTTGACAATACTCCTTACTCCTAAAATACTGCAATATACTTTCATACTGTAGAAGTGGCAAATCCTTACTACAACACTACTGTTCACTCAAATACAATATATCTGTGTTGCAGTTAAGTTGAAAGATCAAATGTAAAATGTGACTTCATGTGTGCGATCATTATTGTCAACATGGTCCACAACTGTAGGCCTTATTTCATCAGGGCTATGACCCTTTAATGGAAGGTTCTTCCTCTTCCCCTGGTTTGCCCCCAACCACCACCACATCCTCACCCCTCCTCCTCCACTCTGACCTTCCATTTCTGTCCCACTCAGTTTGTATTTGCTAGCCAAGAGAGGGCTCATGGGACCCAACTCTGAGTAGGGATGTGAATCGAGAACTGGTTCCTGTTAAGATTTGGTAAGAAACATTTATATTTAGATTTATATTCAATACATTCAACATGTGACACGTTATGTACCAAAAATGATAAAGAAAAGAAAGTGCTAGCTCGATACTAGAATATATGGGATATCAAATTGATATGCTAGCAGTTAGCAGACATCGATATAACTTTGGTTTTAAAACAGAATTTTAATGTTCATCACAGAAACAGATCAGAATTACTTTAAATACCTTACCCAATCTCTGAGTGACTGTGGAGAAGTGCTTAACCACTGGTTGCACAATGTTGCTGACATTGATCTCCCTCCTCTTTATGTCTGTACAATGGTGTCCATCATTCCTCTGTTCATCCCCCAGAGTTCTCTCCTTCCTCTGTCTGTGGTGAGTCTGAGTCTGTCTGTAGACATGAAGTGCCACAGAAGCTTCTCCCTGTCCTTCTTTAGGAGGCTGAAGCTAAAGCATAAACTGATAAACTTTCCTCTAATGAACATTTCCTCAGCTTGTTGAAATACCATCATAATGCAGATTAGTCAAAACTCAAGCTTTGTCAGGCCTGTCCTCAAGAGGAGAGGAAAACTGCTCAAGACAAGTTTGTTTACTGAGAAAAAAGAGAAGGAGGATTAGGTCCATGCCGACTGTTTCCTGTTCACACCCATAGACTGTCTATAGAATGGACAGCGTGGCTCAGCCTGTCACCGTTCTACAGTTTTGAAGCCAAAGAACCCGGTTACTTTAGCCACCATTGTGCAGCCTGAGTCTGAGCTGTGAAGAATTTGAACACAATGCAGCCAAATTACATTGTCATACCACCTTTGCGTAAGGATGAGAGAAAAATTCTACTCTAGGTGTCGTAATTTTTTTAAGTTTTTCCAACTCATATCCAGAAAGCATGGGGAGGCGGGGCTTGTGACCGATACTGCAGCCAGATACCAGGGGTCAGGGCATCTGCTAGAAGCTTCAGTTAGAGCCAAAAGTCATTAAGTCCATTGATTATACAGTCTATGTTCACACCTGATTGGTTGATACTCCTCAGACTTAAAACAGGAACCAGCACACTTTGCATACCCCACACAGGTTTTGCAACATCAGTCTTTATTTTTTTTATTTTTTTTTGCTTTTAAAGACAGTTTTTGATGTTTTGATTTTTGCTTTAATCCTTTGCCCCTTGCCACTAACCAGACTTGCCAGACAGACAGTTCCATATCCGCCACCGAGATACTTCAATGGTTCGTCTTTGCTCTTCCTCTGACTGAAACCAGCCAGGGGAAGAACAAAAACATTGTTTCCTGTCAAAAAGGCTTGCAGTGATGTTCTCTGTTCTTTTTTAAAGAATAAATTGTGTTCATTTCTGATAAAACTGCAAATACTGCCGTGTCCATACAGACCGCTTCACACACCACCATTGTTTTCAAACATTCAGGTGTTTCCTGCTGTCACCACATCTGCAGCTTCCGCCTCTCTTCTCTGATTGGGCTGGTCAATATTGGGCCGGATGAAAACCTTTGTTAATGGAGCTTGGCAAGATGGATGTGCAGGATTTCAGAAAATGAATCAGGCAGGTCCATGTGCTATGCAAGGTTATTTTGCCACAGGAACAAACACAAACCAAACCCTTTCCCTTTTTACAGTCTAGCTCTTATGTTGTTGCCATCAGCAGTCAGATGGTTCATTCCCTCTGATTGATCCTGCTAGTGAGCGCTCTGTTAAAATCAGCTGATCTGTCTCTTCTCTTTCTCCCACGGGTGAACAGCTCTATTGGATTTGTTGGACAGACAACAGGTCACGTCTGAGCACAGTTAGAAAAGCCGGTTAGAAAGATCACAGAAATAGATAAGACTAATGGCGGCTAGTGAAAATATTTGTGGTGGGGTTTGCCACTCTCAGTTTTTAACCACCATTCCTTGTCCATTTGACACATACTACAGGACACAAATGCTTTACGAAACATATGTTATATTATGATTCAAAACAAAACAAAACAGGAAACAGATTATTGTGCACATAAATGTTTAAAAATATAAAGCCATATTCTTCTAAAATGCTTGAATAACCTAAAATATGTGCAAGTAGAACATGTGCATGTGTACCAAAAATTGCACACATGGGCAAGGGGAACATGTTTGCATCTAAAAGCCAACAACTTATACAAGAGTTTTACTCCTTTCAGAATGTGATCTTTAAGAACTGACAGCATGCAGTCCAAGAGATTGTTTTGCTTTGTCCTCACAGTCCCTTTAAAAACAGTCGCTGTCTTCAGATGCTCCTCCAGCAAATTGTCCAGCATCTACCAAACCCCTGAAAATGCCAGGGCTGAAGAGGAATCGGTCTCATTGTGACTGTGCAGAACCAGTTGAAATGCAGTGTAGACTGTCACAGAGTCAATTATCTGTGATAAAATGTACCTGTTTTTATCCACTTCTTCATAATGTTTCCTCACCACAGTCCGGTGGCTTTGTTTTGCTGAATTGTCATGTTAATTGTACCTGGCATGGTTAGCTTCGTGGGATTTTCCACGTTTGCCCTGGTGCAGTAATACTCACCGATAAATGCTCCATGTCCATTTTTCCTGACAGTCCGTGCTGTATACATGTCAGAAGTTTTAAGCAAACACCGCCAAGCTTTTCCAGTGTACTAGACGTGAGAAAATCCTCTGACATAGGTTTTGCCTTTTTCTCTCACTTATTGTTTTGTTTTGATGTCTGGCTGATCTGGTCCAGTTTCTGTAAACTTTGATTTTTTAGTCGAACGTCTCCCCTTGGAAGGATTTTGGATGAGAGAGCTAGTAGAGTCATTTGCAGTGTTAGCATCAGCATTCATCATTGTCAATTCCGTAAGACTTCAACCACCAGGAAAAACCAAATTTACCTGAAGGGCGATTTCAGAAGCGTTCTTTGGGGATTAATTTCTATGACTCTGATTGGCCACATTTATGTTGCTATGCGTGTATATTCACCCCAATTGGCTGTTCATCTCTCAGGCACTTTTCCCCAGATTTCAAAAGAACATTAATAATGTGTATTCATGTTTTTAATATACATAACATATATTAAAAAGTACATATATATATATATACAGGGGTTGGACAATGAAACTGAAACACCTGCCATTTTATTGTGGGAGGTTTCATGGCTAAATTGGACCAGCATGGTGGCCAATCTTCATTAATTGCACATTGCACCAGTGAGAGCAGAGTGTGAAGGTTCAATCAGCAGGGTCAGAGCACAGTTTTGCTCAAAATATTGCAATGCACACAACATTATGGGTGACATATCAGACTTCAAAAGAGGACAAATTTTTGGGGCACGTCTTGCTGGTGCATCTGTGACCAAGACAGCTAATCTTTGTGATGTATCAAGAGCCACGGTATCCAGGGTAATGTCAGCATATCACCAAGAAGGATGAACCACATCCAATAGGATTAACTGTGGACGCAAGAGGAAGCTGTCTGAAAGGGATGTTCGGGTGCTAACCCGGATTGTATCCAAAAAACGTAAAACCACAGCTGCCCAAATCACGGCAGAATTAAATGTGCATCTCAACTCTCCTGTTTCCACCAAAACTGTCCGTCAGGAGCTCCACAGGATAAATATACACGGCCGGGCTGCTATAGCCAAACCTTTGGTCACTCATGCCAATGCCAAACGTTGGGTCCAATGGTGCAAGGAGCGTAAATCTTGGGCTGTGGACAATGTGAAACATGTATTGTTCTCTGATGAGTCCACCTTTACTGTTTTCCCCACATCCGGGAGAGTTAACAGTGTGGAGAAGCCCAAAAGAAGTGTACCACCCAGACTGTTGTATGGCCAGAGTGAAGCATGGGGGTGGATCAGTGATGGTTTGGGCTGCCATATCATGGCATTCGCTTGGCCCAATACTTGTTTTAGATGGGCGCGTCACTGCCAAGGACTACCGAACCACTCTGGAGGACCATGTGCATTCAATGGTTAAAACATTGTATCCTGAAGGCGGTGCCATGTATCAGGATGACAATGCACTAATACACACAGCAAGACTGGTGAAAGATTGTTTTGATTAACATGAAAGTGAAGTTGAACATCTCCCATGGCCTGCACAGTCATCAGATCTAAATATTATTGAGCCACTTTGAGGTGTTTTGGAGGAGCGAGTCAGGAATCGTTTTCCTCCACCAGCATCACGTAGTGACCTGGCCACTATTCCTACAAGAAGAATGGCTTAAAATCCCTCTGACCACTGTTAAGGACTTGTATATGTCATTTCCAAGACGAATTGATGCTGTATTGGCAGCAAAAGGAGGCCCTACACCATACTAAGAAGTTATAGTGGTCTGAAACCAGGTGTTTCAGTTTCATTGTCCAACCCCTGTATATATATATATATATATATATATATATATATATATATATGTGTGTGTGTGTGTTAAAATATTTCTTTTTAAAAAAATAAATGAAACATAATTGCAATGAAACAATAAATGAAAACAATCCCCAATTGGAAGGGCAGCACCCTCTATTGGTCAGCAATCATTGAATAAGACCACACATAATCATGACAGCTGCACACACACACACACACACACACACACACACACATGTTCTCAGAGGAGAGGCTTTAAACAGGTTTGAGGAGGAGAGGTGACTGTTGGTATCAAAAACAAACAGTGTTCATCGTCAGGTTAGGCTTACAGAACAATGAAGATAGCATCCAGAGTGTATGACACATTTACTCAGGCTCTATTTAATCCTCACATGTCAGAGGGATTTAAGATGACCTCAGATCAGCGTTCACCTGAGCCCTTCCTCTTGTAGTTTGAATAAAACACTCAACCTGTGCTCTGATCCGCCCAGCAGGACGACCTGAACCAGGATTTACAACCAGCTGATCAGACAGATGAAACAGAATTTACTGCAGACACCTCTATGACACAGCCCGGCTTTTAAAGATTATTAAACCTGTATTACAGCTCAATAACCTGACATTTCAGAAGTATTTCTCTGAACACCTGTGGTTATCAGGCGTTAAGAGAAAAACCCTCTTCAAAGACCAATGGCTTGACTTAAGGAGGACAAATTTTTATTTTAAGTCCGTATTCTGTCCCTCTGGTCCGCTTTTAGTATATTCACATGATTCATAGCTCAGATAAACCTGTATCTTCTCTCCCTTGTGTTTAAGAAAAGCCTCAGTTCAGCCTTTGTCAGGTTCAGTTTAGTTGCTGTCTCTTTCAGACTCCACGCTCTGCAAACACCCTTTACTCCGATTGGCCAGCCCTCAAATATGTCATGAATTAAATCCCAACATGAAGACATCATTATATCAAGTCTGGTGAAGTTCTGGTGAAGATCTGGTACTGTTTTACCAAGGGCCTGATCTACTAAGATCCCACTTGATTGTGTGTGCAAATGAAAAAATTGCATTTGTTAAAGGTGGTCATGTTGAGGGTGATCTACTAAGTTAGCGTGCACAGTTGATAGCAGGCACAGACTGTCCTATTTAAATGAGGATGTAGCGTGTGCCACCGTCTGTCTCCATGGAGAGTTTGAGAGAGCAGAGTGGTTGTAACTAGATGATATTTGAAGCCATGGAGCCGGAGATCTAGGTGAAGGAAACAAAAACTACAGAGTCAAAATCATATGGATCAGCTGCACAATAGAATTCAGACAGTCCTTTGTGTTCTTGTGATAAAAATGACAGTTTAGGACTTAATTTATTTCAATCTTAGACTTAACCCCAAGGACATAACTTCTTTGATTGTGCACCATCACTGTTTCATTGTCTCAGAAATTCAAAATGGATGTCTGAGTCTTTAAATCTTTTTCGGCGCAAGGGATACACCTGTAAAGTAGCAGAAGCGCTGTGATTAAGTCCTCAAAAAAGAAACAAAGCTCACCTTATATTTTGCTTCTGACATTATCATAATTTCTATATTCTGTTAGCTCTACAAAGAGATGAACTCGTTCTTTGCCTGCAGCTTCTCATCCTCCCTCCTCATCTGGATCTCTGATTTACAGAAGTACTACTGAACAAAAAGCAATGAAACACGGAAAAACTAATGCTATTTTTCAACAATTTAATTATCAATTTAATTATTATGCACAGATAGAGAGAGACAGAAAGACAGAGAAGCTGATCTACTAACAGAGTATATAGTATACTTGTGTTTCTCAAGTTTATATATGTGTGTGTGTGTGTGTATATATATATAACCAAACTTTCATCAAACATTTTGTCTCCTCGCTCTTCTGCTCCTTTTCCTTGACTTCCCCAACTACCTGCTCATTTTATGAACACAGAATACGACACGCCCACTGGTGGTGTCAAGGGTCCTGACCCAACTTGTTTTGGTTCCAGCCTTGAACCAACTTTCCAGTTGCAGAACTGTGTCAGTGTAAAAGCCCTCCCAGTGAGAGACAGAGGAAGGGATACAGGCACACTGAGCTGTGAACAGGAGAGAAATTTGATGGCATGCCTCAAGCAAACACATGCACACACATGGACACACATACATACACAATATCAGTGAGTCATACATAAGCACTGATATATTTTCTCATGAGTGCATATCTGAGCACACACACACACACACACACACACGCACATCTGAATACACACTGTTCAGTAACACTCTACATCATGTGAATGTTTTGATGTAATCAGGTTAATGATATTAATCCTGTGTTCCTCAGATTGCCATATGACCCTGAGCAGTTTAAGATGAGTCTGTATGGATTGGTCTCAGCACTGAGCTTTATTATGAGGGGACACACACACACACACACACACACAAACACACACACGCACACACACACACAGACACACACACAGACACACACACACAGATGTCTTTGTCAGATTAATCTGTCATTAAACAGCATGAATCTATAGGTCCTATCCTGATTGTGCCTGCAGCATACAAACAGAGATGAGCTGTTCTGTAACATGAAAAACAAACGCAGGTCTGACTCAGATAGTGCTCTGGAGATCATCTGACTCTCTATAACAGAGATATCAACCACAATCCTTTAAAACTGTCTGTAGTTAGCGTCTTCTTTTCAAGGAAAGGGCATTTAAAATAAAATCATCCAGAAACGTTCCAAATATATGATCAACAGTCTGTAGCTTGTTTCTCATGTACTGTCCTGAAACTTGTCCTAGGTTTTCATCAGCTTTGTGCTTTAAGTCTTTGAGCAAAAGTGACACAAACCAAGATAACCCAGCATCAGCTTACTCTCATTAAGGCAGGCATTTGTCACAGTTTTACTTTCTTGAAGACAACGTGTCCAGATTTATGATTCTACAGAAGTTTTATTGAGAAACTTTGATGTAATCATAATTCTGGATGCATCAGTCAAAGAGTTTCTGAATAAGAACAACTTTAATCCCTCTGATAAACACGCCAGTCTCCTACACTTCTGAGGACGTTTTCTGTCTTATCAGAAGTAAATCCTCCCTCATCCCCCAGAGGGAGTCATTCTGGTACCTGTATGTGGAGGTATACATCATTAACAGCCCCACAGAGGCCGCCCTAAAAACTAGAACCAACAGTTGCACAGCCTGAGTCAGTGCTGAACAGGGGATACGTCTCTGCTTATTGTGGAGTTTGAAAGAGATTCAGAGCCTCTGTCTAACTGAGGTGCAGGGACGACAGTTTGACTCCTGGGCATTCCTCAGGTATCATACGAAGCACTGAGTAAGCTGACGCTGCAGACTTGCACCGCATAGGTGAGTTTTTGAATAAGTCAACCCACTAAATATTCCTTCAGCATAACCTTTCATGCACAGTCTCAGACAGAGTCTTTGTTTCCAGGCTGTCCGTCCATACAAATGTGAGTCTTTCTGCCTCATCCTGAGAACGTGGTATGTCAGTAGTGTCTGGAGGAAATGTCAACCTGAGGGTGAGCTGGTTTAGGTTAGGTGATCATTGAAGAACAAACAGAGAGAGAGAGAGAGAGAGAACGAGAGAGAAAGCGATTGTTCTTCATGTTCGGATAGATTGAGGATCACCCTAACCTGAACAATAATGAGCATTTTATAATGATACAGAAAGGCCCTTTAACAACTTTAATTTGCTGTTCTGCAGCAAAATAGATTGATCAAGCCTTGGTGGAAAGGGTGCTGACAATTCATAAAGGTGTCCAAAGTTTCCTTGCTTGCTTCCAGCAGTCTCTGTGTGCATGAAAGTAGAGCTGAACACACCCTGAGACGAAGCCCTTATGGTAAGCACTGTTGAACAGTACTGTGCAGCAGAAAGTTGTGTATTTTTCTAAAAATGAGCAAGGAGGAAATGAATGATAAAGGGAGACAGCATCAGAACATTTCCAGAAACAGGTCTTTCCTCCAGAGAAATGAAGTCAAAGAAAATCTTCAGTGAGCTCAGTGAAGAGCATTTCCTTCAGCTTCCAAAAACAACCAGACACTGGGACTGGAAACTCAAAACTCTAAGATCATTGAGAAAACAATCTTGCAATTCTGCACAACACCATAGCTCACTTAATAAAGCTCACATTTGTCCAAAAACTGTTGACTCATGCTTCAAAATTAAATTCCTTTACCATTTTAATAGTCAGTGCTTCCAAAATGCATTGTCCCTTTGGCATTGTGACAGCATTGCAGGTCAAAGAGTTAAGATGTTTTGTTACTATGGCAGAGGGGCATGGAAATATCCCTCATGTCCACATCCCAGTCTGAGCTCATTGACAATGGTTGCTGTATATTTTCTTATTTTTGCTCACTCTCAGAATACAATTGTGTATACAGATGAAAAAAAAGAAAAAAAAATGTTTCAGTAAAAGAAGCCTCCAAGGTTTCTTGTCACTCGTTGCACTCATACTGCCAAGGAACTATAACCGTTTTCATTTACACACATAACTTCCATACATGGGAGTAAAGAGAAAATATATACAGCATAATATACTGTCATAAAAACACATAAACAAAAAACAAGGAAAATCATATGTAGTCTACAGTGCCATCAGTTAAGCCTGAGTTTCACAACCTACTTCTCATTCTAACATCTTCACTGGTCTGCCATCACCCTCTCTTTCCTGGCCATCGTCCTCACCCTCCTGACTATCCACTTGCTGCTGTCTGCCTGGAAAAAGATTCTTGTCCACATCGCAGCATATGTTCTCCTTTGAGGTGCAATGAGGGAAAAACTTATGTGCATGCCATAAACATCCCCTACACTGATCTCCTGTAATATCTTCACATGCGACTGCCAAAGCATGGTGCAGGGATCTCTGATTTTGAGCCTGATGCTAATACACCTTCTACCTCCAAGTGGCAAAAATCTTTTCAATTGGATTGTGAAAAGGAGAGTAAGATGGTAAGAACACTGTGACCATCCTGATGAGAAGTAAAGCAGAACCTGATGAGTGCGCCATGGTGGAAAATCACATTGTCCTACAGAAGGACACAGTTCAATAGGTAAGGCCCTCTCATTTTCAGGGCTAAAATCAGAACAAAGAAGTCCAAGAAGATGAGAAGCCTCTGTGGATTGTATGGGCCACGACTAGGGATGTGAGTGGCAGCTGTTATGGATGGAGCCTGGTAGCCTGTAGACTCCCCTTGACCTTCAGTTCTCCTAGTGAGCCTTTCATTGAGAGCACATGTCCTCAATTCTCTCAGCCTGTGCTTATAAGCCTGGCTGCTCTGCAAAAGAGGTTTCTTTCCCTCAGTCAGTGTGTGACACACAGACAGTTAACTGTTAGTTGGCTGCTCTGTGTATGTAAGAATGTTCATGAGAATTTGTGTGAGTGTGTGGGGTAAAAGAAAAGGTAGCTTGAATTCTTTCAGGAGGAAATCTTTTTGTACTTGGTTTTCCGTACCATGTGAATCAGAGTTGTATTTGAAGTTTACTTTTCAGTTTGTCTGCTGTTTGTGATAGAATTAGTGGGTGGTTGTGGAGTTTAATACCTCCACTCCACCTTTTAGAACCCAAAAGCCATTTCTGTCATTAGTTTATTGAGGTGTAGTTTTCTTTTGTTCATTTCCTGGTCTTTGACCAATGTCATTCACATCGCAAAACCCACCGACACGTAACAGCAGTACATATAGTTATATTGCCCTCCTGCTGTCCTGGGACATCCACAGTGTCCTAGGGGCCGATAATATTACTGCCACGTCTTTGGTTGAAGCCAGCTTTATCCACAAACACAAGAATGAGAGGGGTCTTGTTTCCTTCCAATGCCACTTTACCCTAAAATAGAACCCCTCAAATCAGTCATCCAGAAGAATCATACATGACGGATAATTACTCATGAACATAATATGTTCTCCTCCACAAGTCCAGTGTACCACCGGTCACTACTCCCGTGGTTCCAAACCTGGTGTACATGTACCCTGAGGATAGGCCTATGCAGAGGTACTACATGGGGTATTTGAGAGAAAGGGCAGGAGAAAATTATCAATGACAAGACTATTAAAATGTTACAGTAAAACCCATAGTGTTAACTTGATCTGTTTGGGAAGCACTAAATGCAGCTCCCTTTGTATTCTGTATGTTATATTCTTCAAAATAAGGATTATGATAGTAACTGTGTCATATGGTAAGCTGCAGTCTTCTGTCGCAGTTTTTAAGCAAAATTTGGAGCCCAATAAAACAAATACTTGGATTCAGAAATCAGGTGAAGGGCATACTGAAGCCAAAAAAGTTTGGGAACCGCCGCTAAATTTTAAAACAACTTTGATGATAGACAACCAGAACTCCCTACATGTCCAAACTGGAACCACAGCTCTTTCACTCTCACTATCAGAGTTCCTCTCAAATGGTACCCTGTAAAGTTGCTTCATGGTCAACCCCTTATGAACCGATGCGTCCGTCAAGGTCGTCCGGCAAAGGTATTTTGAATGTGCCGGTGATTCGGCTGAAAACAAAAGGAGACAAGGCTTTTTCTGTGCATGCACTGAGATTCTGGAACAGTCTCCCAGGGGAAATCAGATCTGCTGAGTCAATAGCCTCTTTTCTCACTCCAGTGTTAATTCTAATATTAATGCAGTGATCTTCACCACGGACTAATGGAACTCTACTTTATTGTTTCTAGCAATGGGACTAACCTTTTGATTATTAAATGAGTTGAGATGTGAGACGGTTGTCCAGATATACAGTTTTTTCAGCTGTCCTGAACTTCTCCCCTTTTTTGTTGTCCATGAACCAACTGTTCCTGGGATTTCTGACTCTTGTTGATGGGAGCCAGCACCTCATATTTTGTTGCCCCAATTTGTTTTATTAACATTGAACATTGTTCAATTATGTGCCCAACAAATTACCAATAAAAAAAATACTATATAAATATATATATATATATATATATATATATACATATATATATATATATATATATATATATATATATTCATCACTATTTATTTGCATGCACTCAACATGTTGCAGAGTGCCACAAATATGTAAACATTTCAGTTATAAAAAAGGGACAGTGTCAGGAGAAACACAGAGTGGCTCAGCTTTGGCTAATCTTGTTTCTTCTCTTCATTTTTATGAGCCTTGTTTTTGAGAAGATTGTCTCTGTAGAGACTGATGTTGTGTCTTGTCTTTGTTTAATTTGATCCAGGGTTGCAGATGATCTTTGATAACTTTTGTTGCTATTTGTCTTTTATCGGCTGTTCTCATGCTCTGCTCAGTAAACTAACTTGTAGCCCCTGGTCACTCACTCGCTCTGAACAGGATAGTTGGAGTAGAAATCTAACAGAAGAGACAGATAACACAACAGAAGGTTAACAGCCTCCAGGATGCTCCTGTTTCTGTTGAGCTAATCTTAGTCAGCCAAATAAACTCAGTGTTGTGTGCTGTGGGGACAGTTTTGTCGCCTCTGCAAAGTTTAAGTCTTTTTTTTTTTTTTCTGAGATGACATTGTTCCTACATCCAGAGCTGTGCTCCGTTATAATCATGATTTTGAATATGCATGCTCATCCATGCGTGTGTTGTGAGTTCTTTGCCTGCAGTCTCTTTCAGCTCAGCTCTCTCCCTCTGTGCCCTGCTGGATTCTCTTGTAAAGACATATGAAATTAATTTCAGGCCTCGTTGAATTGCAATGACTCCTCCAGCTGGGAATCTGTGTCCCTGTGTCGTGGATTTTCAGATCAGTGTAAAGGATCTGGATCTAACGAGGTTCATGCTAACCCAGAGGCAGGGCGGCCACTGAAACAGAAAGTAAGAAGCTCCAAAGTCTCTCAAACCAAGAGTGGGTTTGTGCATCAGGGTCCACATCCACGACTGTTTAAATGTGGTCTCCATCTCTGTTTCAGTTGAGTGGCTGCAGGACATACGGATGGACAGAATGATGGAAGCACCAGCAAAAAGTGCGTAGTTTACAAAGAGAATGCTGGTGTGCTCAGGTGTTGCATTGGACTTAAATCTGCTTAACACCTGAGCACCTTAAACCTCCTGAACGTCTGGTGATGTAGCAGGTAAAGGACTGTGAGGTGGTAAAAGGTAGATCCAAGCTTGAGTCCAGTCAGACATGGCCTTGTCCAATCACAGACCTGAGCATTCAAGACTGCTGGAAATGGCATCTTCAGATTCAGAATCAGATTTATTGCCAAATAGATTTTACATTACAAGGAATTTGTCTTAGCCTGCTGGTGCCAGTGTTGGGCAGTAATGCATTAGTTGTAAAAATTTTTACCATAAGTATATTACTTTTATGTGAAACCAATATAGTAACAAAATACTCTTTAAATTCAGTAATGCTTTTACAGTTACTCACCCAAAAAAATTACTCGTTACTCCTTTCTCCTTAAACGTTGTTATTAATAATTTCAAATACGACAATCAATTCATGTCATCGTGTTTGTCTGCCGAGCAGTGAGGGAGCTCGAATCATGGTTGCCAGGTTTGCAGTTTCCCGGCGTGTATTGGAAAGACGCAAAGATGAAGATAAAGGCCAAAATTGACACAATGTCACACAACATGCAAAAAGTAGGCTGGACAAAAATATTGGCAACATTTTAGAATTGTGGATAAATCATTTAATTTTAAGCAGGTGATGCTTGTTTAAACTCAGCTGTGGCAAATAACAGGTGCTGGTAATATAGAAATCACACCTGATGCCAGTTAGAATGTATAAAAGTTGACTCAAACTTTGTGTTGTGTGCCTTTGTGTATCACACCAAGCATGGAGGAGAGAAAGAAGAGCTGAGGAGTGTCTGAGGACTTAAAACGCAAAACCGTTGAAAAATTCAAGGGGTGCCAATACTATTGTCATTGACTGCATATATACATGAAGTTCAGCAAAGAGGCAAAGAGGACAGCAGTAGTGGCGTTGAGGACAGCCAATGCTGAAATTTCCCTTCATTTTGCAAGATTGCAGGTGTTGATGTTAAGCCCTGAATATGGACCAAGTGGGACCATGCTGGAGAGAGTAGAGCCTCACAAATTTAAGTTCATTGTTGGTGTACAACACTCTTATATGACCTTTTAACCTGTTCACCTGGTTACCTGGCAGACTAACCTGCCTGGTAACCCTGCCAGAAGAGGGAATGCTGGAGCACACTCAGATGCAGTAAAAATGCCTGGAGAAGAACAACCAGGTGCTGTGAGCAGTAGCAGACACCAACAACAGCTGCAACACTCCTTAGAGCGAGCTGTCTCTTTTGTGCAGGCTAGAGAAAATCCCTGACCCTAGCTGAAGGCCCATGGAGCACTAGATGCTGGTTGACCTATGAAGGCAGCTGAAGCTCCTGGACATCTTCACAGCCGCCTCCTAGGTCTGTTGGGCGGCATGACAACGGTGGTAAACAACAGCCTTGAGCTGCATGCAAATGAAGGAGCTGCTCCCCTACATTAACTCTTCCCTGGATCCAGTGAGATCTCTTCAATTTATTATTTTTGGACCTGGTATACCAGAGATTTTTTGTTGGGCAATCATTCTGTTTTGAACTGGTTTTCCTTTTTGGTTCCCTGTGGATTAATGGACTGATTGGTGCTTAAGGACTCTCATGGCAGACAGATCCTCCCACGCCAACAAACTTTGATTTAATGTAAAAGACTCTTTAAACAAAACTATCATTGCTATCAACTTCTTTTTTGTTTAGAAAGGACTTTTATTTATTTATCACAAAAAGTGCATTTCAGGGTGGTATTATGTGTTCATTCAGTGTGGTTTTGTGCTGTTGGGTTTAAACATCATTAAAGACCCGTCGCTGACTTATTCTTTGCCTGTTGTACATGATTTGTACAGGGTCAGAAAGTGAACTGGGATTTCCTCGTCTTTCCGTGCCACACATTACTCATGATGACTGTCCTGCTCGCTTCTACTATCTATCTTTCTATCTTTTTGGTTTGACAGCTCTCTCTGATTGTTTTTTTTTCATCCTCAGCAAAAACAAGTTGCTTAAGAACGCAGACAAATATCAAACTTGTTTGAAAATTATCAGGGCACCTTTGATTGTCATCCGCCACCCGCTCACACTGGAAGATAATGGAGCCCGAACATTGTGGCTGATCCTGGTCTCGCCAAGCAAGAGAAGAAAGAAAAAAAAAGGTGCAGGCGGCAGCCTCGGTGATGACATACTCTGACCAATGTCAAAGTCAATGTCAATGTCAGCTTTATTCACATACAACATTTAAAAAAAAGCCAGCTGCCAGCCAAAGTGCCTTACAGTGCAAAGAGACGACAAAAACAGTCAAGGCCAATACAGCAATAAAACAATAAAAGCTAAACAAGCATAAAAGCATTAAGGATATCATAAAACAACATAACACAACTTAAAAGACTGAGTAAAAGTGGCTACATTCTGCCAAAAGCTAAGGAGAACAAATGTGTTTAAAGTTGATTTTTAGAAGTGGAGAAGGTGTTGGCAGTCTGAACAGACAGGGGTAAAGTGTTCCACAGAGTTAGAGCCACCACTGAAAATGCTCGATCACCTCTTAATTTCAACAAAGAACAAGGGACATCTAAAGCATCTGATGGGCTGACCTTAGGGCTCTGGAGGGCTGATGCAGTTTAATAAGACCAGACAGGTACTCTGGGGCCAGCCCGTTAAGAGACTTAAAAACAAGTAAAAGAATCTTAAAATCTATTCTGTACTTCACAGGCAGCCAGTCCAGCGAAGATAGCACTGGGGTAATGTTAACCTACAGACAGGTTAAGTTGTCACTGTTCAATGCCAACCAACAAGGAATTAGAATAATCTAAACGAGAAGTGATAAAAGCATGGATGACCTTTTCCAGGTCTGGCTGTTTTAGATAGCTTTTAACTTTGGCTAACAGCCGCAGCTGAAAGAAGCCAGATTTGACCACAGAAGTCACTTGTTTATCAAATTTAAAAGAACCACCTATAATAACACCCAGCTTCATTGCATGTGCTTTAACGTAAGGTGCGAGAGGGCCGAGATGAGACTTATTGTAACTACTTCATTTGAAGATTCACCGAATCATTAATTCAAATTTTATCAGTTCTTTGATGAAGTTCATGTATTTCATGTCTTGCTCTGCCTCTTTAAGGTTGCTCAAGGTGATGTGCATTTTTCTACATTGATGAATCGTTGATTGAAGGTATCTCAGCGAGCGACACAGTAGTTGTCTCGCGCATTGTCTTACCCACAGCCCTCAAGTATGATTATATTAAGTTTATAGTTTAAGTTATTGAGACTATACAATTTAAAAGAGATCGTTGATAAGATACATTGTGAATTATTATCTGCATCATGCAGCCAACTCCAGCGGTCTTGTCTGAGGGTTTTTTTTTTTTGTTTGTTTTTTTTTTCAGTCTCTTTTCTCCTTCAACTGTTCCGTTGTTTCTCTTTAGTGAACATTTTGGATGACCTTGCTTGGCTTTTGTTTGGAAATCAGAAGTAAAAAAAAGATTGGAACGAGAAACTGTCTGCTCTGCAGTAGTGTTCAGCAGTAAAATCCGACGTTGTACGCGCACTGACAGGAAAAGAGAGAGAGAGAGCGCAGCCTGCTGTTACTCGACATTTGCGCGTGGAGAAACGGACATTAAACGTTGTCTGAGGCAGCAAATGACACAATCTCACACTGATGTCTGACAAAATTAAAGTATACTCTCGTAATTTTGGGTGTGTCCTGTTCACCATTAAAACTGATTTTTTTTTTTTTTTTTTTTTTTTTTTAAAGTTATTTTTTTGGCCTTTGTGCCTTTATTATATAGAGGAGGACAGTGGATAGCGTCGGAAAGGGGAGAGAGAGTGGGGAGTGACATGCGGGAAATGGGCCACAGGTCGGAATCGAACCCGGGCCGCCCGCTCGAGGGCAAGCCTCATGGTGCGCAGCCATATCCACTAGGCCATCCACGCCCCTAAAACTGATTTTTAAAGGGATTTTTTTTTTACTGGTGAAATTTACGCTGGGGCACTGCAGAGTTATACTGGGGCACGTGCTCAAGTATAATATGTCCACCGACGCCGATGGTGTGATCAATATTTTAGGAATGAGGTTACATAAGC
Organism: Thalassoma bifasciatum; assembly: GCA_008086565.1. Lineage (NCBI taxonomy): Eukaryota > Metazoa > Chordata > Actinopteri > Labriformes > Labridae > Thalassoma > Thalassoma bifasciatum. The sequence continues at coordinate 61,177 of RPOG01000473.1, read as the reverse complement.
TGTTGTCAGATTGGCTTAGAGTCACTGTTCAGTCTCTTGAAGGCAAGTGACTGGTAAAACAATACTGCTTGCAGGGTATTAGCAACAGGATCAACAGGGATGACTGTTGCCGAGGAGTCAGGGATAGTCCTAACCAAAGAAAACAACCAAGGAGGTGAAGAACCACCTCAAAAACCCTTATAGCAAATGGATTATCATGGAGAAGTTCTTGGGGACACTAGACTTGACATTCCCACATAAGTCAGGACCAAACAGCATCAAAAGTGACAGTTGAAATGGCTGAACATTTTCTGGCTTCACAACATGTTTACAAAGCCTTTTCCACTTCCAGGCCTGTACTTTTTGGCCAGGTGGGGATACTTAACCTGAGACGCCAGACGGACAGTTTCATATATCCATCACAGATTTATTTCACTAATACGGAGATATATACTTTCCCTGAAAGTTGGCAAAATCTACAAAAAAATGCATAATTGTCTCCTGAGTTTACCTAATTTTACCCTCCACATAAATAAACTGTTGAAAATGCTTTTTTTTAATTTTTTTTTTTGTATAAACTTAAAGTAACTGTACTGATAATTTCCTTTACCACCACCACCACCACCCTGCCTCCAAGGTCACTTCCCCTATCTGCTGTTGTTACTTGTTGTGTTCCCCTGATCACCCTGACCATGGACCCCCCCCCAATCAAAGAAGTAAGACAGTGTATGAACACGATGAGTGAGTCACTGTCTGGGTACTATTTGAATATACTTCATCAACAACAGCATTACGCATTATTTGCAAAGCAAAGCTCTCAACCAAAAGTGGATCTGCAGCAAATCTGCACGGACATTTGTGGACAAAAACCAACTGTGCGGCTTGAACAGGGAAGGCAAGAGCCTCTGCTTGCTCCTATTATAGAAGCCAGCATCAGCACAACTCCAGCCGCTATCAGCACTGCTCCTGCTCCTTCAGCTACTGTATCCACACCAGGGGCAACAGCTAGGCCCAGGGAAAGGCATGCACAAGCCACCCTCACACACTTTGTGTGGAAGCCTATTGACCCTATGAGGCAAAGGGCAATGGATGAAGTGCTGGCAAAGATGATTGCACTTGATTTTCAGCCTTTTTCCATTGTTGAATACAAGGGATTCCGGAAATACACAAAGGAACTGAACCCCAAAAGTTAAAGAAAGAGTGGATAAAGCTGAAGCATTGTGTCTCACCACAGACTCCTGGACATCCAGAACAGCCACTCCCTTTGTGTCTATGACGTGTCATTTCATTGATGACTTCAAAAATGTTTCCGTCTTGCTCATATTTTTTTGAGTAAAAAACAATGAGCATCAGCCCCACAGCTGACAATCTGACAGATCAACTTTTGAGAGTTGCAAGGGAGTGGAACATTGTGGATAAAGTTGTTGCCTGTGTCTCTGACAATGTTGTGAAGGCCATCCAAACACAGGCTGGCTCCACCTATTCTGGACTTTAGGGCAAAGGCTTTGTCTTCCCAGCTAGAGCTTTTTATTGTTTTTTTATTTGTTCAAACTAATGATTATAAATATGATCATTCTACAATGATTACAACTAGTAGTTATATGGATATTAATAATAACAACATGCATTTCATTATCATTACAATATACAACACAAGATACAATATGCTTTATTTGTCATTGCACATATTTCAGAGCAACAATATTGCAGTTCAGTTTCAACCCATCCAAGAATTATAAAAATTGAAACATTAAGAAGCTTATTACTTCTTTCTCTTTCACTCACGTATGTGACAGCTTCAAAAGTCATTTGGCCTGAGGTCTACAAAATATTACTCCAAGCCTCCAACAAACTGCTGGAAGCCTGAGAGAACCAGTGACGAAATTAATGGACAACATCTGCTCCCAAATAACTCACTGGTTCTATAAGATTGAGTCACATGTTTTGCTCTCTGAGGCAGCAGCACTTGACCCAAGGTTCAAGAAAAGTGCCTTTTGTCAGGACGATGCTGCTGACGACTTGTTTCATCATCTCTACAATGCAGCAGCAAGAATCAGATTCCCCAACCAGCAGGCTGAGGGAGAGGAAGAGGAAGCAGAAGCACAAGAGGGGAGCTTGACGCAGGAGAGTGTAGTCTAGAGAGACTTTGATGAGCGAGTCTTTGGGCTTGTGACCAGCTGTCGGAATCCAACTGCAGATTCTGTGCTAGAGGTCCATGCAGTTTTGGAGGAGCTTCTAGTACCCAGGTCTTCAAATCCCTCACTTGGTGGCGAAGTAGAGGGCTGGTTTATCCCAAACTGTGCAAATCAATGAAAAGGACACTCTGCATTGTAGCCACATCTGTCCCGTCCAAGAGAGTGTTCAGCAAAATAGGGCAGATAATTGCAGACAGAAGAAACCGGCTCAGTTCCTCAAAGGTCCGTCAGTTGCTGTTCATCAGCACAAACCTGCATTGTTAACATGCTTGTGATTTTTTTTTTTTTTTTTTTTTTTATTTTCCGGTGTCTCTTGACTTTGTTTTGAAATAGCTAATTTTCTCTCTGATTACTCTCTGAAGTTTATTTCTTTTGACATTTTGAAATGTAGACATTGTATATAGTTTCTTCCTTGTCAATTTAATTTTTGTCTTGCACTACAGTTTATTGTATTTCTGATCTATCTATCTATCTATCTATCTATATATCTATCTATCTATCTATCTGTATGGCACAGAGTGGCACCAGTAGTTATTCAGGGCATAAAAAAAGATAGGCATGCATGATCAGGTACAGTCCAGGTCACAGGAAATATAGGTTGAATGAGTGGTAGTAAAGATGTAAAAGGCTGTACAACTTCAGGACGGGCAACACACTGGTGAGTCCCTTCAGGGAAACACACCTGTGTTTCCTCTAGGGCCCATGTTTGTATTCCATTATAGCTTTCACCACCTGAACTGACTCTGTTGCAACTTTCTCTTGCTGTGATAGATATTTTTCTTTCAGCTGTCTCACCTAAAGGCTTTAGACCTTAGAAAAGAGTAGATTTGTTGGAGGAACCACAACTTTAAACAGGAGACTGAATACATGTTTCACTGAACTGTGACGTACAGGTTGCAGGCGGCACCGACTGAATGAGAAAAAAATGACCATGATCCTCCTGCTGTTGCTCTACGTAAATACACCAAAACCTGTCAAATCCAAAGCTTTCAGAGAAACATCTCATCTTTATCTGACGCAGAAATGAGTCAGTTCATGTTGCGAACCACTGTTGCTTGATAAATATGAGCTCAGCAGTTATTTCTCATGAGAAATACCTTGAATTATTGAAATATTGGATGCTGATAGCTCAGGTTTCTCTTCCTTTACCTTCTGAATTTATCAGATGAGTTCGACTCTCTTACGGGGAATGGAAGGTTTCTAATACGAGTGAATATCTGACCACACTAGTCTTTGGCTGTTATCTGATGCCAGTCCACCGCCCAGTTCTACACAAGTCTCATCCCTGATAGTCTGTTGGCTTCTTGCTCTGCTGCTCTGTCTCGGGACTTTCCAAGGCTCACGTGAGTCAATGTATTGATGTAAACCCTGCCCCTGGGAATGTGGTAAACTTTGAGAAGCAGATTGAAGGCACGCTCTGAAGGTCAGCTGCATGTGATGACTCTCACATTGGAGTCTTTGCTCAGAGATGTCAAGTAATTGGTTCCTGTAGAAAAGAAGTACACAGGTTCATTCTTCTTCCCCCGAGATGTCCATATCTGCGTTTCTTGTTTGCTGTTGATGCCTGAGTGTAACCTGTTGAGACCGGAAGAATTATTCATGCTTCTGGTCCCATATTAGTCTTCTTTTTCAGGGATTAAAGGTGATTGAAAAGTTAAAATGGAAGTATCAAGAATGTAGTAAATGAATTGGAGCATAGAGTACAGAGTGAAATATTCCTGGTTTATGTCTTTTAACTGGGAGGATTAGGGCTGACAGCCTGTAAAAAACAACCAAAAATCAGTACATATGAAATTGAATATTGCACCAGACCAATGAAAATGATTTTAATCTATACATGTCGCTTTTCTGTAAAGTCTATTCATTTATATTCCCTCAGTGTTTGTTTGGGGCCCCTTCAGCATGAATATCTGCCTCCGTGAGGTGTGCCATGGAGGACACCAGCCTGTGGCTGTGATCTGGTCTTAAGAAGCTCAGCTAGCTTTGATAGTAGTCATCAGCTGGTCTGTGTGACTGGTTCTGGAGTCCCTCATCATCCTCTTGATGTCACAGATTCTCTACAGGGTTCAAGCTGAAACACAGTGACTTCATGGTCTTTTAACCAGCTATAGTTATTTTGGTTTTGTGGGCAGGAACCAGGTCCTGCTGGAAAATGAAACCAGCATTTCAGTGAAGCTCATCAGCAGATGAAGCATGAAGCGCTCTAAAGGCTCAAAGGTAAATATTTGTGTGGACTCTGGACTCCGGGCTGCAGGTTGGACTTTAAGCCTTTTCACTCTTCCCCCAAACTCTGGGTCCTTGATTCAAAGAAAATGAGACTTGACTTTTTTCTGACTGGATCACTGAGCTGAAACCCAGTTCTTTGTCTCCTTTGCCTGGGTCAGATTCTTCTGACATGGTTCAGGAGTGGTTTGACTTGAGGAATGAGACAGTTTCAGTTGATGATCTGACCCCAGACTCAATCCACTCCTTGTGAAGTTAGTTTGGGCTTTAGTATCTTTTGGTTGAGTTGGCCTCTTTTATGTTTGCTTTTGAGACATTTCAGTGGGGACCTTTGTGTTGATTTTTTTTTTTCAGAAAACAAAAAGAAAGAGCTTCTTTTCCATACATCTTTGTCCTTGCCTGTTTGCTTGGTCCCTTACAGTGTCAGTGACTGTCTCCCAGACAACAGTCAGCATTCTGAACCAGGAGTGTGTCTCTGACTAATAAAGGGTACAGGAAACCTTTGCAGGTGATTGTGATTAATCAGCTGCCATTAGTACACACTATTCCACCGTTTCTCTAGATTCCAATTTAATGATATACTAAATGTGATTCTGATATCCATGTGAGGGGTAATATATGGTGAACAGTTGAGATTTTGATGATAAGAATCCTGACAGGCTGAGCAGGACTGTAAGAGGATGGTTCCAGTGAATCAAGCGGTACACAGAAGTGATTGAAACATTTCTACTCAAAACTTCTGAACATTTCAAATACAAATCTGCAAATCTTCTTGCCCCTATTTTGTGAAGTTCAAAAGTTGTGGAAATTGTGGCAGAAAAAAACTTTTATTTTGCAAAGTACAATGATAAGCTGCTGGCCAGGCTGCATTGGCTCTGTTGCCCCTCACAAAGAGGGTCAAACCCCATACTTGTGCTCTATCCAGAACATACCTGGCCTCACACCCAGTGAAAGCATCTTAACCCCAAAGAGACCAGTAGTAGAGATCATGGCTGGATGAATACACATACCTGTTGTGGGAGATGAGGAGTATAACCATGGTCATGGTTTGGATGACATTGTTGCATTAGACCACAGCTTTTAGGAAGAGCTGCCCTCCACTAACAAGCTTTCAACACTTTGTGGCAAATGTCAGGCTTGAAAAAGGGGATTTTAATCAGTAGTCGTGGCATTCAGAGCTCACTCCTGTTACACTCTACGCTGAAGGCGAATCAAATTAATGTATTAATGTTTTCAACAAATACCTCCTGTGGATATTCTACTGCTGCGTGCAGCTCGCTAACCTTTGTTCTCTGATGCTGTGAGTCCATTAATTAAGAGGGAATAGTTTGTGTTTGTTCAGTTACAGCATCGATTCAAACCCAAGCCTCAGCAGGGATCAGGCTCATTGAAATTCTATCGAGGGGACATAAAGGTGATCAATAAAGCAACCCATACCTCTACATTATTAAAATGCAACAATACATTTAACACTCATTGTGTCTGAGGCAAGGACATGGTAATATCGAAAAAAAATATCTACCTGTGGCAGCTGCTCCTCAAATATTAGTTTTCACCTGATTTCAGTTTAAAAGCACAGGTGTTCCTCTGTCTTCTCCTCTGATCAGGTTTTCATTATTTCTTTGAGGTTTCACATGCAAATGTCCTGCTGTTTGTGGTCAGGCCTGGAGTTTACGAGCTTCTAGCTGACAGGTTTGTAGGAATCTTGTGATTTTCTATAATCCATTTCTGAAGGAGCACAGGGGCGGTGCCTGCAGTGAAGAATGTTTCTGATTGGTGGAGCACCCTCGGTGTTTGTGTTTCACTCTCGAACATCAATGGGGTTGGCTGAAGTCTGTTGCAGTAAGCAGTCATTCATGACAGACAGATAATAGCAGTGTCAAACAGCAGGATCTTTTGTCTCCACTCACGGGATGCCAACACAGGAGCTCTCTGAGGATTCAGGTTTTGGCTCCCAGCCTGAGGAAACGAGTCCAGTTTTTATTACAGATACATAAAACAGTGCCGAGGATGATTCACAGACTCAGTACCTGCACCTCTCTGACTGACTCCAGAGAGACCCTGACCAATAAACCCACACCGTGCTGCACACTGGCAGCTCACACATGACTCCTGGCCTCTTGCCTGTATACTTCAGAACACACACTCACACTCACATTCACACACACATTTGCGTGTGTTTATTGTTTCAAAAACTCTAATTGGCCTCTCTATTTCTCTTTGTTCAAGTCACTTTTCAGCAGAGACAGTGATTAACACTCATTTCCGGACTCATTGACACATGCAGGACACCATAGATGTCCTTTGACATCTCTGGTACAACTCAGGTACACCTGTTGATAGCTAGGAATCAGGGTTTAATTGTGCTTTGAGAAAAAACACCATGCTGTTTTAACAGAAGCTCCCCCGTCATTTGTTTTTAAAAGTGCTTTTGTCCACACCTGATCCTTTTCAAAAAATAATTGTCCACGCAAAACAGGCAAAATTTGTCAGAGAGTGTGGCTCTAAGCATGCCAGATCCACAGATAGCAGTGATTTTCAGATGTGATGCCAGCATGACATGGACCAATGCCAGCCAATCAGAATGAATCCCCTTCGTTCTGTCTCTTTCTCCAGAGATCAAACCTGGTGCTGGGATCTCATTATTGGATCAAAAAAAGGTTTTCTCTTCAACATAAGTAATATGATAAACTTGGGGAAATCAGTAAACAAGAAGTGTTTGCATCAATATTCAAACTAATCAAACATTATTGATCAGCATAACTGAGATTGTTTTTAGTAATGTAAAATAGCGGTCTTGTGTGGATGATTTCACAGATACCCGGCTTCGTGTGGACATGGCGCCAGTGTATTTATCTCATTCCAGGTGTAATCATCCCAAACAGTTACTCCTCCCTGATTGTCAGCCCCCAGTGTTGAGTAAAGCCAAACTTCACGTGTAAAAAGCTTCAGTTCCAGGGGTAAGGATGATCAAGATGTTTAGCAGAGGTAAGCCCTGGATCAAATCCAGCCTGTGGTCACTGTATTTAACTCCCAAGCATAAACCTCTGGCCTGGAAATAGGAGACAATGTGGAAGAGCTACACCATAAAATGTAATAGTAAATCCTTAATTGAAACAAAATGAGGTAGAGATAGACAGCCAATCTATACTAGGGCAGGGAGCGTGTGTCGCATATGTAATATATCCATGCACAGCAGGTTCCCATATTCATTGTCTGCCCTCCTCACTCATGGTTAACCTGAGTAATGATTTTGCATTGATTACATTCAAGGTTACTGCCATGACATGGGTTGTGGGAACACAGTTCCCTCCAGCTTTAACTACTTAAGATTAATGAGCTACTTTTTTGGGAAATTTCTGCAGCAATTGGTTTCCCAAGATTTTGTGAGTGAAGTCAACGAATTACATTTCATAGTGTAAAATCTGCTGTTAGTCGAGTGTCTACTTGCACCAAGCAAAAAAAAAAATAATAATAATAATTCATAGCCGCGCTAGCCCCTCGGGGGAAAGTTGTGCTTTAGTTGCAAATTTTAGTAGGTTCATTAGACCTTGGCCAGACCTACAAAAAAGTCTCTTATGGACATACCAAAATTCTGGACTGGAAGTTCCGAAATGACGCCTAAAAATCCCATTTTAGCCAAAAATAGGCTACGTATTTGAACAAACTTGTCCTAGGGATTTTATCCGATCAACTTCAATTGTCCCGTGTGTATACTACACATATTGAGGATTAAAAGTTGTATAAAAAGTTTTCATAACTACTACGGTATGGCCACAAGGGGGCGCTAAAGTTTACGAAGTTTTTTATAAAGTCAGATTGGCATGAAAGTTTTTTTTCACATAGATCTTTCCAAGGCCTTTCGGAATATATAAAATATAAATAAAATATGAATATATAAAATATTTACATCAGAGCCTCAGAGCAGAGCAGAGCCTCAGAGCAGCGCGGGCTAACCTGAAACCAGCTTGGCTAGGTTAGCCGCTAATCCACCGCGGAAGACCATCCAGACACCTAGGTTCTTCCAAGCTTTGAAGCCTACCATCCACAGCGGGCCCTGATTTCTGGGGCCCTTGCCGGTATGTCCCACTGTCCTACCCTGTCTCTGTTGGACTTTTCACTGCTAACGCTGAAGTGCCTGTTCCCGCCTCTGTCTCTGCCGACTACCGCTGTCCTCGCTGCCTCTCGGCCTGTGCAATTTTAGCCCATACTGGCCCTTCTTTTCACTCTTTTTTCAGGTACACACATCCCACAAACCCATTGCCCCACTCACCTCCGCGTCCTGTGACTCCTGTTCCCATATGGCCGATAAAATCTGCGAGCTCAAAGGAAGGATCTCAACTCTGTGCCAAATTCAGGAAGCCGAGCGCCTCAGAGACACCATCACCTTTCACCACCTCACAGCGAAGCCTCCTGTCCCTCAGCCTCCCCACCGGAGAGGCACATTGTCCAGCTACTGCCGCTCCTCCAGTGCCCTCTGCCTCGGATGAATCCTGGGGACGCCTAGGGGCTAAGCCAAAGTCCTTGGTGAGCTCCACACCATTCCAGCACGGGCACCCTCCTCAGCTCACCGCCGCCAGTGGAAGGGGGGCACGCTGCCCCAGCGATCTTCCTCCCCGAGGCATTCCACTAGAAAACAAATATGACATCCTCGCCTTGAGCGACTTCCCTCCTCTCTCCGCTGACTCCCAGCCACCTCCTTCATCTCTCCCTTCGTCGTCTCGGATTCTTCCGCCGGCCGACTCGGTTCAATGTCCCTGCCCCAGGACCCGCCGATCCACGTTCCAGTTTACACCTGCCCTGCGTCGGGTTTCTGCCTCGCCTCCACCACTTCCTCCACCTGCTCCGGATTCCCCCTCACAGTCCTCCATCACTCCATCCCCGTCTGACAGCCGCTGCGAGTCTCCCCGACCGTTGTTTCCCCCCACCGCTCTCATAACCGGCGATTCCATAGTCAGACGGGTCCGCTTTTCAACGCTATTACCCGCTGCTTCCCCAGAGCCACCGTCCCCGACATAGTCTCCATGCTCCCCGCTCTGCTGCAATCTGTTCCACCCACTGTGCATACAATCATTGTCCACGTCGGTATCAATGACACCGCGCTACAGCACTCAGAGCTGACAAAATTTGATTTTAAAAAACTTTTATACTTTTTAAAAAACTCCGGCTTGCGTGTTTTTATCAGCGGTCCCACCCCCACATTCGGTTATGGTTCCCAACATTTTAGCAGAGTCCTCAGTCTCCACACCTGGCTCCAGTCCACCTGCATCTCCCACCATATTTCTTTCATTGACAACTTCAACCTTTTCTGGAACCGCCACAGTTTTTACAGACCGGACGGTATTCATCATTCCTCACTGGGCACTCACACATTAACCGCTAATATCCAACACGCCGTTCATTCCATCACACCTGCCTGACTGTTTACAATCCGTTCACATGCCCCTCCCCCTACTTCTTCTCCACCACCTCATAGCACTGTCTACCGTGAGTGCTCCCCCTGCCGGCCATTATAGTCATTACCGCAATCTGTGTCTACTTCATCAATAAAGACAATCATTTCCATCACTCACAGAAAACGTAACAAAAGCACTAAAACATCGGTTAACTTATCCAATCTTACAAATATTCCGTGCCTAGCTCTCCCCCCTTCTTCTCATCCAACTGGCACTATTCAACACCCGGTCTCTGAACAAAAAAAATTCAACTCTTCTCGACTTCATAACTGACACCAACCTGGGTCTACTCTGCATCACCGAAACCTGGCATAAACCACTGGACTACTTTCTTCTCAACCAAACCACACCACTCGGATATACATACATTGACAAACCCTGCCCAGGTGGGCGGGGCGGTGGTGTTGCAGCTGTTTTCAAGATGGACATTAACACAACCACAGTCTCATTTCCCACAGTCCCCTCTTTTGAACACATCGCCTTCAAACTCTCTGGTTCTACTTCCCCAGTCATCGCCCTGATCTATCGCCCCCCCAAGCCAAATACCTCATTTCTTACTGACTTCACTGACTTTTTAACCCATCTACTCACCATCTCATCCGCCATCCTACTCCTTGGAGATTTCAACTTCCATATTGATGACACCATTTGCAAATCCGCCAATGAATTTATGGACCTGCATCACTGTTTTAATTTCACCCAACACGTTACCTTCCCCACCCACAGTCATGGACACACCCTGGACTTAGTTTGCTCAACTGGACTTCAAATTCATCACCTGGATAGTCACAACCTCTACATCTCAGATCATCTGGCTGTAACCATGGACATTGACATCCCTCTTCCTGCTCCAAAACAGAAACGCAATACCTCCTTCAGAAATATCAAGTCAATTCCCCCTGCATCTCTCTCCGCTTCAATCACCAATTACACCACTGCCTCCCCATTGTTTCCGTCCGACTTTCCTTCAGAACTTTTATCCCACTACAATGATACACTTTCCCACTGTCTGAATCTGTTGGCCCCCATTGAACCAAGGGTGAATTCCAATTCCTGTCTTAACCCTCAATCTTAACCCTCAATCTCAAAATGCGCGTTCCCGCGAAGTGTAAGTGCTGTCCCGATTCTCAGAAAGTTGAGGTTGAGGGGCGAGATTGAGGGCTGTATCTCCCTCAATATTGAGATTTTCCGACACCACCCTTGGGATTAAGGGACATCCAGAATGCATTGCGTATTGTCGGTAAATAAACATGGCGTCCAAAGCGGCAGAGAAGGTGAGCTACAAATATAGTATTTTCTTTGTTAATGGAGATATAAATATTACGAAAACCATTGTATTATCTTAGTTTAGACCTATTTTATGGATTATTTACCTCGTTGTTGCAGAACATTTATTTTTATTTTACGATCTTTTGTCAATAGCGTCCGGTGTGGACAAGCCATGTTGCTTTCGTTAAAGTTAGTAAACGTTACAAAATGGTCATTTTTCTTCGTGGTAATGTAATTTTTTTATCAAGATAACAGCCTATATAACATGCTTGTGCCGATAATGGTATAAGATGACCGGGCTAATGTCATCTCCTGTAGCTGCAGAGTTATGTAATGATAGTTATAGCTGGTGTTTACCTTTCAATAAACTATGGTTTGCTGTGACAGCTGAATATGTCCGTGGTTGTGTTATTTATACAGATATTTTTTTGATAACGCTAACCAAAGGAATAACTGACAGACAGTCCACAACAATTTCACTTGCATTTAAGGGGTGTACCATTTCTAAGTCACAAGATAGCCCTTAACACTTGGTTTTGAGGGCTACTAAGATTGAGGGTTGAGCTTGAGGGTTAAGATTGAGGGTTAAGAAAGGAATTGGAATTGGGCGGTTTTGACAGAGGAAGTGAGTGAGACGGGGAACCATGTGGGGCCTTGAGAGTATTTTTTAGAGTATTTGCGGTATTTGCGGTCGAGCTTTCTGAGATGTTCTTTAGGCCAAATTGTCATGTAGTGGTACGTAAGGAACTGATGGATGTTGAGATGTCACTTCGGGATTTGAGTCGGGCCAGGTGTATAATGAGGGTAGTCATTCACTCTGGCTCCTCCAACCCCAAAACACTCTTCTCCACAATAAAAAAGCTTCTTCAACCCAGCGACAACATCACCTCATCATTCACAGTAGACAAGTGTAATGAATTTCTTTACTTTTTCCAAACAAAAATAGACACAATCTACAGCAGTTTCACCTCTCCTCCCGCCGTCCACACTGCCATTTCTCCCTCTCCCTGCCTCAACATCCAACCACTGTCTCACTTAACCCCCATAACCCCATCCGAACTATCATCCATTACAGTAGGTATAAAAAATTCAACTTCCATCCTCGACCCCATTCCAACCAACCTGGTTAAAAATTGTCTCCAAGCCATCACCCCTCTTGTCACTAAAATCATTAACTCCTCCCTTCAGTCTGGTTCCGTCCCAAATCACCTCAAACATGCAGCTGTTACCCCCATCCTCAAGAGACCTGGACTCAATCCCAACAATATGTGCAACTTCAGGCCCATCTCCAATCTCCCCTTTCTGGCCAAAATCCTGGAACGTGCTGTAGCTCACCAAATCACAACCCACCTCAGTAATAACATTCACTTCGAACCATTTCAGTCCGGCCTCCGTCCCCAGCACAGTACAGAAACAGCACTTCTTAAAATCACCAATGACCTCCTCCTGTCCTCTGATTCTGGCCACCTCACCATCGTCATCCTCCTTGACCTCACAGCTGCATTCGACACAATAAACCATACCATTCTACTCTCCCGCCTGGAACACACCATCAACATCACCGGAGCCGCACTCTCCTGGCTAAAATCCTACCTCACCGACCGTCAACAGTTCATACACATCAACAACTGCTCCTCCAACACTGCCCCCCTGTCTCAAGGCGTCCTCCAGGGCTCGGTGCTTGGTCTCCTACTTTTCATTATCTATCTGCTCCCCCTTGGAAACATCATCCGCCAACATGGCCTTCATTTTCACTGTTATGCCGATCACATCCAGCTGTACATTTCCACCAAATCTGTAACCACAACAACCCACTCCACAATCACCAACTGCCCCAATGCAATAAAAACATGGATGGATCAGAATTACCTATCACTCAATTACAATAAGTCAGATCTCACACTCATCGGCTCCAAGTCCCTCACAGTTCGCCATCAAAACTTCAGTCTCACTTTCAATAACTCCATCTTATTACCCTCACCTCACATCCGTAACCTTGGCATCATCTTTGACAACAACCTAACCTTTCATCACCACGTCACCCAGCTCACCAAAACGGCCTTCTTTCACGTCAGAAACATAACCCGCCTCCGTCCATCTCTCTCTTTTACAGCCACTGAAACACTCATCCACGCATTGATCACTTCCTGTTTAGACTACTGTAATAGCATTTTCTATGGACCATCCTCCAAAGTCCTCCATAAACTTCAATACATCCAGAACTCTGCCGCATGTCTCCTCACCTCCACCCGCTCACGTGACCACATCACCCCCGTCCTTCATCGTCTCCATTGGCTCCCCGTCCCCTACCATATACAGTTTAAAATTCTTCTCACTCACAAAGCTCTCCACCACCAGGCCCCTTCCTACCTCACTGACCTCCTCCACCATCACACTCCAAGCCGTAACCTCCGATCCTCACACACCACCCTTCTGTCCCCACCCCACAGGACCAAGCACCGAACCTGGGGGGACAGAGCCTTTTCCATAGCTGCCCCCTCCCTCTGGAACTCACTCCCTACCCACATTCAAAACTGCTCCGATCCATCCTTTAAATCTCTGTTAAAAACTCACCTTTTGAAGTTAGCTTTTAATCTGTGATTCCACTGCTGTTTTATTGTCAATATTTTTTTAATTGATGTATGCATTTATGCATTGCTTTTAAATTGTATAGTGTCTTTGAGTTTCGAAAAGCGTTATACAAAGAAAATTTATTATTATTATTATTATTATTATTTTGTTACCAATTTATGGGTTACTGCAGAAATTTTAGGTCAAAATTGGAATTTTTGCAAAACTAGCTAACTTCGTGACCTCATTGCTCCTTTATTTTTTAATCTAATTTTTCGTTAATAATTTTTAAATTAGCTACACCAGTAAATGCACCACCAGTGTGTGGCGAATTTCCCGTGAAAATTCCGACCGAATCGCATAATTCAGTCATAGCTAGCGCAAAAAAAAATGCATCGCCAATTTTTAAACAAACTCCGATTTTCATGAAAATTCTCAGGCACATTCTTCAGGCAAAGACCTTTCAGAAAATATACAACTTCATACCAAAAAAAGTTTCGCGACTTCGGAATTGTACGACAAAATTTTACTCTTTGCGCTAGCAGGGTAGCTAATTAAGCTAATAACTCCAGTTTTTTTTCCGATTATCTCCAAACTGCATGTATGTGTACAAGACACTTATATGGACCAAAGGTATTTTTGAATTTTTCCTGACTGGAAGGGCGTGGCCACAAATGGCGATCATAATTGACGATAATTTCATAAAAATCAAGCCTTTATATCTCTGGTTATGTAATTGAAGTGCATCTTTGTAATGCTGTAATGGTAATGCTGTGACGCGGTAATGCTGTGACGTAGATTGTGTGAGACGGCAGATTGAATCTAGGCGCGCGCAAATCATCCATTCATTCAACCGTAAATATTCACCAACTCTTAATTAATCTACCAAAAGTGCTAAGTATCTCCACAGGGCACTCTGGAGGACAGCAAGGAGGATCTGACCGGCTTGACGGAGTACATCGATCGGTGCTACAACAGGATTGTCATGGAGAAGCCAAACATGACTTCCACTCCAGCTACGTCATCCAAGGCGAAGAGACCACGCAGCGGAGACTCATCCGGAGCGATCTCACCTCCAGGTAACGACACAACTGACGTCCTTCTTTCCATAGAAAAGAAGTTAGGCAGCCTGGACGCCCGGTTGAGCCTGCTGGTGGTCCTTCACAAGGAGTTCCAGGCGCTGCGCGAGTCACTGGAGTTCAGCCAACACCAGGTGGAGATGCTCGCGGCGGAGAACAGCAGCCTCAGAGAGTTGGTGAAATCTCTCTCCGAGGGGATGACCCAGCTCTCCGATGAAAACAAGAGGATCAAGGAGACAGTCCTCGATCTCCAGGCACGCAGCATGCGAGATAACCTGGTGTTTGCAGGCATCCCTGAGCAGGCTGAAGAGGATCCTGAGGCTACGGTCACAGCTTTCATTAAGAATAAGCTGAAGCTCCCAGAGGAAGCTGTGCGTAACATCATATTTCACCGAGTCCATCGACTGGGAGGTAAGAGAGCAAATTCTAATAGACCAAGGCCTATTGTTGCTAAGTTTGTTAACTTTAAACAGAAAGAGCAGGTAAAGAGCCGGGGCAGGGAGCTGAGAGGGACAGACTTCAGCGTCAACGACCAGTTTCCCAAAGAGATCCTGGAGCGACGCAAGGTCCTGTTCCCTCTCAGGAGGAGGTTCATTGAAGAAGGTTCCCGCGCTGTCATTGCTGTTGACAAACTGTTTGTTAACAATCAGCTGTACCGTGACCCAGGTATTACTCCATGGCTTTACTAACCACAGGTAAGCCACACCACTCAACAACACATCATGTAAGATTTAAATACTTGTGTGTTATACAGTTTAACTAATCAGTAACATATAATAGAGAGCTCACTGCTAGTCTCTGTGTGTAGGATTTTGATGCCTTTAGTTTTGTTCGATTGTTTGTGTTTCTTCTTTTTTTTTTCTTTTTCTTTTCCCTTCTTTCCGTGTTTTTCCTTTTCCCCTCTCTTTTTCTCCACTCTCTCCACAATCAGCTGCAACCTAAACTTTTTATACCACTCCAACAACAGGGTCTCAGACACCTATAATCAAAAACACAACACTCGAGGCACTCCTGCAGTACAAACAGCATGTCACCACACAATAACACTCACTATGCACAGTAACACACTCACCGCATGCGCATTCACTGAACATAAAGAAATAGGGAAACTTCACTCGGATGACTTCACTAGTACACATACGCACTTGGGTGTATCATGCACGTTCATAAGGATGCATACGTATGAACACATACACATACATGTCTGCTCACACACACATACACACATCTCCATCACTCAGCCCGTCTAGGTATGTCGCCACTCAGGTTTATTTCATGGAATATAAGTGGAGCTGGTTCCAGGGAGAAAAGGTTAAAGATGTTTAACAAATTAAATGATCTACAGGCAGACATTATTTTGCTGCAAGAGACGCATTTATCAGAAACAACAGTGGATTTACTATCCACTGCACAGTTTCCTCATGTGTACTCAGCCTGTCTCAATTCCAGACAAAGAGGTGTAGCCATCTTAATCAGTGGAAAGGTAAATTTTAGTGTTGAAAGCATAGTCACAGATCCAGAGGGTCGGTATATAATTATGAAATTGGATATTCAAAGTACAAAGCTATGCATTGCTAATGAATACGGACCAAATATTGACAACCCCTCTTTTTTTCACTCCCTGTTCACCTCACTCTATGCTCACTTAGATAGGACACTGCACACTCATCATAGGAGGAGACTTCAACATGTCCTTGGACTCAGGGATGGACAGGCTGAGCACAACAGGAAACCATCGGATCTGGCAATCCACTAAGGTGGTAAAACAATACATGGTCCTAAAACCAGAAACACTACGGACCGCAAGTGTGGTGGGGTGAGAATTTCTTATGTGTATGAAGAGTAGTCACGTAGTAAGTATAAGGTCTTATCTGAAGAAAGATCAATCGTCCTCGAAAATGAGCGATATATTAGAAACTAGTGTCCATCCCATCACCATCAGTGACCATGCACCAGTCTCGTTCACTTTAGTTGAACGAGACTAAAAAAATAAAACCACCAATGAGAAGCTGGAGATTTAATACATCATTACTTAAAGATCCTAATTTTATCAGTTATTTTGAAAAGGAATGGTCTCTGTACATAGAAAATAATGACCTACCAGAGACCTCAGCTTGTGTTCTATGGGAAACAGGGAAGGTAGTAATGCGAGGGAAAATAATTTCATTCTTATCTCACAAGAAAAAGGAAGAGAAGCAGGGAACATTCGAATTGGAGTTAAGAATTAAATCATTAGAAGATGCGTACATGGCATCCCCCGAAGAGCAGGTACTGAAGAGCATCAGGAAGGCTAAACTTGAACTGAATGAAATAATCGAAAAGAAAAGTCAGTTTATGCTGCAAATACTACGCTTGGAGAACTTTGAACATAGCAACAAATCTTGTAGATTCCTAGCTAATCGATTAAAGGCAAACAAAGAAAAAACAACTATTTCATCTGTCAAAGATTCAGCAGGAAATATCGCCCATGACCCCGACAGAATAAATGATATTTTTAGGGAGTTCTATAAGACACTTTACTCATCGCAAATTGACCCTGCACTGTCGTCATAACTCCTTAAAAGAATCACTGTATTTGGAGGGTTTTGATGTTGTCCTTGTCCCTTTCCGAAATCTGAGTGGGGAGTGTTACCATCTTGAGGCATTTCGTGATGTTCCGTACGGATCATTATTTCGCGGTCCCGGTCTACCAAAAGGTCGTCTTAAGATATTCCAGAAGACCTGGTGTGATCCTGGGTGTATTTATAAAATGGTCTCAGAAATCAAGGGAAAAGGTCAAATACCCAAAAATATGAACTCAGCTAACATTACTCTCCTCCTAAAACCAGGGAAAGACCCCACACTCCCATCCAGTTACCGGCCAATATCTTCAATTAACGCTGACTTCAAAATAATCTGCAAAGCCCTCGCCAGAAGATTAGAAACAGTAACTCCTCTTATCATACACCCTGACCAAACAGGCTTCATAAAGGGTAGACATTCTTCTACAAATATGCGCAGATTAACAAATCTGATAGATTATGCCACGTCACACAAGCTAGAATCCACTATCATCTCCTTAGATGCAGAAAAAGCTTTTGACCGTGTTAACTGGAAGTTCTTATTTGCAACATTGAACAAATTTGGATTCGGCCCATCTTTTATTGACTGGTTGAAGATTTTATATAAGGATCCAAATGCATGTGTCAGGACAAATGATCAAACTTCTCCAAGCTTCAGTCTGCAGAGGGGCACCAGACAGGGCTGCCCACTCTCCCCCTCGCTTTTCGCAATCTTCATCGAACCCCTAGCAGCTAGCATTAGACAAAACAAATAAATAAAAGGTATTCACAGTGGAAGTACACAAGACAAGTCTTTATGCTGATGATGTATCACTTTTTCTCCAGAACTCACAAACATCTATCTCTCATACAATCACAACCATTAATAAATTCTCATTAATTTCTGACTATTCTATTAATTGGTCAAAAACTACTGTACTGCCTACTAACTGTACTTTTCAAAATATCCCAGATATTAAACTACATTCAGGTAATATTAAATACTTAGGAATAAATATTTCCCCCAGTCTCTCTGATCTAATAAAGCTAAACTATGCCCAGCTCTTAAAAAATAATTGAGGACGACCTCACACGGTGGAAATCCTTACCCATTTCACTTATGGGGAGAGTTGCCACCATAAAAATGATGGTTCTACCCAGAGTAAACTATTTATTCTCAATGATCCCCACAAAACCTCCTTCCACCTGGTTTAAATCATTAGACTTATTTATCAACAAATTTCTCTGGAAAGACAAACCCCTGCGTATTAGTTTAAAAACTCTACAAAAGACTAAAAACAACGGCGGTTTAGACCTGGCCAATTTTTACCACTATTTCTTAGCAAACAGATTGCAGTAAATCTCAAAATGGCTAAACCCCAGCCTACTAGATGAACCATGGCGCGATATAGAACAAGCACTTTGCAATGACCTTGACATCTCTAATTTGCCATTTATTAGCTCAACTGTTAGATGTCATAAATGCTTTAAAAACATTAATATAAACTCCACTCTTACAGCTTGGTGGGAGTTTCTAAAACTAACCAATTCTTCAGTCATTCAACCAAACTTACACCCATCTGGAACAACCCTGACATCCTGCAAAATAAAAAAATGATTAACTTTGCACAGTGGAATGATAAAGGCATTAAGCATTTTGAACATATTATTCAAAACAGCAACTTCGAATCGTTTGAGGAACTCATTGTACAATATGAAATCAGTAGATCCAAATTTCTAGAGTACCAACAAATGAAATCTATAATAAGAAAAAAGTATAATTTCAACCAGCTGGATATACAACTTCCAATCAGAGTTGCAGAATTTATAAACCTCAGTACCCCAAAATTGTTATCAAAAATATACAGATTACTGGTCAAGACAGANTTGCCATTTATTAGCTCAACTGTTAGACGTCATAAATGCTTTAAAAACATTAATATAAACTCCACTCTTACAGCTTGGTGGGAGTTTCTAAAACTAACCAATTCTTCAGTCATTCCGTGTAAACTTACACCCATCTGGAACAACCCTGACATCCTGCAAAATAAAAAAATGATTAACTTTGCACAGTGGAAGGATAAAGGCATTAAGCATTTTGAACATATTATTCAAAACAGCAACTTCATATCATTTGAGGAACTCATTGTACAATATGAAATCAGTAGATCCAAATTTCTAGAGTACCAACAAATGAAATCTATAATAAGAAAAAAGTATAATTTCAACCAGCTGGATATACAACTTCCAATCAGAGTTGCAGAATTTATAAACCTCAGTACCCCAAAATTGTTATCAAAAATATACAGATTACTGGTCAAGACAGAGGACTCCATTTCACTCCCAACGTTAAAGTGGGAAGCAGATTTATCCAGTAGTTTTAATGACAACTTCTGGTCACAAATATGTCTAAATGCCTTTAAAATGACTAAAAATTCAAATCTGCAACTTATACAATACAAAATTATCCACAGAATCCATTTCACAGGACAAAGGATGTTCATGATGGGTCTAGTACGTTCAAATATCTGTTCACATTGCACCAATAACGTACCAGACAATTATTTTCATGCTGTGTGGTCCTGTACACCTGTTGAGAAGTTTTGGCTCCAGGTATGTAAGGACCTCTCAGCATGGTTCAAGTGTAATATCCCTGTATGCCCCAGACTCTGCCTTCTTGGGGACCTAGGTGGAACAATCATAGATTCTAATTCTGCATACTTAGTCCTCACCGCCCTGTGCATCGCAAAGAAAACTATTCTCTTGAATTGGAAAAGTAAAAATAACCTGTCTACCAACCAGTTTAAGAACCTTCTTTCAGATTACATCAGCAACGATATAATGTCTGCCTCTTCCACCGAGCACAAATTGGAGGATGTTGATTCTCCCTGGTTCCCTGTGATCAGCTCCATCACTTAGTTGGTGTTAGTAGGGATCTTGCTGCCACTGATGGTTGGTTATAGGCTGGGGGGGCTGTTGGTCGCCTGGACTCAGGCTGTGACAGCGAACATAAGTGCACACTTATGTTCGCTGTCACAGCCTGAGTCCATGTAAGTGTTAACGTACAGCGCCCCTACTGGAAACACCTAAACTACACAAAGTTGACCATTACTTTAGAAAAACAAAAACCTTAATAATAACTTTCTTGTTCAAAGTCAGATCCTGACCAAAACACACACAAATGTTCAGTGTCCCAGCCTGAGTGCAACCATATGACTTTCATTTACGCAAAGTAGAGCACCTCCTATTGGCGACAGGAAATGAAATGTTTTACTCTGTGAGTAATAGATCCTCCCACTTTAATTTATTTTTCAAAACAATTGCACACAAGCATCAAAAACATCTACAACAAGCACCATTTCTAAGGGCAAGCTCCTATTTACAATGATGTCAAACTGGGTTGCTGTCAAACTCGAAAGTGGCTTCATGGACCAAGAATTCCCAGCAAGTACCTGATTTTTGGCCTCATTTCCTTCAAATTTCATTCAAAGTGAAAGATACATTCCTGGACACACCCTCAAACCTAGAGGATTAAACTCTTGGTCTTACAAGTTTTGATAATTTTTTTCCCCAATTTTTAGTATGATCAAACTCACCACACTGCATGAATGATCATTTGGCTCCAGCAAATATGGTCATTTGGCTCCATCTAATGGCCCAACTCAATCTTTGGGTGCCTTCTGCACGCCCGTTATTTGCATGGGCTGTGAAACGCACCTTGGCCCCAAATCGCATAGGGGCTCGGTCCCGCATATTGCTGCTTGGCAGCTTTATTTTTACTTATGGTCACTACTCACTCTATCTCTGTTCCCAGCTCCATCCACTGTCCTGTTCTCTCAGGATGAAACCAGCAGTTTACAGCAAACAGGCTGTCTCCAAATACTTGGAGAAAACACGAGAGAGCTGCATGACAGATCCATGTGGTTACAGAGTGTGCATTCTGCTATCTCATATCTTATTCATGGATATCAAGTTCAAACACTGGATGTTCAAACTGAGCATGAGCAGATTTTCAAACATCTACATGTTCACATGGTGTAGAAATCCCCAAATCTGTCTGTAAATTGATCCAAACACTCAACTCTAAAACTAGCAACTGATCTTCAGGATCAGAATCAGCTTTCTTGCCAATTAAATAGTGCAATGAAATGTGCAACTGAGAGTATGTGCAAGAATACACAAGAGTCTTGACAGCAAGCTGTGGTTGCCTTTGAGCTTATTCGCTTGATAGCTATTATTATTAATATAATGGATTCAAGGAGTTTTATTGTCATTCAACCCATGTAAAACATGGGTGGGACGAAATGAGGTTACCCTGGTCCCAGAGCAAGCTAATGGCAAGTTAATATCAACTTTTCAACAGAGTGACAGCCTGTGAGTAGAAACCGTTCATGTGTCTGGGTGTCCTCGCATACATAGCTCTATAATGCTGGCCAGAAGGGAGGAGTTTAAACAGAAAGTGTCCTGGTTTTGAGGGGTCTGCAGAGATGTTACCAGCTTGCTTCCTGGTCCTGGACGTTCACCAGATCTTAGTTGGACCTTCACCAGATCCAAACCAGATCTTGACCAGGGGCCTCATGTACAAAGACTTGCATGGATTTCCTACTGGAACATAGCGTACGCCCAAATCCAGAAAACGTCGTAAGCACAAAAATATCCAGATGTATGAATCTGTGCGCACGCATGAATCCAAGCTCCTTTCCTTTGTATATCCCAATCAACGTGGAATTGAATGCACATGTTGGGGTACCAGACCCCTCCCTGTCCACGCCCTCTTTTGAAAATGCAAATCGTATTTAGATTGGCCCTGCACTGGAGATTCACATGTCTGAACGATCAGAAAATTGACGAAAGAAGTGCACGATGTGGAAAACAAAGAACTTCACTGAAGGCGAGCTACTAGGTTGACTTTTAGAGGTGGAGGCGCGCAAAAATGTGCTTTTCGGCACGCTTTCCTCGGGCATCAGCAGTGAACGAAAGCGGGGTGAGGGGTGGGAGCGTGTGTGTCTGTGTCTGTGTGTAAGTGCTGTGGGACCAAAGAATGCTGTGGGACCAGCACGTACACAAGCAGAGATACAGAAGAAATGGTCCCACATCACGGTAGACGTGAAATGGAGGATGGCTGCCTACCGTGAAAGTATGGACCAAACAGTCAGGGGGACAGGAAAAGAGAACCCCCCTGAAACTGAAAACTTGATTTACATTTTCCATTGGTTCATTTTACACATCGCTTACATTGTTGCAAAGAAGTGCAGAATTTTGCTGGGTAAAACCTGGCGCTGATTCAGACATTTTACACTTAACGCTCGCTGTTATTAACAAGAGTACCTTGCATACTGAGACAATGAGGGACTTGTTTGAAAGATCTGAAGCCGTAGTTGAACCAGCAAAAACAGCAAGTCAATAAATTTAACCACTGACTAGTGATAGTGCTGTGATGACGGGATAGAAGTTGGGGGCGCACCTGCTCAATGCGCATCACAGGGATTAATATTAGGACAGATTAAACGAATAAATTTATTCACATGATCTGTACATTGATCGAATTAAAATGTTTTCTGCTGGCATAAACAAATTCATCATATAATGGCGCTTTTGTAACAATGTGTGTGCAGTTTTTATCTTTGGGAAAACGGCCTCTCACTGCAAATTGTGCTTTCATGTTAACCTGTTCAGCTGCACTGTACGGGAATTTGATACACCTGGCTGACATGCGGATAATTCTGCCCCACACGTCTGGCACAATGGTCAGTCAGCTCCCTCTGAAATGTCTCAGTTGCCAGAAACCTGACTGTGGTCAGCACCTGTATGAGCACAGGGAGCACATGGCTCCCTGCTGTGTTGCGCTTTAGGGCAGGTCTCAGCTCTGCGCACAGTTCCAGGAAACCTATAGTGGCTGATGAGCCAGTCGTCATCACGTGCTAGCTAATCTTCTCTGTCTCTGAAAATATGTTCTCTTCTTATTGCGCCATTTGCAATGTCTTCTAATACCGCTAAAGCAGCCTTGGTGTTAAACTATTTTTTTTTTCACCTCAGCCTGCTTTTACATCCATTCATGAAATTGTAAACAGGTAGGAGTCTGAATTGTTCATCGGTGTTAACATTTTCCGAGTATAACCTCTAGGTGTCTCCAAAAGATCAAAGCTGTAGAAATGTACGTACACCGGCCATGAAGTTGGCGTGAGGCACCGCACATTTCCACGGTCATTTCTCTCTTGATACATCTGAACTTTGCCGTGAAAACAGGTGTACCCCAGGTTTTTGTGCGTACGCACTCTTTGTACATGAGACCCCTGGTCTTCACCGGATCTTCACTAGATTTAAACCAGACCTTCACCGGATCTTCTCCAGACTTTTACCTGACTTGCTGCAATGAAGAGGTCAATACATAATGATCTCATCAGACTGGGGCCTTAAACATCAAAGTCTACCCATAGCTCTACCTCCAACAAGCTTATAGAGGGCTGTCAAATCAGAGTGAAAGTGGTTTGTAGAGTGAAGCTTTAAAGGTCCAGCAGCTAGAACGAAGTAAAGCTTAAAGGTATAGTTGGTAATCTGATCTAAGTACACTTTTTTTAAATACTGGTTAAAATTATCTATATGTCCCGATGGCAATAAAGACCATATGTGTTCTTAAAAGAGAACAAAAAACAGCCGCTTTCTACAGCAGGAGTAATCCTGTATAAACTCCTCCCTATCGTACCTGCCGTGAGGCCCCAGTTTGAACCAATCAGATCGCCCCCCGCTGTCCTGCGCGTTCATAACGCCAGCGTGCACCAGCGTCTCTGATTCTGGGGGCATGACCGAGCATGGATGTATAGAGAATGCAGCGGAATGGCAGAAAACTTCCTATACTTCGTTTGTTGGTTACCGCTCCTGCTGCCAAACGGGGCAGAAAAAGAAGGTCAGAGGAAGAGAGGATTGAATTGAGAAAAAATTCAGACAAAGCCAGGGTGAAGACGAGTTCACATCGGGACAGCTTTTCAGCATGGAGACAGCTCAAAGAAATAAAGCTTTAAAAGGGATGCCACATTCGCTCATTTTCTGTTGGAAAGGTAAGTTCTGGGATTTTTAGAGGGAAAAATTTAATTTTGGTGAAATATTTAGCCATGTTTATTGTTCTGTGGTGGTTTCAGCCCAATGCTAACATTAGCTTCTGTGTCCGTGATGTGTCTGAGACCTGTCATTTATTACAGACACACCAGCTTTAGCTAAGAGTCCAAGTGTGGGGATTTAGTTTGTCTATCTGTCGTTTTAGTCATATGAGGAGTCATTCTGTTTTGGTGTGAAATAGGAAGTCATGTTTACATTCATTTAGTCACATTAGCCGCAAACGCTAATCATGATTATGATCATATGTTTGCAAAGCAGCCGCGCTCCTGCCGGAGCACAGCGGCGTCGTTTTGGGGGGGGGCTAGAGGTGGTACTCGGGAGATGCTACATTCAAATTCATGCTAGTTTTCAAAGACTGCCAACCCTACCTTTAAATAAGGTTTACAAAAACAGCAGAAGGAAAAAATGTATATTTATGTAAGCTGTTAATCATGTAAAGATACTGCAGGGTCACCAGAGGGACAGAATTAGGACTTAAATAAAACACAGTACCTTCTCTTTTACGTTGAACCCATTCTGGGGTCCGTTGCACAAAAGTAGGATTAAGATATCCAGGATGAATGCTTGAGCCTGGTTCGATGAATCCAAAACAAGGGCACCCAGGCTCAGTCGGTTGCACATAAACGGTAAACGATAAACGGACATGGATTCATCAAGCCAGGTGAAACCAATCTTGGATCAGTGCGCGCACCGTCTTTGTTAAACAGACCCCGCTGTCAATCACAGATTCACCGATTCACCGTGACAACGAGAACGGTCAGGGGCAGAAAACCTCATGGAGGCTTATGAGGAGGAAAAGGACCGATTAAAGAAGAAAGACAACACCACCACAGCTATGAATGAACGTCAGAAAGCGTGGAAAAGCACCGCCCTAATGTGTAAGTAGTGCGCAAAAACGCACTCGGTTCTCCGAAGTTTTACAATAATAATAAAAAAAAATAAATGAACTTCTCCGAAAACTGACTCGTTTCTCTGATTGTGAATGAGTCTAAATTTTGAGTGGAACTGACAACAGACATGAGTGAAATATGCTGCTTCATCAGACGCACACATACACATGCGCGCGCACACTCACACTCTCACACACACAGAAACACGCACACAAGTTACAT
>RPOG01000473.1:0-34735 GCA_008086565.1 Thalassoma bifasciatum | reverse complement strand
TCTCTCTCTCTCTCTCTCTCTCTCTCTATATATATATATATATATATATATATATATATATATATATATATATATATAGAGAGAGAGAGAGAGAGAGAGAGAGATCGATAGATAGATAGATAAAATCCCCCTCATGTGCCCCTGAAGGATTTTTTGTGTATAGAAAATCCTTTTAATACGTTTACATAATGTCCAGATGAACACAACTTTTTAATTTTGATGAACTCTGTGCACTGTTTGTGATGTGAACTGATTTAAATAGTCTTTATCTTAAACTTGCGGATGTGAACCTGCCAGTCTTTTCTCCTGACACCCCTCACAGACCCCAGGAATCACAGCAGACCTACAATCAGGNCAATCACAGATTCACCGATTCACCGTGACAACGAGAACGGTCAGGGGCAGAAAACCTCATGGAGGCTTATGAGGAGGAAAAGGACCGATTAAAGAAGAAAGACAACACCACCACAGCTATGAATGAACGTCAGAAAGCGTGGAAAAGCACCGCCCTAATGTGTAAGTAGTGCGCAAAAACGCACTCGGTTCTCCGAAGTTTTACAATAATAATAAAAAAAAATAAATGAACTTCTCCGAAAACTGACTCGTTTCTCTGATTGTGAATGAGTCTAAATTTTGAGTGGAACTGACAACAGACATGAGTGAAATATGCTGCTTCATCAGACGCACACATACACATGCGCGCGCACACTCACACTCTCACACACACAGAAACACGCACACAAGTTACATTTATATATATATATATATATATATATATATATATAGAGAGAGAGAGAGAGAGAGAGAGAGAGAGATATCGATAGATAGATAGATAAAATCCCCCTCATGTGCCCCTGAAGGATTTTTTGTGTATAGAAAATCCTTTTAATACGTTTACATAATGTCCAGATGAACACAACTTTTTAATTTTGATGAACTCTGTGCACTGTTTGTGATGTGAACTGATTTAAATAGTCTTTATCTTAAACTTGCGGATGTGAACCTGCCAGTCTTTTCTCCTGACACCCCTCACAGACCCCAGGAATCACAGCAGACCTACAATCAGGCCAGGACCAAGGGTGAAATGACCTTTGACCCCTCGAAGTCATGCTTTCACCATCTTCAAAACTTAGGAGTCAGCCCTGTGAGGGCATATGACATCACT
This sequence comes from Thalassoma bifasciatum, assembly GCA_008086565.1. Lineage (NCBI taxonomy): Eukaryota > Metazoa > Chordata > Actinopteri > Labriformes > Labridae > Thalassoma > Thalassoma bifasciatum. Next base: position 33,570 of record RPOG01000473.1, on the reverse strand, counting down.
GTGACATCACTGTGGCCTGTGCTGTCCTACTCAATGTGGTCGACCTGAAGAAGGGGAGGACCCCCCAGAGCACCATCACACATGGACTGAGATAATCCTGTCTCCCCCCTGATGACCACAGTGGTTGATGGTCATGGACCAGTACGTGTTACATTATTTTACTTTCCAAGCATCTTTTGAATTCAGTCAGATATGTTGTGCAGCGGCAGAGACAGGTGCAGAGAATTTCAGTTAGATATGGTCTTCATCCCCAGAGAAAGTTACTTATTTATATATTTTATACAATTAAAATTGATTTGGCCTTTTATGATGTTAGTGTTGTTTACTGTGTGTAAGCAGGGAGGCCACAGCATTATTTATTTGTCTGTTCACTTGTGTGTGGATTTGTCCTGCATTTATTTCAATGTGAGGATGTGGATGTATTATATAGAGACATTTGAATGTGTAATAATCGTTGTGTTCTGTAATATGATTTAAATTTGTGCTTTCCATCTTGTAGTTTCACTTTGTGAGTTCAGTTTTGAAAAGAGATGATGGTTTACTTGCTTTTATTTATCCTTATTCAATAAAGGAACATCAAGTTACACTTCACTGTGTATTTTTACTTATGTATTTATAAAGTGAATAAGTAAATAAATTATTGATCATAAATGTTTAGATGATGACAGTGGGTCTAGTAGAATGTGAAAACATTGTGTAGTGGACATTGAAATAACTACTGGCTTAGATTTGTAGTGGCTACTGACTGAAGTGAGGGATGAGATTAGATAAATCCTGGAACTTATCCTGGTCTGGAGCAGGCTAGCTCCTCAGGATAAATCTCCGTGGTGACTTAGGTCAAAACATATCCCACTTCCCACTATCCTACTTTTGTGCAACCGGATCAAGGATAAGTTGAGCCAGGATAACCAAGCTATCCCGGCTTAATCCCTTATCCTAGTTTTGTGCAACAGGCCTCTGATGTAGAAACAGCACAGGTCATGTTAAGGAAATACACACTGTGATACCTTACCATAAGAGATTAGTGCTTACCTCAATCTCCAGAGTTACCAGTGTCTAAGCACTCACTACTTTGTGCCAACTGCAATAAAAATGTGAAATCTTTGACTTAAGGTGACATTTTCCTTTGATCAGTTTGATGAACAAAAAAATTAAAATCCAGCCTGTGAGGCTCTCTTGACTGAGAGAACTCTGAATCCCTAACAAGCTGATCTCTCCTCTGTCTCCCACTGCTGCTGCTCCTAATCATTTCAAACACTATCATTATGACTCTTTCTGTCGCACGCAGACATGAAGACTTCCTCTCAGTGTCTTCCTCTTCCTCTGGGTGAGTGATTCAAGCAGTGGCAGCAGCCATAACATGATAGCGTTGGAATCAGAGTGAAATGAATAAGAGTCGGTCTGGGGAGGGGGGGGGGGGGTCGTCTAAATGTATTATTAAACACCATCTTAACTAATCAGAGCTCTCTGGGCGACATCACACTTAGTGCATGCTTTTCATTCTTCCATTGTCCACTGAAGCAGCGCTTTATGATTTATTATTCTGTTTACCCACTTTCCTGACGTAATCCGCCATTTTTGGCCCCCACAGCGATGGGTTGTGTTTTTTTTTTTTCTTTTTCCTCTGTCAGTATGAGGAAATAAACAGCTGGAAGAGGAAGAGCTAACACAGAATCAAAGATTGCATTATGACTGGTGCTTTGAGCAATGTCAGTGCAAACGACGCAGAATAATTTGAGTCATTAGCTTGTGTCAACACCAGTCTGAGCTGCCTACTTAGAGACGAGTGACAGCCTGCTGGATTTAGAGCCAGCTCAGGGAGAGAGGGGACCAAAGAGAAGGATCATTCCTGTCGGCAGGGTACCACTTACTTTGACACATTACCAATGGAGTTATTAATCTGATGAGTTGGGAACCATTGGGGCCATGGCTGACTGACTGACAGGCGGGCACCTTGTGGCTGTTCGTGAGCAGGATAAAGACCCACCTCTTAACCTTACCCTGACTCAAACTAAGATAGGATGGGCTCATCTTTTCCAAACATCCACAGTTTTTTAGACAGGACATTGAGTTGTTGGTAGTAATCATCGAGCGAGACAAAATATTGTTTTTGTTTCGGCAGGGGAGGTGAGTCCTTAAGATTTTTCCCTGCGCCTACACTCACTCCCCCCGAGTCTTCTGCATTTATACAGTTCTCATAGTTTCTGTCATCTGATAAACATTTTTGGGTTTACAGTTTTAATAATTGGTTGTTTGTCAATCCATCCATCTCCAAGACTCAAGAGCATTTCTCACACATACACTCCAGGAAAGAGTACGTAGATAACTGGATCTTTTCTATTTTTTTAATCACACCCATACATACTCCTGCAATAAAAATCTTAGGAAGGGTTGAAAATTTGCACTGCACTGTTGGATCTTAAAACGGTTCAAAACATAGTTTTAAAATACACAAAGAAGAAATAGTGAGCTAGAAAATGAATATGCATTTTTTTTTTGCAAACAACAATTAAAGGTAAATACTGTGTTTATCGGCTGATCAAAAGTTTAAGGGTGCAGCTCAGAAAAAATTGAAAACCCCTGAAATTAAAATCAAAGTGAAGAAAAAAGGACTCAATAATGAGGAGCTCCACTCCTCTTGTTGATCACTTCAAACATTAGTTTGTTCATATTTGATGTGAGTGTTTACAGGAGATGAGTGGGAACATTCTCCAAGTGGTGAAGATGCTTCATGTTTGTCATCCACTGTCTGGAACTGAACCCATTTTTGTAAACTTTCCTCTCCATCCATCCATCCCTAAATGTTATCACTTCCTCCTGCATCCTTCTCCGTCAACCTTTCCCCACTTGCTGCAGCTTGTGCTTAAAAAGGTAAACTGTGTGCGCTAGAGTTAGCTAATGTGTGTGTTGTTCAGGTGTTGTCATATAACAGTTCCCAAGCAATAAACAGGACAGAGAATAGGATTTTGCATATTTTTCACATGATATTTCACTAAAAGCTGACCGAAGCTGACCTGAACCCGAATAAAATATATATATTTTTGACTGAACCCAGCTCTGTCAGGACCCGTCGGGCTCGGTTTAAGCAGCCACACTCTAGTGTCCGGATGTGCGTTTCAGCGGACCTGCCAGCTTTAGGTGAGTGTGGACTGCTACTCGTAGCATTACTTTCACTGTAGAAGCATCCATCCATCCATCCATTTTCTTAATCGCTTGACATGTTCATGGTCGTGGGTGGCTGGAGCCTATCCCAAGAGGACGGGCTGACACAAACAACCTTCCACACACACACTAACACCTACAGGCAATTTAAAATAACCAACTGACCTAATGTGGCCATGTTTTTGGTCTGTGGGAGGAAGCCGGAGTACCTTGAGAGAACCCATGCATGCACGGGAAGAACATGCAAACGCCACACAGGAAGGCCCACCTTGTCTGAATCAGGAATTGAGCCGGTGACCTTCTTGCTGTTAGACTGTGGAAACATTCAAGGCAAAATCAAATGAAAAACAAAGAAGAAGAAGAAGATATGCAAGGTTATTTTCCTTAGCAAATCCATTGCTCATGTTCCCTCAATAACCCCAAATTATTCTCAAAGAAAAAAGAGAAAGAAGAGGCAGTGGTGCATCTGTGTTCGTGTGTTTCAGCCTTTATCCATAACAGATAGAGTAGGACTGTACAAGTGTGTTTGTGATGATTGTTTGCAAGTGAATGTGGTCATTTGTACAATTCTACAATTTCATTTAGCAGACATTTTTGTCCAAAGCGATGTACAACACAAGCAAGAAGTTAGACATGGAGGGAAAATCCTTAGCAGGTGAGACAAAATGCTTCAAGTAAGTGTAATTGGCAACCAGTGTCATTAGGTGCCAGAAACTTTTTTTTCCGAATGTATAAAAAAAGGTAAAGTAAATAATTTAACAATAGCTGCAACATTATTCAGCATACAATGAAAATCAACAATAATCTATATTAAACATGGTTAGGGCTTAATAATTATCGAGTTTGTTAGAATGACCCTTAAACGGCCGAAGGATTGCAGTATCCACACATGACACCAGACCAGTTTTTTGCATGTGCATCAAAAGGTGATTTATTTACAGACATAGAATCTCAACAGCAGCACAGGAACCAGGCAGGGCCCTGACCAGCATCCCAGTAAGATGGTCTCTGGCGCCTTAAATACTGGGAGGCTAATTGCCTTCCCTGGGCTGATTCACCTGTGGGTGTTTTTCCCCCAAGATCCTACTACCCTCTAAATGTACTGACACCCTGTTTGCCCCATTTCTCCTCAGTATGTTTATCATATACAATAAACCCCTTCACAAATGCATTTAATCATTATCCCGCACCATTAATTACATTATTTACAAACTGGACCCCAAACTCAACTCCCCCCTCCAATAATTCGGAGTTGGTTTGACCCGGAACGTTTATCAGGGCATTCGTTCCCCGCCGGATTCTTTTAACCGGAACACCCTGGAGCAGACAAGATTATTCAGGTGAGTGATCACAAAACCCTTTTTAGAATAACACCTCTGCACTCGCACACACTTTTTTACCATCATGCACACACATTCTTGCTATCATGCACACACAATACTGCACATTACATTTTTAAACAATCACAAACACCGTAACACGGAGCTCTCTCACCCTCCTCTCTCTTACAGGTAGAGCGATGTTCTGAAGCCCCTCCCTGCTGGACTCACGTCAATTATTAGTTAACTTACGGATTAACTATTCAATAAATATTGGAGTTAAATATGAAATGTGCAAATATGCAATGTGCAAAGTTGATAAATAAAGTGCAAGTGCTATAAAAGTGCGAAGTGCTATTCCTTTTTTTTACCCCTGTTACATTTAAAGTGCATTAATGCTGTGCAATATTTACAAGGCCAAAAGCCATCAGTCACTAGTAACGAGGCTCTTCGTTACAGAGTTTAAATATGTAGCCAACAAATCTTTTGCAGGAACTTTTGCAACCACTATCAAGGCCAAAAAGGAAGACAAAGTCAGCAAGGACAGGGTAGCTCTGGTATTAAAAGTAGCATAATCAAAAAGACAGGTGTTAATGGTTTTTCATAACTGATTTCTGGCCAGTGAATGGGGAAATTACTATTGCAAAGGTCTGTAAAAAAGCCGCACAACACAAGTGGTACTCAAAAATTTTGCCAGGGTTGACATGTCTGTCAGTGGATGAAAACAGTAGATGCATATTTGTATGACATTACGACTGCATGCAGCCGCTCTTTGTATGAAGGATGGTTAATTTCTCACTGATGAGATGAATTTACCATCAGTATCACAAACTGTCAGAGAGATCAGCGGCTGACTCACTGAAACATCCTCTCGAGTTCATCATGCTTTGAGAAATAAGAAGAGAAGGAGAAACTGGATGTGGAGTCTATTTCCTTGTATCTATTCAGACAGCTGTGGGCACTTAATAATCATTTTTGTGGGTATGTTATATCCATATTTATGATTCAGCAGGTGTTATTCCCTCCTCTACCTGTGGATGTTAATTTTTCTTTCTGATTCATTTTGCCCTGTGGACAGGTTTTTCCTCCTTTACGCTCTCATCCACACTGAGCAGGTACTCAGGTTGTCTGTGGTCTCTGAGTTATGGTGTTTTTATGCCTGCTTGTTGAATCTCTCTGGTATTATTGAGGTCCACTCATCTTATAAAGAAACACAGATGAATGAGGTAAAATTGCTTTGTAGAACAAAGAGAGGAGCATCCCCACGGCTCAGCGTCAGAAAAAGAAAGACAAGAAATGGCCAGGACCAAATAGGTACTGGTTCAGGAATCAAACCTGTGAGCAGTGCGTCCAGGACTGAAACATCTGTTCAAGGGGTGCATGGCTCAGGGACTCCTACCAGAGTCCTAAGACCATTGCTGGCTCTTGTCTCTTTGCCCCATGTGGAGTCGGGGACCCTGACAGGGGGAGTCTTACTGACACAAACACAGGACTCCTATCGCACCCTGTCATGGTTCTGATTTGCACTTCTCCTGTAATATAATTTATTTTGTGTTCACTTCCTTATTTATTTTGTACTCCAGGTGTTATCTTAGTCAGCCTTTGACCTACTGCACTGTGTCAGTAAAGAGTTTTTCTCTCCTACTATCTGTGTTAGAGATGGATATTGAGGGAATTTTATTGATGTCATTCTGTATCAATTCCCAGAGTTGGTTTTACAGGTTTTCTTTGTCAACAACATTAATCACACATTAAATGATGTTGGTGTGTTCTTTTGTTTTATGTTGTTGATTAATGGTAATGCTTTAAGTTGTGTGGAACCTCTAGCTTGCCGTACTTATGCTGAAATCAGTCGTAACCCTGAATATAACTTTAAAAAAAACACACTTGCCTGCTATTTTTTTGACAGTTAGGGTTCTCAGAGTCATTCACAAAGAGTAAAAGTAAAATTGATGTTTCTGTGATAAAAGTTGAAACTCTGTTTTAAAAGACAAAGTTACATTGATGTGTGTAAACCACTAACATATTAATGCAATTTCCCATACATGCTAGCATCAATCCAGGGCTGTTTACATTAGGAGCTGTATAATATGTATTGAATATGAATATCCTGTGAGAATATTAAATGTGTCACAAGATGGTGCCCTTACTCATATATTTGTACAGTTCTGAAAAAGGTCAGAATCAGAATCGCCTTTATTGCCAAGTATCTTCAAGAAGCATACAAGGAATTTGACTTCGGTTTCAACTGTGCTCTCTTTGTACCAAAAAACAAGTAAGAATAAACATTAAATATCATATGTTAGAAAAGCAGATATTAAGTAACAACAAATTACAAATATAGAAATATTAGAAATAGTAGAAATATAGAAACTTTGTACAAGAGGAAGAAAGAAAAATTAAAAAATATATATATATATACACATTTAAATTAAATAGTGCAATGAAAAATGTGCAACAGAGAATGTGCAAGACAGTGGGATGACAGATTTATTTATTTATTTATTTTTAACTGTTCATCAGTGTGACAGCCTTTGGGAAGAGACTGTTCATGTGTCTGGATGTCCAAGCGTACAGTGCTCTGCAACGCCAGTCAGAGGGGAGGAGTTTAAACAGAGAGTGTTCAGGGTGTGAAGGGTCTGCAGAGATGTTACCAGCTCGCCTCCTGGTCCTGGACCTGTGCAGGTCCTGGATGGAGGGCAGGCTGGCTCCAATGATCTTTTCTGCAGACCTGACAGTTCCTTGTAGTCTGTGCCTGTCTTGTTTGGAGGCAGAGGGAAACCAAACAGAGATGTAGGTGCACAGAACAGACTGGATGATGGAGGTATTGAAGATAATGAGCAGCTCCTGGGGCAGGTGGAACTTCCTGAGCTGTCTGAGGAAGAACAACCTCTGCTGTGCCTTTTTCCTGATGGAGTCTATGTGGGGGGGTTCACTTCAGATCCCGGGAGATGGTGGATCCCAGGAACCTGAAGGTGTCCACAGTAGACACAGTAGAGAGGGGGGAGTGGAGGGGGGTTTCTCCTGAAGTCCACCGTCATCTCCACAGTCTTGGGCGGGTTCAGCTCCAGGTTGTTCTGACCAGAAGACCAACTGTTCCTTTTTTTTTTACCTTGTCCTGTTCAGCATCACAACAACAGAATTGTGGTCCGTCTGCCATATTTTGCAGAATACATTTTACTTTGCCAAGGGGAGCCGTTTGTGTAAAACGCTCCCCTTGAGATTTAAATTATATTTTTATTAGTGTTTTGTAATTTATTTTTTCTGTACATTGCCATGGTTAAAGGTTACTGCCTGAACGGACTAGGGTGAAAACAGATGAGGGATAGTGACAGAGGGAAAGAGCAGACAGAGAGGGAGAGATAAACAATAAAACAACAGAAGAGAACAACCACAACAACTGGACGAGTGAACGCAGACAGGGGATCCAAAACCAGCAGCTGATCCTGCAAGAAAAAAAAACAAGGGGAGAAAAAGAGAGACAGCAGACAAAAAAGAATAGAAGGAAACACAGTATCCCGAGGTCTTTGACACAACAATCTCTAGGAGCACCTGTGGAGAGATGAACTGGAGAGATCATGAGAATCAATGAGCACAGCAATAACAATTATAAATCTATATGCACAGGAACATATGTATACACATATACTTACCTACACAAGCAGCTGCATGGGTGTGAATGCAGATTATAAGAGTTGAGTTATGTTTGGTGTTGAGTGATCATGCCAGGGAGTGAACATGCAGGTGTAGCCCTGCTGCCTCCAAGGACCGGATACACACCTAGAGGGCCCCCAGCGCCAGGCAACCGACAGCTATGACAGAGCGCAGAGCCCAGCCAGACCATCCCGGAGACAGCTACGCACCAGCTAAGGAGGAGGCAGTGAGAGGAGACAGGGGCAGGCGGGAGGCAGTCCCCAGACCTTGCGGGGTAGGGGTCCCCGGCGGCCAGGGGCAGGGGCCCATCAGCCCCGCTAGACGCCGGGCCCCCGATTGCGTGTCGGGAGCAGGATTCGGGGCCCCTTGAGCCCAGTGGCCCGCCCCCAGCCTGAAGGGGGGGACAGGCCCAGCCCCGAGAGGACAGGACCAGCCTGGGCAGCCACCCACCCTGGGCAGGACCCCTCCTCCAGCGTTCGCAGCCAGGCCCCAGAGACCATGGAGCCCCCCCCTCCCCAAAACCCAACGCTCCCCGATCTTAACCCGCTGGGACCCCCCTCCCCTCCATACCTTACCCCACCAACCCTCCCTGGAACCCTAGTCCTCACCCCCCTAGTGTGGGCCAGGGGACAATTCAGCCGAAGACAATCACAGACAAGGACAACCACATCATTCAGTCCACACTGCCCATTCACCCAACTACACAACACTACAGTGACACAACAACAACATGACAATACGACACAACAACACCACAACACCACAACACAACAAAGCTACAACATGACAGCGACACCACAACAACATAACACAACAACACTTCACTCCCCCCCTCCCCTTATAACGCCCATATGTATATATGTTATATATTATTATAAGTTATATATTATATTATAATATATATGGATATATATTTTTAACTCTCCTCTCCTCAAGGTAGGGCAATGGACGCCCGGGGCGCCGCCGGACCCCAGCCAAATCACCTGCCCCGAACTCCGGCCAGCTTGGCCCACCTACCCCCCCGCCCCAGGGAGCAGTCAGGAAACAGGGGTGTGAGGAGGGCCCCCCTATCCTACCTCCCCCACTCCGTAGTGTGTAGATGGTTGTGTCCTAAAAGCAGTTAAAATGGTTAAAATTGAGGAGCAGACCACCATGCAGCTCAGGGGGCGGAGCCTCCCAGATTGAGAGTCCCCACCCACCATTTGCCACTTGGTCCACCCCCCAAGGCCCTGTGTGTATGTAGTGTGGTGTGGTTGATATCATATAGTGTCGACTTAAGTGCAATTAAAAGTGAGGAGCAAGTCGTCCAAGGGTGCAGTGGAAGTGGTCCCTACGGTCCCTTCCGCTGCACCTGGTGAGCATGCGCCTCAAGGCCCTAGGTGTGTGTGTGTGTGTATGGAGGAGCGGGGGAGTGAGGGCTTGGGGGCAAAGTAGGACCGGAGAGGAGAGACCTCCCCTCCGGAAGGCGAGCCGCCGTGGTGGCGGCATTAGGCACCCCAGTTCCCCAGGGTCCCCCCCAGGGCATGGAGGAACCGGGACCCGCCCAGAGCCCTGGGCCATATTGGCCAGGGCCCCCAGCGCCCCAGATCGCCCACACGCCCCACACCTCATGAGGAGAGGGGAGGGATATCAATAATAATAGTAGTAATAATAATAATAATAATAATAATAATACTATCAGTTATAATAATATAAATAATAAGGACCAACTGTTCCACCTCCTGTCTGTAAGCGGCCTCATCACCATCCTGGATCTGACTGATGACGGTGGTGTCATCCGCAAACTTCAGGAGTTTGACAGAGGGGTCCCCTGAGGTGCAGTCATTTGTGTAGAGGGAGAAGAGCAGTGGGGAGAGGACACACCCCTGAGGAGCACCAGTGCTGATGGTCCGTGTGCTGGACATGGTGCTCCCCAGCCTCACCTGCGTCCTGTCAGTCAGGAAGCTGGCAGGTGGAGGCTGGCACAGAGAGGCAGGAGAGTTTCTGATGGAGAATGTCAGGGATGACGGTGTTGAACGCTGAGCTGAAGTCCACAAACAGGATCCTCACGTACATTCCCACAGAGTCCAGGTGCTGCAGGATGTAATGCAGTCCCATGTTGACTGCATCCTCAGCCGACCTGTTTGCCCGGTAGGCAAACTGCAGGGGGTCCAGCAGGGTCCTGTGATGTCCTTCAGATGGCTCAACACCAGCCGTTCAAACGACTTCAGGACCACAGATGTCATGGCGACGGGCCTGTAGTCATTCAGTCCAGTGGTGGAGGGTTTCTTTGGGACTGGGATGATCGTGGAGCGTTTGAAGCAGGAGGGGACCTCACACAGCTCCAGAGATCTGTTGAAGATCCAGGTGAAGATTGGGGCCAGCTGCTCAGCACAGGCTCTCAGACAGGAGGGGGAGACGCCGTCAGGTCCTGAAGCCTTCTTGATCTTTTGTCTGTGGAACTGCTGGCACACGTCCTCTTCCCAGATCCTCAGTACTGAGGGGGTTGCAGTGGGAGTAGAGATGACCAGGGGTGCAGGTAGCCCATTGTTGTCAGGGTGAGTGAGGGGTGTGAAAGAGTCCCTTTCAAACCTGGTGTAGAACAGATTCAGCTCCTCAGCCAGTCGGGGATTCTCCACAGGGTGGGGGATGGTCTCCTGTAGTTGGTGGCGTGCTGAAGGCCTCTCCACACTGATGACGGCTCATTTGCTGTGAATAGTTTCTCCAGCTTCTCAGAGTAGCTCCATAGCTGCTCTGATCTTTGTCCTTGTCAGTGTGTTCCTGGCCTGCTTGTACAGGAGCCTGTCCCCACTTCTGTAGGCCTCCTCCTTGGCCCGGCGAAGCTGCCTCAGTTTCCCAGTGAGCCAAGGTTTATTGTTGTTGTATGTGCAGAATGTCCTGGTCTGCACACACAGGTCCTCACTAAAACTGATGTAGGATGTCACAGTGTCACAAAGTCCACGAATATCAGTGGCTGCAGCTTCAAAGACGCTCCAACCTGTGCAGTCAAAACAGGCCTGCAGCTCCTGCTTTGACTATTCAGTCCACCTCTTACCTGTCTTCACTACGGGCTTTGTAGATTTCAGTTTCTGCCTGTAGGTAGGGATGAGGTGGATTAAAAAAAGTGATCAAAGAGTCCCAAAGCTGCACGGGGAACAGAGTGATAAGCGTCCTTTATTGTAGTGTAGCAGTGGTCGAGAATATTTGTGTCCCTGGTGGGACACGTGGCGTGCTGTTTGTATTTGCGGAGTTCATTGTTGAGGTTTGCTCTGTTAAAATCCCGATAATGATTCACAGTGAAAAAAGATTCCATATGTGGGCTACATGTCCTCTTCAACACTGTGACATCCGTACACCAACCTTCGTTCATGTAGAGGCACGTTCCGCCTCCCCTCATCTTCCCTGAGAGCTCCGTTCCGCGGTCCACGCGCAGGAGCTGGAAGCCGGGAAGATGTAGGACGCTGTCGGGGATGTGTTCACTGAGCCAGGTTTCAGTGAAACACAGGGCGGCGGATCAGCCAAAGTCGGAGTTTTTGATGTTAAGAGGCAGCAGTTCATCCATCTTGTTTGCCAGGAAGCGGACGTTGGCCAGGTGGATGGACGGGAGTGCAGTGCGTAATCCCCTGCTGCCTCAGTTTAAAGAGCGCGCCTGCTCGCTTCCCCCGCTGGCGTCGTCACCAACTCCTGTAAAATCCATACAGAGCCGCTGCTCCTCCGTACAAAACATCCGTTAAACTCTCTGGTTCGGTGAAAACCGGAGAAAAAGTTCCAACAGATGTAAGGCCAATGTTTATGAGCTCTTCCCTGGTGTAAGTGACCAGGGAAGGAGAGCAAAAACAATAAAAACACAAAAAAAACGCACAAAGCTGTGTGGATGGATCAAACCATTTCTTATCAGTTCTTAACAGGAACCAGTTCCCAAACCTACTTCCTGTCCTCGGTTTCTCTCTGCCCCTCTGGATTGTGAGCAAGTTCACTAAACATTACCCCCTCACATTATTTAGCTTATTTCCAAAGATATTAAAAAGCTGACACAAAACACCAATTTGAAGATATTATTTAAGTCTTGCAGGAATATTTCTGTTCATGTCTGTACTCACTCGACTCTCCTTCCTCTCAAAGCTCTGACGCTTGCTCTGATTTGAAGAGACACAGGTCTAAACATTAAACAAACAGTAGCATCAGCATGAATGTAGTGGTGGGGAATGGGCCCTTTTGCTGTTCAGTCATATGTTCGACTGCCAAAAATTGGCTCACATACTAATTGTACCATGACAGTGAGGCATGTGCAGAACATTACACATTGGGGGAACTTTCTGGAAAACCCCTATCTAAGAAATCTAAGTTTTGCACGTCTTGGCATCAGTAATGGTGTGACTGAGAAAAGAGCAAAAAAACAAACACATTTTTCACACTTTTTTACAATTTTCAGAAATTGGCATTTTATTAGAAAATATAGAATGAGCAAACAGTTATTATCAGCTAGTCAATTTCCAAACATTAGAAAAAGGAATATAGAGAAAGTTTGACTGAAGATCTTGAACAAGGTGAACGTTAGAGTTGTTTCAGAGCTCAGTAAATGAACTCAAAATTACCCAGACTCAAGTTTCATTGGAAGCCTTAGGGGGCTGAAATGAAGACTAGGGTCCATACCCGAAGAGCATCACAGCAAGGAGTCTGAAAGATTGGCCGAACGAAAAAAAAAAAAAAAAAAAAAAAAACAAACAAAGGAAGCCCATGGCTGTGGGTTTTTAACCATTCAGACTAAAGTATTTCAACTGGCTGGTAATCATGGTAAAATCAGTGCTTACTGATGATCATAGGTTCAATGTTAACTTGGCAGCCAAACTGACCATTCTGATGAAAATCAGTGGAATCTCAGTTAGAGTTACCTCTGCTATCGAGGTAAAGGAATGTGAGGTCTACACATAAACTGTTTTTATCCTTTATTTTCCCCAGCTGTGGAAATACTGAAGATCATTCTCTGTAACCTGGAGGAAGAAGTCGCGTACTGATTTCAGTCCATCCTGTCAGCCCAGCTTTTCAGCTCTATCTGTGACCATTTCACAGACAACAATTAGCTTCCTGGCTGATTATCATTCTGCTGAGGTCTATCAGGGTCACGGAGGGTCCCTCTGAAGCAGGAGGCAGATGGCTGCTGAGCCCACAAACATTCACATCCTCCACACTGTCACTGTGACCAGAGGTACTCCAGGAAAATACACTCTCAGACTGGTGATTGGACAACATCAGGGAGCAGTTCAGGTATACACACACACACACACACACACACACACACACACACACACACACACACACACACACACATACGGACTTAGCCAACATTTGGGGTCACAAGACAAACACCCCACCTTTTTTTGGGTACACCACTTTCTGAATGGTTTAGAGAGAAGCTGAAAGCATTGACAGATGTGGGGTGGTGCCCTCATCACCAAGCTCACTTGATATTTTTGATTAAAGCATATTTTGTCCAGTCTGATTTCTTACCTGCAGTTTGGGGACAAATAGTATTTAAGCTACCTTTGGGGACCTAGGCTACACATATCGTCTGATATATGTCATCTTTGGGGTCTCATGTCTTAAAATTATGTTAATACTAACCACATCAACACAAAATTAGTAAAAACAGTATAATCCAGGACAAAAAAATTCTTAAAACTGATGAGATGGGGACCAACACACAGGTAGGAAACACATGCAATGAGGTTTGAAGAGAAGGACATTTGTTGCAGCCTCACAGCACTTTTATTAACATGAAGGACAGTTATTAGTCATGACACAGAGACTCTCAAGCTCTGAAATTTGAACCAGCATCTGAAACCTACTGCAGTAGATGCAGATTATACCTGAAAACAATGAACTGGTAATACTGATGCTGAGGACTGAGTACAGAACTATTGTCCAAAACAAACTGGAGACATTTATTTCCTACATCGTTGCCACTACTGTATGAGCCTATCCATACAATTTGGGACATTTTAACAGACCTTACACATTTTCTGTTTACATAAAACTGAGACCATTCATGTACAGGAAAACACTTTCCACTGTTCTACTTTTCTATAAGTCAATGAATACAACTGGGGAAGTAAAACACTCACACATATTCTGTTTACACCAAATTGGGGATATTGATGTTTTAAAACATAGGTGCCACCAATATGTCAGCTTATCCACTCAACTGTGGAGACCTTGCTTCAAATTTTGGCCTGTCCATACAACTTTGGACACTTTAACAGACTTTAACATAATCTGTCTGAACCAAATTATGGACATTTATGTATTTGAACATCATTGCCACTGAAATATGATCCTTTCCATACAACTGGGGACACTTTAACACACTTACACTGATCTACTTACACCAAATTGGAGACATTTATGTTTTTGAACACCACTGTCACCAATACATAAGCCTATCCACACAACAGGGGACACTTTGACACTCTTATAGGTACTCTGGCAACAGCGAACTGCAGGAGCAGGAGAAATCTGCAGCTGAAAAAGAATATGGCAACAAGACACACTCCTGTCACATTTTAACATTGAATCATAGATGATTGAACTCCCATTCATTTGTTTCCCATGTTTGGTTTATGGGATATCTTAAGTCAAGTCATCACCGTTTAGGAACCTACATATTATTTACCTATTTATCTACAATTTACATTAGAGAAAAAGGTTTTATAATATACTTAAATAACAAAAGTCCAACTAATCACTTTTGGATGGTTGGTTAGTTAGATATCTAGTAAATCTGATAAAGGAAGTGAAAAAAAAAAAATGTTCCCCATAGTTCAGCCTGGTGTGAAAACAATAAACGAGCCTATTCATACAACTAGGGACACTTAAACACACCCAAACATATTATATTTACACCAAACTGGGGACATTTATGTATTGTAACATCATTGCCACCTATAAATAACCTTATCCATACAACTGGGGACACTTAAACAAATTCCCACATTTTCTGTTTGATCAAGGCATGTTGCTCTCCTTTTAAGTTTTTTCATTTTTACTCTCTCAGTGCTTGATGTGGGGTGGGCTCAGTAAGGTGTCAAGTATTAAGTTTGCATGTTTTTTGTTTTTTTTTGTACACGCAAACATTTAGTAGATCAGGCCTTCAGTGAGCGAAGGCCATTACAGTGATCACTGGGGAAGGAAGAGAGCTGGCTGAGCAACGCTCACGGCTGTTACTTGGCAGCTTGTCAAATCAAAAATCTTTTCATTCAGGATTTTTCATCTTGCCATCCTCTGTGCAGTGAATAAAAGCCTGATCAAGCTCAGAGCAGTTCTCCTCTCTTTTCCAGCTCAAACCACTGATCCAGATACAGAACCAAGGTCTAAGATTATCTGTGCAGCTTTTGTCCCAAATGTTTCACTAACCAATTCCTCAAATCAATCCATTACTGAGAGAGGAGCTGGGTTCACAGATGACCTGAGTATCGAGCATGTCAGCCCTCTGTGGTGCTGACAGAGGATTTGTTTCTTTGTTGGGGTCTTATCTTTGCACTCGTTGGATTTACTGTCTGACTGAAGAACTGTCTCATCAGCGGCACATTTCCTTCACCTCTGCAGTTCCTCAGCATCATTGTCTGAAACTCCAGAGACAGGTGGGATGTCTGGACGTCCGGCTGTCTCTGTGAAGATGGAGACTGCCTCCAGCAGGTGTGTCAAGCAGGTGATTGCCTTTCATTTACATTGACGGCAGATTGAATCCTCCTCTGAGAGGCGGGCAGAGACATTGGGGTTTGTTGGCACTGACCATCAGTCAGTAATTTGGAAATCACACTCGAATGCACTCAGACAATCTGCTGTGGAAAAGCAATCAGTTCAACTTTGTCAGAAAGTGAACTCTTTGGTTCCCTTTGGAGAGAAAAGATCTATTTCTCTCAAACTACTGCAGACTGATCCTTGATAAAGCATCATCCCTGCAAATCAAACATGTTTCTGCCAAGTGATGCCCGAACAAAATGATTGCCCTGACATACTGTATGATTGAAATCTATCTGCAGCTAATGCAGTGATAAGCAACACTTCAACTTTTTCAACTGCATTAAAACCTAAGGGGAATTATTTGAGTAAAGATAACAGTCAAAAATAAGATCAAGTTAAATAAGAAAAATATTATTTTACTCCCAGATTCACCTCAAACCAGGAGTTTAACCATTCAACATTTGAGCCCCAAAATTCCTGCCTGGATTATTGTGCTTATTTCAACCATAAAACAGTCAAAGAATGTCTTGAGAGTAAGTGCTTAGGCTGATTTTCTCCAGACTACTTTGAACTTTCAATACCTGAAGTTATTTCCAATTTACTGCATGTCATGTAAGAGTAAAACAGTTTAAACTGAAGAAAAACACAAACGGAGAAATGGATGTCTGAGGTTAAGTGAAGAAAAAACACAGAAAACAGAGCAAAAACAATTTGCAGAACAAGCTTAAAATTCAAACATCAACAAACATATGTGCATTAACGTTTATGAGATTTGCTCTCTTATGTTATTTAAAAAAAAAAAAAAGAAAGAAAGAGGTATGGGCAGCATCAGCGGCTCCTCCAGCATCTTACAGCGTGTCCCTCTTTGTGCACAAAAGCCACTTAAAAATGTCTTCTATTTATGACATGAAAACTGAATCTGGAGGTAGAGGAGAAAAATATTCAGGTACTCGCACACATTGTACAGTCGAGACAAGGCATGACACTGTATTTATAAAGATTAGCAACAGTACAAACCTCAAGTCATGCTCACACAGCAAAATGGAGACTTAAAACACATTACTGAAACCGCAGAAAAACTTCATCAGGTATCTTACGCACAGCTTAACATACACGCATACTCAGCTACAGTACAAACCCAGCCCATTAAACCGTAACAAAAAGGTTACTGCGATTCGTTAACACTTAAATACACACAGATTGTACAAATGAGACTTGATACATCCTTCCAAAAGTCACCACACAATACAAGCATCAAATTATGCATGAGTGCAGCTTTTCTTTTTTGTGCAAGAGTTTGTTTAACAGATTAAAGCAGACAAAGCTCTGTTACGTTTTTTTCATTAGAGCTCACGGACAGATGATCCAGAGCCTATCAGCTGACGGCATCACCATGATCACCACATGTGATGGGGGAGGAAACGGCGTCTTATTTCTCTTAAAAAGAATCTCCTTGTTTCCTCTCTCTTCATTGCCTTTATCTCTTCATCACGTCTGGTGGGAGGGACCGAGAACCAAGTAGAGTAAGGAAGGATGAAACTTGCTGACACATATTTGTTATGGTGTATGCAGCGGCAGCAGTGTTTCCTTGCCTCCAAACTCTACAAAGCTTGACTTTTAACTTGTTACAGATTTGAATTATGATGTAACTTCAGGAAACATTGAACTACAGGTAATTACAAAAGAAGAGAAAAAGTGGCTTAAGGGTTTCATGATGCTGTCAGAAGATGCAGGGACTTTTCAGATCAGCTTTATTGAGAGCTGTTTATAGAGATCACTGGTGCTTCATCCTCCACAGTCAGGACAAAGAACTAACTAAGAAGCTCCCTGTCCCCTCATACCTCTACATCTCTGAGCCATGTGCTTGGATGGCAATTAATCATCGGCAGCGGTCCCACAGACGGACCTGAAATTTACATAATATAATGGCTCTGCTATTGTCTCCAGGAAGCTGAGGGGGGTTACTGTGTCCTGAGGCAGCCCCGGTGTCCCACAGGGCTGAGCATGAGCAATAAACAGTGAGAAAAGAGTCCAAGTTTTAAATCGACCAGAAGGATCTGCCGTCAACAGCTCTTTGGGGAGCTTTGGGGTCTTTGTGACTACATCACGCAGCTCTTTGCTTTGTGCAGCTTCCTGTAAAATCCCCAATCAGCAGCTCTCCTTTTCTCAAAACCAGTCGACCTCTCTCTGAGTCTGCTGGCTTTGTTTTCCCTCTGAGGATCTGGCTCCTTGTTAGTGTAATGCCATTGTTTGTGGCTCTGCAGATCCCTGAGGCATCTCTGAATATTATGGGCTGTGTTTTAAAGACACCCCCTACAGCTGGGAGGTGTCTGTGCGTCAACAGCTGCTGTTTCCACCGATTCTCATTCACCCCCTGAAGATCTAGTTTGGGGACACTTTTCAGCTTTATTCAGCCCAAACTGAGTGCGTGCAGGTCTGAGAGGAGGACACTTAAGATAGTCACCACTAAACATTGCTGCTGTATATTCCATAACAAATTGCAGTTAACTTACCATGGATTTATGAGAGTATCTCACTTTGTATTGTAAATGTTGTAAATTTCTCTAAGATATCCATCTCTAGCATGTAAATGAACTGTAAATTTGGTTGTTTATGGATAACTGTTATTTACCCACCTACTAAACGAATGGGTGAAGGTACTGCAACTGGTTTCGCATCATTAAAGAAGAAGAAAGATTTCCCCCTGCATTGCATCCATCCACACCATTTAGTCTATTTGGCTCACACCTTTGTTGCAGCAACTACATCAGCAATGTCTTCCACTGATGGGTACATCTGTTTTTGTACGTCTCATTTAGCCAACCCAGCAGTTCTTAGTGATACATACATCTCAGTAGTACAAGTCAAAAAGAGCAACAGACTTTTGTGTTCAATGACAACATCCTCACAAGTATGCAGGCAGTTAAGGATCCACCTCAACTTCAGGTGAGTCTTATCATCCTGAAATGTCCATGTGTAATATTCATGTTGCAAGGTAGATGATAAATCACAAAATATTTGAGCCTTTCAATTAAGTTTCTGTCGCCTGTCTACGGCCAATCATATTTGTAATAGATCTAAATGAGTATCCATACATACAGCTCCGGAAAAACTTAAGAGACCACTGCAATTTTTTCAGAAATCAGCATCTCTACATATATGACAGTCATTCAATTGCAGTGTCTGTTAAATTCCAACACAAGCACGCCTGTTTCTACCTAATAAGGTACTGATGAGGTGATCATCAGAAACAAATTTTATTTAACCAGGAAATGTATAAAAACAATTTCTGTGGTCATCACTCTCCTCTGTGAAAGACTGGTGGAGAACATGAGAGACACATGAGAGATATTATTGCATATCAGGGTTATTCTACCAAATATTGATTTCTGAATGCTTCCTAAGTTAAAACATTAGTAATGTGTTGTTTGAAATTGAATATGAACTTGTTTTTTGCATTATTTGAAGTCCGAAAACAGTGGGCTTTTTTGAATATTTTGACCGTTTTTCATTTCCATCAAATAAATGCTCTGAATGACAATATTTGGGATTTGGGAGTAATGTTGTCAGTAGTTTATATAATAAAACAAAAATGTTCATTTTACTCAAAACAAATACCTATAAATAGCAAAATCAGAGAAACTGAAAAATTTGCAGTGGTCTCTTAATATTTTCCAGAGCTGTATATTTGACCACAGGACATGCTAAAACTTAAAAAGTGATTTCACCTTCTCAGGACCATCTTCATGAAATACATTGTGCTCTTTGGAAAAAGATTATTCAAGCCCACAAACAAGGCAAAACACAGGAGGAGGAAAACTTTGTGAGTCACAGCATCTGTTGAGGGGGGGCAGCATGTAAACCTAGTAAATAAACATTTACTTCTTTTATTCTCTTTTTTATTGTATATTTGTATATATTTATATTTATTATTCTCATTTCTATGATTGGGTTTGCTCCGGGACCAGGGTAACCTAATTTCGTCCCACCCATGTTTTACATTGGTTGAATGACAATAAAACTCCTTGAATCCTTGACTGTATAGGTCCTCGAAAGGATGAGTGTACTGTTTTATCTGTTAAGAACTTGGTGGCTAGCAGTAGTAGCTATAATGTGAACAAACACATCTGAACGGCGTTACGACGTTAGCCTGACAGTCAAGGACAAACATGGTTAATTTGTCTTACACACAGACAGAAGCACAGCTGTTTCACAGTTAGGAAAAATAGCAATTGCGTGTGCAGCTTTTACTGTGCAGGTGTGAAAGTCTCAGTCTGCCAACTCAACATCATCCTCAGCCCAAGAGCAGCTTAAAAATCTAAATGAAGTCCATAGTAGACTACCACTAACTTAATGGGCATGAACAGATTCTGCTCCTACCATAGATGTAGGTTTAAAATCCACTTTTTCCACGGTGATGTTCTTTTCAGACGGCAGATTCTAAATCTTTTTGTCTTCCTGCCCTCCATCTGAATTTCAGGCTTTTGTGATGCAGCAGTGTGATGTTACATGAAACCAAACTATTGCACTTGGAAGTTCTGGCATATTTTCCCTGCAATGAATGTCTGAGCTGTAATAAAGTAAAATTAGCGAGTATATTATCAGATGAATCAATATTGTTTAATCTCACAAATTTACATAAAAACAGAGTGCAATTTTCTGGCAGCATACCTCCCTGGCTTTTGTTGCAGCACCAGTGTTGCTTTTGGCCTGGATGATGTGTTTGAATTAATGTCTGGAGAATACTTATTTTCTCTTCCATGGCAAAGTAGACTGCTCTGCAGAGTTTCTTCCGTTTCTCCGTGTTTGTGATTGCAAACGGAAAACTCCACCTCCTTTGCGTGAGTGCATGCTGATCAAGACAGGAAAGTACTGGATTCACTTACTGAGCTGATACCCAGCTTCATCGCACAGCTTATCGAGACTGCAAATTTCTCATTAAGTCGATCCAGGGAATGGAAAGAGATGAGTTGATCCAGATATGCATTACAGGCTCTCCTTTGCCTTCATTTTTTGTTGTATATCTGACATGAAAAAGGGACAGGTTGACACATGCGCTGTACTGCACTGAAAAGAGTTGAGTCCTCTGAGCCCGTGTACATACTTAATTTTACACTGAGTGCTCAGGCTGTAAAGACTGACAACAATTACATCTAGAGGTGGACAGCCAGTCCATGCCTTTACTTGGAATATCAGTGTGACATCCCACATCGGTAAATTTTTACACTGCTTGGCATCTGTTTGAAAACATGTTCATTTACTCTCTGAATGTTTACATTTTGAATTTTACAGGCCTTTGTACTTTGGATCTTGAGTGATATATGTTTATATAATCAGTCTGATCTGGTTTATGAGTGTTCTTTAGTGTTTCCAGCTCTGAGCTGCTGCCTGTTTGTTTCTCTGATCAGTCCTCTCCTCCTCTGAATGACAGCTCTGTCAGACCGACACAGCCACAGATTGAAACCTCATCAATCACCCTTTCTGTCACTGTTGATCGTGTTGGGATTTGATGTTTCTCACATGTATTTTTCCCTGCAGTGCTGTGAAGCTGTGAATCACAGAGCGTGAAGGCTGTAATTAAACACAGCAGAGAGATGGCACTAATCAGCCGCAGAGCTTCACTGTCCAACATCTGAAAACTCTGACCTGATGCTTCCTGATTTCATGGCCAAAATTAAGTCTGCCACTGCAGCTTTCACACACATTTCAGGAAAATAATAACCATCCAAGTCATGTTGAGGAGCAGAAGTGATGTTAAACATAAAGTCAGCTGAAGAAGGCTTGTTATCAGTCACAGCTCATTAGTTCCAGTTTAATCAGAGAGCAGACACCATGCAGAGCTCCCACAAATTACCAACACTGACAGAACAATGAGAGGAAAGGCACAGCATCACTTTCAACCAACAGCTGTAGTCAGGGGAAAACACACTCACTATCCCCTTTACCGGGTTCACCTGTTAACCTGCTTGTTAGAAGCAATATCAGCCAATCACAGGGCATGGGCTCTGCAGCATCGAAGCCTTGTACACCTCCTCATTTGTTTTTAATAATAAGTTAGCCCACAACTGATATGAATCGGGCATATCTGTCAAAATGTGGTGCTCTGAGCATGCCAGACCCATAGGTGGCAGTGTTTTTACAGACGTGAAGCCCGAACCACCCAATTAGTATTATTTGGGGAATTCAGGGGCTGCATCCTTTTAAGGCTTGATCTGCAGACCGGTTACGTCACAGTGATGTGTCGGAGGCTGTCTCAATTCAGGGGCTCCTCCAAATGCAGCCAGCAAATCCGGCCTTCTTTTCGGGTTTTGCGAATGACAAGTTTGGCGAATCCTACACAGCCCCACATCCCCCAGGGTTCATTGCGAAACAATGTGAAAGGTCGATGGACTCCCTGAAGATTTCTGTTATAAAAGTTGGCTTTCATGCTGTTGAAAAGCTTTCTGCATCAAATTCAGTGAAGAAAGTAAGGTTTAACTGAAGTGCAGCAGCAATTGTACAAGCAGTGCCTGTGACCTATCAGGTCTATATAACAGACGTCACTTAAATCACAACTGTTTTTTACCTTTATATTGTTTATCATTGCTCTTTCCTTTTTTACTTACTCTTCTCTCGTTTATGATAGATGTTGAAATCAGTAAAAATGTAATACAAATGATTGAAAATGAGATTCAGCCCTTGTCATTCTTTCTCTTCTGCCAGAGATTTAAGAATGGCACTGGATCTTTAGTTTGGATGAATAAAGAGGTTTGCTCTCCAAGTAGTAAAAAGTGAATAAATAAGCAGCAAGAAATGTTTGTGTCAAAACTAACACACCCACAGCGTTCATGATCACCATATTCATGCCTGCAACAAACAGATGTCATGTGATCTCAGAGGCTTTTTTCTTATAAGCTGTGATGTTAGTTATTAAATAAATAAAGTTGAGTTGAGTTGAGATGCAAAAACTGTTTCCTGGCGTATATATGAAACCATGAGGCCAGAGTTTTCCAAAATCACCTCTTTGGACTGAGTTTTCAGAAAAGATTGTTTTAAGTGATTTAAAACTGAAGTTTGTGTGGATGAATGCATAAAAATAAATGCAGTTTCCCAGAAACCCTGCTACATGTGGACATGGCATTGGTCATCCAGACAGTGAAGTTGAACCACCAAAGTTCAGACTGAGCATCAGATTAAGGAAGAAATGTGATTTAAGAGACTTTGAAAGAGGCATGTTTGTTGGTCTGAGTATTTGACAAACTGCTGATCTACTGGGATGTTAACCCACAACCATCTCTAGCAAGACAGCAAATCTCCAGTGAGCAGCAGTTCTCTGTAACATGCATGCAGCAGTCTGTCAGATTCATGATCGGGAGTCTGAACATTGGGCTTTATTTTGGAATGACTGACTGCTGTTCGTTTTTGTGTCTGTTGTCCTTTAGTACAACCTGATCTGCAGAGACTGATGATTTTCTGTCTTGTACTCAGGAGAAGGGGCTCAGCGCGGCCTGTGTGAACAGGACGCTGAGGCTACATTTCACACGGCCTCACTAAAACTTGACCATAAAAGGCCAAAACCACTACATGAGCTGATGAGTCTGGGCTTTACTTTCAACGAGCCTATCTAGATTTGGAATAAATAATATGAAAGCATGGATCTAACGTCACAAATTTTTTTCCTGAACTATCAGTGCACATGGTGGTCCTCTGGAGCCTGATGAACAGATTGGGTCCTCTCTGATTGTTTTAAAAGGTATGTCCGATGGAGCCTAAATAAGCCAATCAGAGGACTCATGTATATGCTGTTTAACAGACACATGCCTCCTCAGATCTTCTCTTCTTTGGAGAATTTCCCCCAATTCAAAGAGCAGAGTTTCAGCTGTATCGTCTCGGTTTTTACTTTTATTTTCACTCTGTGAAAATCTCACATTTTACACTTGACAACCAGGAGCTGATTAACTCCCACCACAAAGACCCACATCCCACCGTCATCTCATCTGAACATACCAACCATAAAACAGATCACTTTGGTTGGAGTCTTCCTTTTGGGCTTGCTGCCTGTCTGATTTGGGAGGATTTGTTTCATCATGTAGAACCGTCTCTCTCTCTCTCTCTCTCTCTCTCTCTCTCAGGACTGGGTTTTGGTACCCTCATTACGCCGTCTGGCTCTTTGAAGCAGACAGGAGGGGGTTGTGGAAGACCTATTTTAGGAGAGCAGCTCCAAACTGATGTTCATTGTTAAAAACATTTGCCAAAGTTTTTGTTCCTGCTCATGAATGTGGAGCTCAGAGGGAGAATGAAGGATAATGTGACACATTAATGCTGCTCATTGACCGATAAACGCCTTCATTACACATATTTAAGATTTGCTTCAAAACTCTGCTACAGAAACAGACGTTGCACAGACAATATCCATTGACTGTACAGCCTATTGTTTGTGTGAAGATAAACTCTGAGGACTGTAATCCTAGGGGTGACCAAATGTCCCGTTTTACCTGGACCTGTCCTCCTTTTTGGCGGTAAAAATATCTCCAAGGGGACTTTATAAAATACCCCAACATGTTTTGGGTTTTTCTCAGCTTGTTGTACAGAACATTGATATTCATAATAAAGCAAAGCTGCACAGAGCTACTGAAATTATTCTGATGCACCAACCTGTCAGGATGTTAAGCAGGAAAACATGCTCTGACTGCTGGTGCTGCATTCTCAGACAGAAAATGCTGAAGTGGAAATGCACTTTTACAGATGAACTGCAGATATACATTTGTACTCCTCTTTTTCTGGTGGTCGTAATCAGTGGGAGATACTATGTACTGTCTGCATCTGGCACCTTTGTGCCAGATGCAAATTCAGCCTCAAAATCTAAATTCAACTGTAACTAAGAGTTTGAGATGGTATTTATATATTTATGCACGATATGTTGAACACTGGTTATACAAATATTTGGCTGTATATGTGGTTGTGGTGTCACACAAAGTGAATCAGTGAACATTTTGAAAAAAATGAAAAGCAATATATCTTTTTCCTTCATTAACAAAGTTGCAAATATAAACTTTGTGGTTTATTGAGATCAGATGGACATAAAACTAAGATGCATATTCAGTCCACTCAAATTTCAAAATACAGAATAAAAACAAGATGACATCAGCTTTATAATTTTCTGTCCAACAGAGAACTCTCCATGATTTTAGAGAGTTTTAAAAAGGAAATAGAAATATTAATAAGCCTGCTTAAAAAAAAAAACTGAAGAGCAAAAAGAACTCTGGTCATTACAGAAAACCTCCATCCATCCATTTTCTTAACCGTCTATCCTGCTAATCAGGGTCGCGGGTGGCTGGAGCCTATCCCAGCTGTCATTGGGCGAGAGGCGGGGTACACCCTGGATTGGTCGCCAGTCAATCCCAGGGCTGACATAGAGACAAACAAGCATTCACTCACACACTCACACCTACGGGCAATTTAGAACAATCAATTGGCCTGACCATATGGGCATGTTTTTGGTCTGTGGGAGCGAGGAGACAAGGAGATTCATTTCAAGGCAAATGAGACGTCCTTTCCTTCAGGGGGAGTTTCATGACGTGAGGTCTTTTAGTGATGACGGCGTCAGCTGATCAGGATCATCTGTCATTCAGCTCTAACAGCTGTTTGTGTGTCTGCACATGTGCTGTAATAACTAAAAAAATATAAACAGTAACAGAGCTTTAACTTATTTTCTAACCTGTTTAACAAACACTTTCACATGAAGAAAACCTACACTCTGTTTATTCTGTGTCCAGTTAAGAACGAAGGATCACTTTGAGGATAAAATGCATCATCATTGGAAATTATTTATTAATTATTTATCCTTTATCCAGAAAGCATCTGATCATGAACCCAAAAACTTATAATCTACAGGGACACTAGAAAAGTTAGATTACAGAGTAAAATAGAAATTTCTTTCTTTCTTTACAAACCTCCTGCTCATGAATGAAACTTCTTAAACTGACATGTAATGTGTTTTTATCCAGACAGACTATCTCTGACTTAAATTCCCTCTATAAAGAAAGAGCAGTTTCAGGAAAATAAATAGGGGAAATAACTGATCATGAATTACTATTTTTGCTCTTTTTTAAATAACTATCTGACTTATTGGATGATGAATCTGATACAGTTATGAAAATTCGTTATTAATCAGTTTTATTGATTTAATGACAGTTGTGATCAGCGTTTAGTGCTTCAAACTCACATCAAACATGTTTTCAATCCCAGCTTTCTGACCTGTTTCAGATTTATCCTCAGAGACTGTTTTTAGCTCCGACTTTCATCTCCGCTGATATGAAATGTCAGAGAGAGTTTCTGAACCGGAGCACCATCCAGTCAGAGACCATCATCCCGTGTGGGGTGTGCCTGTCAGTGAAAAAACTTTCGCAAAGCCAGCTCTCATGTTTCCTCAATTATCTCTTCTCCGATAAGTCTCCTCCATCCTCTCTCCTCTCTCCTCTGAGCCAATTAGCGCAAATGGGACAGTCTTCAATATGCCGGCTCATAAACTACTTTCGGTGTTGCGGGGGAGAGAGGGCAGAGGAGACATCGTTTAGTGCAAATGAGACGCACCCCAAGTTGCCGTTACAAATCAGGAAGTGACACGCACCCGACGCTAGTGCCCTCACCACAGAGGCAAGTCAGGTGTGGTGCCCACAGTGGCCAGAAGTGAAAATAGCCTTGGTCGCAATAGTTTTGAGATAAAAAGTCAAAGTTGAAGGTAATAAAGTCAAACTTTTAAGCTAAAGTAAAAAAATATTGAGATAAAATGTCTAAATATGGAGATAAAATCAAAATTGTGAGGACAAAGTCAAAACTGTGAGATATAGTCAGACTTTTAAGATAATTAAGTCAAAATTCTGAGAAAAAGTCAAATTATGAGGAAAAATAAGTCAGAATTATTTGACATCAATTTACAATTGTTTGGAAAAAAAAATCTTCATTTCAAAATTTTCCCTTTTTTTCTGTTATTATCCCACCAGTTTGACTTTTTATATTAACATTTTGACTGATTTTGTGGTGAAAAAAAATAATAATAATAATAACATAACATATTAACAGAGCCAGTTTTTCCACATTCACGTTTTTAAATAGCAGACATGGGTTTCAACATTGTTTATAGTTTATAAAATGTTTACTTCAAAGAGAAAAAGAGTGTTTTAAATAAAAGTATGGGTTCTGAAGCTACTTTATCATCTTTGAGTATCTCTGGGTATTTTTGCAGGATCTCCAAGAGGCAGGATAGAGGGGCCTCTTTTAGGGGTTTTAGAATATGGTCAACCCAGACGATCTTCCTCTGAGAAACTTGTTTTTCTGTCACATTATGAACTTGCTCTCACATGAAAAAGGCTGTACAAACTTTTACATTAATGTCCTGGTATAAAAAGATGTCTGCAGTTTGACTGAAGCCCAAACAATTGCACTACACAGGTTGGTAATGATGTTTTTATATCACCTGTTTTTTAAGAGAAGGCTTGTCTCCACTCTACATGTGTTGGAATATTCTCACTCGAAAATATAATCTGACTGTAGCGACGCTTGTGTTTGCACCGCCTGGGTTTGACTCATTTTCAGAGAGCACCTAGAGATGAGTTTTATTGCTCTCTCTCTCATTTAAAGTCAAATGTTTTGTAGATTTCTGACTGAAGTTAATTACTGTATCTGGTGCTCCTGTGTGCAGGTTTCTTCTTTATTGTCTTTCTAGGAGCTTCAGCTGCAGCTGAGGGAAATGTGGGCTCTACATGGGGTGAGCGCCTGCATACGAAACAGCCTTTTGTTGATTTTCTTTCATGAATAATTTCCATTTTATTCAGGAAACAGAAAACATATTGAAAGAGGATAAAAACAAGCAGAGGAGAAGAACAGAGAGGAGAGGCAGGAGGGCAAACACAGTTCGCTGTGAGCACAGTAATCTCAGTCTGCTCTCTCTGTCTTTTTTGTTCCTCTTACAAACACATCAAGAAAACACTAAAGTCCTCTTTATTTGTCCAGGGAGTTTGTAAGGCTTTGCCTTAAACTTTGAAGTATTAAAAAGTTCGAGGATGTACTAATCAGGGATCCTCTAGCGGTCACCATGAGATAGATGCTGCTGTTAGAGGTTCACACTGAACAGCGTTCAGGTAAAACTCAGCATTAAAAATACAAATTAAAGCTTCAAAAAGACATTTTGAAAAATTTTTTTATCTGGCTTCATATAAACATCACCTTTGCAAATTCAACAGACTTTTTTTTTAGGAAAAAAAAGTTATTTTTTGGGCCTTTTATGCCTTCAGTGTGACAGGAGAGAACAGTGAATGAGCAGGAAACAGGGTGAGAGACACAAGAAAGAGGCCACAAACTGGATGTGAACCTTTGCGACCGGCACAAGGACAAACTTCATGGAGCGTGAAGTAGACCGCAGGGCCATCTGCACTCCAACAGACCTTCACATAACTCCAGGATCGGATAGAGCAGATGATCCAGATCTCACACACACTAAAACCTGAAGAAAGAAGTCCTCCTCGGATTATCGACCTGGTCATTTTGCCATTTGTTTAGTTTTTGGATTGGACAAATGGTTTGTAAATTCCAGTCATTAAAAAAAAAAAAAAGTAGAATTTTGGTCCCACCAGCAGCTTTGGGGTTGAGAGGGTTAAACTATGGTTCTGCTGTAGCTGCATACTGATGACGTGATCCCACTTTGACTCACAGCAGGAAGTTGTGTTGGTACTTTTATTTCATAAATCTTTCACTCCCTGCAGTGGTTCTTTCATGCGAGAGCTTCCCTGTGAGCATCCACTTTTCTGACAACAGAAAAAACCCACTTCATTCCCTCCCTCATTCCCTCCCTAGTGTCCTTTTGTTTTTCACTCAAATTGTTTTAAACTCAAGACATATATTCTCACTCACCCCCACTTTCTCTTTCTACCTAAGTTATCTCTTTCTGTCTTAGTCTCTTTTTCTGCAGCAGCTCTGTGTAAACAGAAGATGCATGTCAGATGCAGCAGTGGTGTATCCATTGTCAGCTCATAATGGCCAAGAGCAGACCTGCCAACCTGTACGCAGTTGGTGTCGCACGTCCGCAATTTGGCATCTAAATAAGCTGGTACGACTTGCCCCCTCTGCAAAAGTGGCAAATGTGAATTCTATGGGAAATGTGCTCGTGCGATGCTCAGGTCTGTCAACACGATGCAGTAGTGTGGTGAAGCAGATTCAGCCAATCATCGTAGGGTAGTGGAGAATAACGAGTCTGTCGAACCCATAGCCTAACATCACAGCTTCCCCTCCTCCTGCCTCCTCCTGCCCTCTGCCTCTCTTTCTGTCCACCTTTCCTCACTTGCTGCAGCTGAGGCTTAAAAAGGCAAACTGTATGTTTGCTAGGGTCAGCTGTTGAGTGTGTCTTGTTCAGGTGTTGTCACAGAACAGTTCCCAAGCAATAAACAGGACAGACAAGAGTTTATATTTGTTCTATGTGACATTTCCACTGAAAGCTGACCAAATCCGACCTGAATACAATTTATATATTTTTGATTGAACCCGGTTCCATCAGGGCCCATCAGGCTTAGTTCAGGTAGCCACAGTCTAGTGTGCACGCACATTTCAGTGGACCTGCCAGCTTGTGGTGAATGTGAACTGCTACACATTACTTTCGCTGTGGAAACATTTGGGCCGAAATCTAAGTGAAAGAAAATAAAAACATGTGCAGGGCTTTTTTTTTTCCTTGAAAAATCTATTGCCTAATGAAGTTGTGCATTTGTGTGTGTGTGTGTGTGTGTGTGTGTGTGTGTGTGTTTGTCTGTGTCTGTGTCTGTGTGTATTTTAGTCTTAATATGTCCATTGTACATAGAGCAGGACTTTATAAGTGTATTTGTGATGATTATTTGTAAGTACGAATTAGATTATTTACACAGTTTAAACAAGTAGTCAAGAAATCTTTTGCAGCAACTTTTGCAACCACCAATATGGCAGATTAGAAAGACAAAGACAGGAAGGGAAACGGCAGGACACCTGCCAAAAAGAAGAGGTTCCATGTCCACAACAGATGTCCAGCCAGTGAATCAGGGAATTACTATTGCAAAGTCTGCGAAAAAAGCCTTACAATACAAGTGGTACTTGAAATATTTTGCCAAAGCTGGCATGTCTGCAAGAGGCACCAACAGGAAAACATACACATTCAAATTGCAGGCTGGAGAAAACATAGAAATATACAGAACAAAAAAGGAACAGGACTGAGGCCGTGTGTGCATGAGGTGGAAGGAAGTATGTGAACAGGCATGTGAGTAAAGTCTGAAGTAATCAACAGGAACAACAGCTAACTACAATCTGTCAGCAGAGTTGACTAACTGGGGAAATACACTACAGCTGTTTGTGTTTCATCTCCGCTGTGGTACGTGTTGTCTGCGTTTGTCAAATCACACCGGCTGCGTGTTACAAGATATATGATGAGATATATTTTACTCTTGGATGTTTTCACGCAGATAAAACTGCTTTGATGTCCACCATCACCGTTACATTGTCTCAGAAATTCAACATGGATGTCGCACCTGTAATGTAACAAAAAAAGCTGTGATCCTACTTTAATTCTGAAGTCTTCCAAAAGGAAATAAAGTTCATCTTATATTTTCCTGCTGATATTATCTCAGTGTGCTCACCCTGCCAGCTCTACAAAGAGATGAACTCTCTCTCATCCTCCCTCCTCATCTGGATACCTGGATTTACAGAGAAACTACTGAACAAAAAGCTCTGACACTCTACAGGTCTAATCATCTACATGTAAGAGCAATAAAACATATAAAAACTGATGCTGTTATTCAACAGTTTAATTTGAATTTTTTTATCACGCTGATATGATCTCTGCCAGTTGCATGCAGAAAGAGAGAAAGAGAGAGAGGGAAAGAGGGGCTCCAAATCATTTTATAGGCTCTTTTGTTTGTTTGTTGTTTGTTTGTTTTTTAATAGTTTTTCAGGTTTATTTTTAAAGCTCTTAGGCTGTGTAGATGTCTTAACATTTGTCTGTAGTTTGTTGTACTGAATTGTGATGGTTGGTTTGTGCATAACACTGTTCCAGTTTGCACCTGCCTTTCCCACGTGCAGACTATAATCGCTGAAATGGCGGCAGCAAATTGTTTCAGATTTGAGCATTCACTTTGTAGGTGCTACATGATCATATTTGCCTCTACTCCTCCCAGTATTTTTCCGCATTCTGGTGATCTGTATGTGTTCTGCTTATGTCTTTCTGTCTCTGAAAGAGACGTTATTAATGGATCAGGCATGCTGTTTTGCTCGATAGACACAATCAGCTTTGCGCACACATGAACCATCAGCAGATTGAGCATGGCATGCAAGTTGCTTTGTTCCTTGAGTCAAGGCCATAAATGGACAGAGAGTTTGAGCTCATTTACGCTGAAACAACTTGCTGTGAAATGGAGTGAAAAAGAGGGATTTTTGTCAGGCCTAAATTCATGATCCCAGTGTTTTGTTTGTTTGTTTGTTTCTAGAAAAACAGCCACATTCAAGGCTTTGAGACATCAGAATTCTGCATCAAATGACTTAACTGTTTCCAAAAGTATAATATGACACCTTTAAGTTATGATAGAATCTCCTGATTATGAGCACAGAGGAATTCAGAGAGAAACTGCATTTTTATTTTCTTGTATAGAAATAAAAGAGGCAGAATGAGAACATTGCTGGTATATAATGAAAGTAAGTCTAAAATACCTGATCAAAAGACCTGGACATGCAGACTAAATCAGAAACCCAGCTGATGTCAGGGTGGAGAGGGTGGAGGAGCTGAGTGAGACCAGAGAGATAACCTCTGTTTACGTATCAAAGTCATCTACTTATCATGTGTCTGATGAATGCATTGGTTTCTCTGGTTTGTGCACACCCTTGATTATAAACCCGTCACCTTTGGTTGCTCCTGTTTTGGATGTTTTTTTACTACCTGATTGATCATTGGTTGTTCAGCATTTCCTCTTCACTCCTTTATGTCAAACATCAGAGAGTTGAGTAAATGGCTGCTCTCTTTGCAGTGCAGCTCCCAACTTTGCCACTAGCTCTTCAACCTTCCCCATCGGACATGTATTTACTGAGTGTAAACAGCGATACTTCCTAAATCCCTGATGGATGATGAACAGGTTTAACCCTCCGAGCAATTAAAATCATCACCAAAGACACACTTACCTCAACCAGTGTTGCTATGGTTACAACAGAGACAAGTACCTGAATGTTCTGCTTCTGTTCTGCTACTTGTTCGTACAGCCAGTCTGAAGTTTCACACACACACACACACACACACACACACACACACACACACACACAAATAGTCAATAGTGATATATCCCAGGTCTGAGGTTGCAACAATGATGGGAGGTGAGACGTGGTAAATATAGTTGATGTGTGTACGAACAGATATGTTGATCAACAACAAGGCCAACAGCTGCTCCACGCTGTGAGTCATGAGAGTGAGTAGCTCATCAGCCCCCCGAAAACTCCACCCTCAAACAACCCTGAAATAGAGAACACACATGAGGAGAATAGCAGTACCTAGTGCAGTGAGTCACTCATCCTCTCTCTTGTTTAAATGTTATTTTGTGTATAATTACGTAAACACCTTATACTGTTCAATTGATCTCAGTCTATAATTTGCTTTTTAAACAGAGCTTTATTCTGAGTGTGCTTAGGGTCAAATATAAAGTTGGTCATAACATTCTGAAACAACTCTACAGACTGTAGACTGCATTGCTCTGTGGATGACTGAGACCGTTCATCATTCTGAGCATTAATCCGTGAGCCAACAGAATCCTGACAGCCGTCATCCTGTCAGATCTGACACCCTCTGCAGATCTCCACTCTGATTCTAGATGCTGTCAGATGACCGAAACTTAAAGGCTCCAGACGCTGGAGGTGACTTTTACTTTCACAGAGAGCACAAACTGGAGTTCTGATCTGCTGACAGACTTACAGCAGATTGCAGGAGGTCATCAGGTATTCACAGATCCCCCTGTGTGAGGAGAGACGACGTGAGCTGGGCTGTGGATGAGGGGATGGAGTCACAATAACACAAGAGACAGTTGTGACATTTACCTAAGAAGGGTAATGTATGTCATCACCAGTGAGCGAGGAATGTAAAGGTTTATTCGAGTTTCACTGAAGCAGAGAGGACTGGTCTGAAATGTGGGCTTTGAGAAGGTTTAATAAAAGACATTTTAACTTCATGTTATTCTTAACATGATTTCTTGGACATTAGCAATGATTTACCTCAAAAATAAGTCAGCGGATGATTCCAGGAGAGCAGCCATTTTGAAAAGGGCCAAAATACATCTTTAGCTGCCTGTGGTGGAGTGATAATCCTCAAGGGGGCAGAAAACATTTTTGTCTGTTTGTTTGTTTTTTACATTTACATTTTATTAACAGTTTTTTTAAGACTCTTTTTATCATGTTGATGAGCTAGAGGTCTTTGAAACCCATGTATGATATATTGTGGTGGTCATCATTTCACTTGTGTGCAGTTTTCCCAGTCTCCCCTGCTGTTGGGGGTGTAGCGTGGGTCCTGGAGACTGGATCACCAGAGTGACCACATCCTGAATCAAGTTTATGACTGTGTCAAGGAGGTTGAAGGAGTCGTCTGTTTCGCGTAAGCCTAATTCTGCAAATAGCCTCGTGTCATTAAGAGGCCATCTCTATAAGCACAATGGGGTCATTAAAGTGGTAACGTCCTGACTCCAGTTTATGACCG